>JAHLJT010000631.1:207503174-207944186 GCA_031308135.1 Acheta domesticus | reverse complement strand
CGGATAATTTTGCTTGAAATATAGCAATTTTTAAACAATTCTTTTCTAAAAACGACTTTTCTCCTCTAACTCAAAAACTTAACTTAGGTCGTAATGTTGTTGGCACATTGGCATAAAAAATGATTCAAATTTGGGGCCTGGAGGGAGATTGGGTTTTAATAACAATCTTTGGCCTTAATTACCAGATCAGATTTGCATTTTAAACGTACCGCGTCGGACTTACAAAAAATGTCTTCCAAAACCGCGTGCTAGCTGGAAAGGGAGTGGGTATAACTTCTTGCTTTTGAATGTCTTGCATTGGATTTGTCGGGCCTACTTGTTAGTTCATCTCCCTTCGCCAGGTGGCAGCTCCTACTGGGCCTCGCGGCAAAACACTTGTGTACATAAAAGATTTATTATATATACACTAGATTTCCGTTTTAAGCTATGACAGCATTGTCGCCAAATTCAAACGCCGAAACAGGAACTTTATAGCAGTTGCTTCGCACAGGGAACAAGTTTCAGTGAGCGTGCATTAACGTTGCATGAGACAGGTTAAGCTCTCAAAGTTGGTACTAGTGTCGTCGTTCTCAACTGCCCGCCAAGGAATAACTGCCTTTTGCGCGCGAAGCGAGCAACAAGCATCTAGCGAAACTTGTTGCAGAAAAATTAACAAAAGGGAGGTTGCTTTTCCGTGAGAAACAGAGATCGAGCAATCGAGCATTTCCAGAATTCATTTCGCCATAACCCAATTCATAGCTGTCCCAATCTGATCAATCTACAATCGCTGCCTTAACATTGGTGACAGAAACACGGGAATCATCAAGTCGCAGGAGTTATAGCAAAAATCGTATTTTCAACGTTGTCTTAGTAGTGTTATATGTGTGAAGTTCAAGGGTTGTAGCATAATATTGCAGTATAAGCTGACTATTCAAGTATTTTCACGCTCGCTGGCAACACGCAACAAAACCAGTGCATGGTTTTAACATTGAGAGCATAAGATTGCATAAATTTCCCTCTCAGATAAGTAGAAAACTTTCTTTTAAACTGCCCCCGGAACAGACGGTCTTGCGTTGGCAATTTATAGAATCAGTATAGCTAGAATCGAAGAGAGTCTAAAATCACTCTCAGACATTAGCAGGTCGAATATACAATGTATAATTGAACGCGTAAATGAAATTTGGACTGATGCTAGAACAGAATTCAATGACATTTTAAAATAAGAAGGATTAAGTGAGTTGAACCCATCCTTTGAAAGTAGGTTATGGACATCAAAAGTCATTGTCTCTCCGCATTAGATACTCCAACCGAAAGATTACATTATAACAGCAAGAGCTTGCCTCATGTAAAATTGCCCGTTTTTAGTGGTTATGATGAATTTCCAAACTTTCCTGACATTTTCTTAACTTCAGTGGTGAACAATAAATCACTTAGTAATATTGAAAGATACATGCATTTGTTAGCACACTTGAAAGGCGAACCGTACAATTTAGTAAGTACCTTCAATGTGTCAGGAAATAATTTTCAAAGAGTGTGGGAACTGTTAATTAAAAAATATTCAAATAAGGCGAAAATATTAGATACGAACATCAAAGCTTTACTCAATTTGCCACAAGTAGAAGCAACTCATCGTCCCTTAAACCATTTATTTCTCAAATTGTCATGAATTGGAGCGGTTTGAAATCAGTGTCATTGGACATGGATTTAGGCGAAGTAATTCTGCAGCATTTAGCAAAATTAGACTTAAAAAACTAGAAAATCGTGGTATCTTGCCCACAGTTCTGCTAAAAGATGACAGGCTTACAAGAGTTATTAGACTTTCTCAACCTAAAGGCAAACGCTTTAGAGTTCAATGAGGACATCTCTCAAAGACCTCAATCGAATTTGTTGTAGTTGGAAAGCCTCATCAACCCTCGAGCAGCCAAAAAGTGTTCAGTATTAAAGTGTCCCATGTCGTGCAGTGCATCTCGTGTCCAGACAATCATCCACTCTACAAATGTGTGCAATTTCAACAGTTGAGTGTATCGGATCGCTCCAAGGTGTGTCGACAACACTCCCTATGCATGAATTGTTATTTAAGGCAAGCGCAGGCCACTCCTGTAGCAAAAAGCGCTGCAGAGAATGTCATAAAAAACATCATTTTCTGCTACATGATCCAGTTATAACAAAAATAAAGATTTTTCTGCTACTAGGTCAGCATGTTCTTGCGTAACTTCAAAGCCAAATTTGGTAGTACACCCTTAATGTGCAGCAAGAGGCTCCCATAGCAGGAGAAGAATATCTAATAGGTAATATGAAATATGAGTAAACTTTAACACATTGGCGTATGGTGATACAAGAAAATCCTACTCGCTACTGCCTACAGCCATAATTTATGTAAGAGATAAACAGGGAATGGATGTACCCGCGAGAGCACTATTAGATTCAGGGAGCGAAATATGTTTTATAACAGAATCTCTGGTGCACTTACTAGGTATCTCTAGATCAGAATGAAATTTGAAATACGTTCAGTAAATTATCTGAAATCAGGTTCATATGGGAAGGTTAACCTAAACAACAAATCTCGTGTTAGTGATTGGCAAATGGCAGTCCCGGGTCTAATTGTGCCATCAATTTCATCCAAAATACCCCAAACCTCGACAGATGTGACTAAAAATTAAATTTCCCTCACATCTTAAATTAGCTGATGAGTCTTTCCGTTTAGCAAACAAAGTGGATATATTATTTAACTCTGCTGTATTCTTAGAAATTTTCAAAGCCAAGATCTCGATGCCTAGTGAAAACTCTGTCATCTTTGACACTGAATTAGCAGCTGTAATAGCTGGGCAATTTCCAAAAACTAAAACTGAGGAATGTCCTAATACCAACTGTTTTTTTTTGCTTGAGGAACAAGCTGCACTGTTCAACAGAATCTGATATGCAAGGTATTTGGGAAGGGATAAAGAGAAATAAGGTATCCTTTTCAACGGTAGAGGAAACAAACCATTCATTAATTTTTTAGCACCAACGCGAAGGTTGCCGTCTGGGCATTTTTCTGTGTCGTTACCCTTTATGCAGGATTACCCTTATGCCTCCCCCATTGGCGAGGTCATATTACATCGCAAGGTAATTCATGTTCTCATTAGAACAGCGTTTTCAACGAGATGAGGAACTAAGGAGGGACTATGTTGCATTTATGAGAGAATATATCTCCCTTGGACATGCTGAAGAATGCAAAGTAACAGGGAGTGAAGTAAGCAATTATATTCCGCATTTTTGTGTACAATATTCTTCTTCTCTCACCACTAAATTGAGGATTGTATTTAATGCATCAGTCAAAACCACTTCTGGCAAAAGCCTAGACGAAATTCTGATGAATGGGCCAAAAGTGCAGCCAGAATTAATTGATATTCTTTTAAAATTTAGAATTTTCAAATGCGCCTTTGCTGCTGACATAGAGAAAATGTATCGTTATGGTTAGACTAAATGATGAGCGTACTGCTTATCAAAAATTCTATGGAGTGAACACTCTTTAGATCCTCTAAAAACTTATAAATTAAAGACTGTCACGTATGGCCTCGCTTCTTCAGCCTTTTTAGCTACCAGATGTTTGAAGCAAATTGGGATTGATAATGAGATTACCTTTCCAGCAGCGGTCGCTGCCATTAAAAATTCCTTTTATGTAGATGACCTTTTGCATGGAGCAGAATCCGAGTTCGAAGCAATTTAATTATTCAAACAGATTTCAGATCTCCTCTCAGGAGCCAATTTCAAATTAAAGAAAGGTTAGAAGCAATGCTGAATCTATGCTAAATACTTTGCTTGGGGAATCCCAAGGGGAAGATCTTGTTGCCTTAACCTCCGACAATTCAAGTAAGGTTTCTCGGGCTTTTCTGGCACACATGAAGTGACACCTTACATTTAGCTCACAATATCCAAACGCCAATTTTTACCGACTACACTAGTTGGACCAAGAGAAATGTTTGCATGTCATAGCCTCTCTCTACGACCCGTTGAGGTTAGCCACACCTTTGACAATAAGGTTCAAAATGTTTTTGCAGTCCCTTTGGAAGGAAAAGTTGGATTGGGATGTTAGTCTAACATCAGACTTAGTCTATCAGTGGGGAGGCCTGCTGGTAGAGGTACCGTTATTGATCAAATTGATTTTTCCTAGAACGATGACAATCGATGAAGCTAGAAGTATAATTCTCGTTGGATTCTCTGACGCATCGTCAAGGGCGCGTTTTCCTAGTTTCTGTGGCCCCTCAATGACAGGTCATTCATCTAATAGCATCAAAATCGAAGCTTGCACCTTTAGCTGGCACAACGATTCCTCGTCTGGAACTATGTGGCGCAGTCTTACTAGCCTAGTTCATGAAGAAGGCTCGCGATGCTTTGTTTTTAGTTTATAATATTAACTCTGTACATTTATTTACAGACACAGCCCTATAGTACTGCACTGGATAAAACATGCTCCAAATAAACCTGATGCCTTTACCTCTAATAGATTTGCTGTAATTAGGCAGTATTCTCAGGTGGAAGACTGGTCACACATCTCGTCGAGAGAAAACCCAGATGATCTCATTTCAAGGGGATCCACTGCCAAGAAACTAGCTGCTAGTAACATGGTTTAGTGGTCCAGAATGGTTGGCCGAGCCGGTTTCTCAGTGGAACGCTCTGCCTGAGGTCGCAGATGGTGGTAATGTACCGTTATCGTATCATTCACAAACCTTTCTTGCCAGTTCTCGTGAAGAGGAAAAATGCTTTGTCTTTGAGCGCATTAATAAGTTCAACTCTTACCACAAACTGCTGAGGATCACAGAGTATTCCTTGCGATTCATATATTAATGTAGATGCCGGGCCTCAATAATGGCAAGGAGGGCCGGACCTATATCGACAAATGAGCTAAGAAAGCCCCTTCAATTCAATGAAATGTATTCAGAGGGAATTCTTTTCTGCTGAATACAGTGTCTTGGTCAATAAAAGAGAAATCACTAAAAATTCAAAAATTTTGAATCTTCATCCTTTCCTACACAAGGATGGTTTAATCAGAGCCAGTGGTAGATTGAGACACACCATGTTGCCTCAAGAAGTAAAACACTAATTTATTCTCCCTCGAGAGCATAGGTTTACAAGAGCCCTTGTTACTATGATTCACTTAAGTTATTTTTATGCAGGTTGCCAATTGACGGTGTCAGTTATCAGACAATGATTTTGAATTCCTTCAATTCGCCGACTGGTGAACACCATTACACAATTCACCACTGGTTTACTTGCATCAGGTGGCGGGCAAAGCCGCTTTCTCAAATAATGGGGAGATTTCCTTCTTCGAGAATTGTACAATCGAAGCCATGGGAGTTTACTTCAGTAGACAACTGCGGCTCCTTGATGACAAAGTCGGTTCATTGGTAGATGCAGGGCTCGTTCTAAGTCATGGATAGTTATATTTGTGTCATGTTACCAAAGCGGTTCACGTCGATATTGTCGAGAACTTAACCACCAATGCATTCATAGCTGCTCTAAAAAGAGCCAGTTAACCAAATGCTACATATTACATTTTTAAATGCTCTATAAGCCACAGAATATAAATGGAAAAAGTATAACTCGTGTATTCGCTCGAATTATTATAGATTTATTTTAATTTTTTTAAAATGAAATCTTGTAAAAGAGATAATAATTCACTTTTAACAAACATGCGAACAAATAACAATAACAAATGGAGAACATCTTGTAATATCTGAATAAAAAAATGTACTTTTAAAATTTTACAAACAAATAGTATTAACTCGCTTCTTGATGCGATTTAAAATTTATTAATGGGTGTTAAATAACAATAAAAAACTTAAGAAAACTATTATGTTAACGCAATAAATATAATTATTTAAAATAAATTCTATTTAACAAACTCATACTACTTAAACCTTTGTTATTTGGGGGGCGATGGCCCCCCAAACCCCCCATTTTAACACTAAAAACACCATAAATATCAATATTTAAAAAAATTAATCGAAATGAACAACGAACTACAAGCTATCATGCTCCTGTACAGCCTCCCAAACAGTTACGAGAATTTTTGGTGCGCGATTCAGTCCCGCGACTCGCTCCCTAGTGTCGAAGTGTTGAAAATCAAAATCGTGAAGGAATATAACACGCGCAAAGAAAAGGCAGCAATAACAATAACGCCGCCATGTTGGTCAAATCAGGCGGAAAGTTCCCTAATAAATCGAAAGAAGGCGCGCACGGTACACATCCCGAAAATAAATCGAAGCTAAACAACACAAAGAAAGACATTAAGTGCAATTTTTGTAACAAAAGGGACATCGCGAATCGGAATGTCGATTTAAAAAGAAGTTGTTTAATCAAAGTGCAAATACGGCCCGACGAAGCTCATCTCTCTCAGCTTTGGTGCGAGGCATAGGTGGTGTTGCGTTGAAAACATTTTCGTCTAGAAAAAACTTTAAGTCTTGTAAAAAGTGTTAGTAATTTTTTGCGAGATGAACGTGAATTAGGAACAATATTAATATTTTTGAAGTCAGTAACTTGTGAATTAGCTGTCGTGCGAGACACATGTGCGTTGAAAACATTTTTTTGTTTAGAAAACTTTGAATTTGGAAAAAATGTGCTAACAATTATTCGCAAAGTGAAGGTGTAATAGAAACAATATTGATATTTTTTGCGTTGAAAACATTTCGTTTTTAGAAATTTGGATTTTGTAAGGAATAGTAGTGAACTTTCAAGTGAATAGAGCGCGAGGACAGCGTTGTTCGCGAGCAAATCAGCGTCTACGGGGAGCGTGTGATAGCACGCATGTTTTGGCAGCGAAGACACGTGATGGAGAAAACGGTTCGGAGCCCAGGAGGCAGGGTATTACCTCAAAATATCAAGTAGATGGTAACGAAAACACGGGAAGTGCACACGGTTTTATTGTTTTAGTGTAAAAGTTGTACAAGACCAATACTGTCAGTAATAATCAGTCATGGACACCCATAGAATTATTCAGATGTTAAAGTTTTGCAGTAAAATCAAAGATCTTTTAAATGTCGTAATGTCTAAATAATAGGCAAAATTTCATTGGTTATGATAGAATATAAAGATGTTAAGTCCTTCTGGTATGTGAACAACACTAACGCCTAAACTATGGGTACGAGTTTTTCCAAACTGAATAAACCCTTGTCGATCTGGCTTGAGTTGAAGCTCTGCGATTTTTGAAAACATTCATTAATTTTGGGGGTACTTATATGAAGTTCTCGGGACATGTTCAAAATTTTCTCAAAAATGGCTTCAAAACTTTTCTTTAAATTTCTTGTAAAAAGGGAGTGAAATACGTTTAGAAAGACGGTATAGGTCTGATTTTCTCTGATAAATCTGAAGTTTTGAAAGTTGCAAGACACTGAAATTTCCTCGGCGTATTCCTACAACTACAAAATTAAGATAGAGATTTTTCTGTCACGTTAATTTTTTCTTCATAATTAGTTTTCGTTTAGGTCATGAACAGTTTTTTGAAAAATTTATTAGTTTTCGGGCAATATTGCGTCCAATATGTGTAATATTAAAATATGTGTTATAATAAAAAAAATATGAAAAATATTTTCTCAAAAACTGCTCTAGTTAACTCCAACTCTCGCACCATCCCTCCGGCAACTACTTCGTCAAATTGTAAAAGTGACATTCCTGTGCAATCAGCAACAACTCAATCCAAAAGTGACTCCAGAAAAAGAGAAGGCTCTTCATTACTTCAACAACCAGGTAAAAGATCTTCACTTTTCAATTGCAACACGACCACAAATAAAATTCCACTACAAAATAAGTATGGACCACTAGCAGATCTACAAGATACCCATGAAGAACTTCCAACAATTTCCATTCCTCCAATAATAGTTTCAAATGTATATAATTTTAATAATCTTCTTCAAGATATAAAAATATTATTCAAAATAATTTCACAACAAAAACTATAAAGAATAATGTTAAAATTAACTTTCAATCAATTGAAGATTTTAGAAAATATAAAAAGTTTTGTGATACAAATAATATACAATATTACTCGTACCGTAACCCTACTATTAAAACTCTCACAGTTTTATTTAAAAATATACCTACTACCTATTTAAACGAAAGTATATTTAATCAAACTTAACTATCCAGTTCAAAAAGTATACAGATTATTTAATAAAAACCGTGAACCTGTAGACATTTGTTCAATAGAACTTACAAAAAATGCTGAAGCCTCTAAAATCTTCAAATTGGAAAAAAAATTTCATAGTGTAATAAAAGTCCAAGCAAAAACATCAAATAATCAACCTATTCAATGTAAAAGATGCCAAAAATTCAATCATACACAAGCCAATTGTAGGTTAATCCCACGTTGTGTAAGTTGTACTGAAAACCACCATTATTCGAACTGCCCTCTTCCAAAAACATCCCCTCCGGTTTGTGTTAATTGTCTCGGAATGCACACTGCTAATTACAAAGGTTGCCCTGCATTTAAAGAATTACTTAAACCAAATAATCCTAATAATTCAAATTCACACTTGTTAATAAATACAAATTTGCGTTCTCCTTTTCCAAAATTAAATGCACAGAACTTTCCACACTTTCCCCAATCTCAAACCTTTCAACATAACAACTGTATTCAAAATCCCCCTTTTAAAACAAATCATATTATATCTCCAACATATAATCACACATCACCTAAATTCTCATACTCTGATATATTAAAACAAAACCCTTCTACTTCAAATTACACATGTTTAATTACCAACATAGTTCAAAAAATTATTTCTACACTTATCCCACAAATACAGACTTTATTACAGAACCTTCTTTTTCCACTTTTTAATGGCCATTAATAACAATATAGATATAAATATAACACTACTAAACTGGAACGCTAATGGACTAAAGCGACAACAAAATATTTTTAATCACTTTTTATCTTATCACAACATTGACATAGTTTGTATTTCTGAAACTCATCTGACTCCTAAAGAGAAACTATATTTAAAAGGTTATAAAATTTATAGAAATGATAGAATCTCTCATCATGCTTCTGGTGGAGTAGCAATAATAATCAAGAATTCTATATTTCATCAACAAACATTTTTTCCTATATCTGACATTTTAGAATGTATAACATTAGAAATTAAAATAAATAACATGATTTACTCTCTATATTCTATTTATAAACCACCAAAAAACCCTTTCCTACTCAAATTTACAACCTCATTTTTCAATCTTCTAATCCAATTATACTCATGGGATATTTCAACAGTAAAAATATTTCTTGGGGTTGCAACTCATCAAATCCGCAGGGTATACGTCTACAACAATATATAATTCAAAATAATTTAGACATACATGCACCCTTCCAACCAACATACTATTCTAATTATAGCAATATAATACCAGATATTTTAGATATAATAATTACAAAAAATGTTAATTTACAATTATTTCAATCCCCACTTCCTGAATTAGATTCCGATCATCTCCCTATTAAAGTATGTTTTAATTCTTCACTATTAAAAATTAACTATAACTAACTATAATTATCTAACTAACTATAACTAACTATAATTAACTAACTATAATTAACTAACTATAACTAACTATAATTAACTATAACTAACTATAATCTATAACTAACTATAATTAACTATAACTAACTACGGTAAAGTATAGTCGACATTGTATTAAACAGTTGCAGCTTAAGTGAACGGAAATACGCAACCGCATTGCCAAATTTCGTAAGTACTAGTTTTCAATAGATTTTGTAGTTAGCATACCTTCTCTTTCTTGTATCGAATCTTAATTTTTAATTTATCGAATACACATAAATCTTACACTTTTAAAATATTAAGCTAGGTGACTGTTGCTTTTATCTGAGTTTTCTTGTATTTATTCCAAATTTATCACGTACTTTAACACGCATTCGTGACATGGCTACTGTTCGTTCTACTCTTTTTACTCTCTACACCCTCAAAGCCGACCTTCTGAAAGCCTTCACACACGTAAACAGTAATTTAGATAAACATATCCGAAGGCTGGAAGAGGTCGTTCTCTACAATGACGGTTGGGCACAAGTAGGCAACACTGCGAATTTCCCCAACCGTGCACCCGTGACTGCACATAAGACACAGACACCACATCCAGTCGCAATTCAAAACAGATTTAGTGTTTTAGATTATGAAACAGATTTTCCTCGCCTTCCTGATCCTCACAACCCTTCCCTTCCATCGACAAATACATGCACAAACAAACGCAAACAGGCTAGGAAGCGTGTCAAAACCAAAACACGTAAAGCTTCGCATCCTAGCCCACTTGAAAACAAAGCCATTCCTACTGAGCCTAAAAAACAGGTACTTATTTTAGCTGACAGCCATGGTCGCCATCTTTCCTCCATTCTCAGTAGGAAGTTACCCCCCAACTACTCAGTCTCGTCTATTTTTAAACCTAACGGGAGGTTTGCAGACGTGACTGCAGAGTTGGACACTCACACAAAGACAATGACCAATCAGGACACAGTCATTATCATAGCAGGGCAGAATGACATTAATTTGGGCGGTAACTTTACACCTGAGCAACATGTAAACAAATTACAATGTGCCGCCCAAAATACTAACATTGTAGTCTCGACTCTGCCCTTCTGGTACAACAGGCCAACACTCTGCAGCGAGATTAAGCACGCAAACCAACAACTAAAACTGCAACTGAGAGAAACAGATGTAACACTTTTTGAAATGAATTTCCTCTCAGTAAAACACTTCACCCGGCACGGTCTCCACATGAACCTTGCTGGAAAACATGCAGTCGGTGAAAAGCTTGCACAATACATCATCAACTCCAGTCCTACGCAGCCTCCTGCCAAAAATCCATCCCTTTCACCTTCCTTACGTTCCCCACCCCCCACCCTTATTCTGAACCCTCTTACCCCCTCCTGTGAACCTACTCCCGTTTCTTCCATTCCCACTACCAATGACGCCTCTATTTCCTCACAACCTGTGACTGCTGGGACACATTACAACCTTCGACCACGCACTCGAGGTAAAAATGGAGTAAATATATAGCAACTACAGTCAGATGCAGCAGAAAAACATTCGTGTAGGTACTTGCAAAAAATAAAGATATTGCACCATAATGTTCAATCCCTTTCAAATAAAACTGAGTTTATCGAGGCAGCTCTACAGAGCGATTTAAATCAAATGGATGTTCTTTGCTTTACTGAACATTGGTTATCTCCTAATGAACTTAGCATTTTCCAAATTCCAAACTTTTACCTCGCAGGCTATTATTGTAGAAAAAGAGAATCTCATAAAAGTCCGGCATATGGAGGTTCTTGTATTTACGTTAAAAATAATATTGATTCTATCTCCTTGACGGAATTCAATGAGTATGCCGTTGAAAATGTTTTTGAAATTTCTGTTGTACATCTTCCTGTGCTAAAAATGATATTGCTTTGCATCTACAGGCCTCCAACAAAGAGAGCTGCAGATTACATTTTGTTCTTAGAAAAACTAGAGATAACACTTATCAAAGTCATCAATCGCTCTTTTGAATCCATTGTTGTATGTGGAGATTTTAACATTGATTTTCTGGTCGAATCTTGCGAGAAAGAGCAGTTTCTTAACTTAATTAATTCCTTCAATTTAGATATTACAATAAAAGTACCTACACGGATCACAGTAAATTCAAAGAAGGCAATCGATCAAATTATAATTAACAAAACCACTACTCGACATGAAATTGAAACAAAAGATTTAGGATACAGTGACCACGATGCACAAATTCTTACCATTATACGAAATGCGAACAATGACACAATAAATAATACACGTATGAGTAGAGTGTTTTCTAAAAGTAAAATAAAATTATTCATTGATTACTTGCTGCAGGAGTCATGGGACGCAGTTTATAATACTATTGATACAAACGATAAATATTATTCTTTTTTTCAACGCTTTCATTTCATTTTAACACTTGCTTTCCTCTTCAGAAAAGAAAATTAAATATTTCACGCAAAAACAATTCTTGGATAACACAAGGGATTAGAACATCATGTAAAAACAAACGAATTCTATCTTTCATTTCTAAGCATCATAACGTATCTCAAGATTTCCTCCTGTACTTTAAAAAATACAAATCATTGTTAAGAAAAGTCATAAGGCAGGCTAAAATCATGAAACACGATCAGGATATTTTGAACTCAAATAACAAAACAAAATCAATGTGGGATATAGTAAAAAATGCGACCAAACCAACTAGAAACCTTATAGAGAATGTTGTTTTAAAAGATAACGATAGAGATGTGAACGATCCGGCAACAGTGGCTAGTCTCTTTAACCAATACTTTTCGAGAATTGCTGTCGATCTCACTAAGGGTTTTCAGCCACAAAATTCAACATCTGACGTTTCCCTAAAAGTCTTAGACACTATGTTCGTTTCCGAAACCTCTTCCTATGAAATTCTCAAAATAATCGGTAAATTAAAAAATAAATATTCGGCCGGTTTAGATGAATTTCCGGATTGTTTGTTAAAGACGTGCGCGCCAGCCATTATACACCCGTTAACTCACATATTTAATGCATCCTTATGCACCGGAATTTTTCCAGATATTTTTAAAACAGCTAAGATTAAGCCGCTCTTCAAAAAAGGCAACAAAAATGAAGTTCAAAATTATCGGCCAATTTCTCTTTTGTCAGTTTTTTCAAAAATATTAGAGAGACTTTTTTATGTGCGAATGGAAACCTTTCTGAATAAACACGACGCGTTTTCAAATTGCCAACATGGATTCCGGAAATCAAAATCTACGGAAACAGCCATTTTTTCTTTTCTTAAGGATGTTGCCTCATCATTGGATCAAAACGAAGCAACTATTGGAATATTTTTAGATCTTTCGAAAGCTTTTGACGTCATTGATCATAACATTTTACTTTCAAAATTACCTTCGTATGGAATCCGTGGTATTGCTCTAGATTGGCTATGTTCGTACCTTAAACAACGATCTCAGAGAGTAGAAATACCTTACTGGAATGATGGAACTTTATGTACACACCTTTCCGGTTCTTTGCCAATTGTACGTGGAGTCCCGCAAGGATCGATTTTAGGCCCTATTCTCTTCCTATTATACGTAAATGACATGCCCTTAGCGATTCGAAACGGAAGAACAGTTCTCTTTGCGGATGATACAAATATTCTTTGCAACAAAGAAACCGTAAATAGTACAATATCAGACGTTTCAAATTGGTTCCGTAATAACAAATTAAAAGTAAATGAAAATAAAACAGTTTCAATGCAGTTTTCCATATCAAATAAAAAATTCTGTACTCCATTGAAAATGAACGGTGTGCCATTGACTGATGTTAATGTAACAAAATTTTTAGGTCTATCAATTCAGTCAAACCTCAAATGGAATGCCCACTTAAATGAATTGAACACAAAATTAAGCTCATTATGCTACGCGTTCAGAATTCTTTCAAATTCCGTCAGCCTTCATACAGCTCGTTGTGTATATTTTGCCAATGTTCACTCCCGCCTGAGATATGGCATAATATTTTGGGGAAACACATCTTATAGTTCACAGACTTTCAGATTACAAAAAAGAATTGTACGAATAATAAGCAAATCCAACCCACGTGATTCTTGTAAGTCACTCTTTATTAATCTAGGAATTTTACCATTACCTTGTCTCCTGATTTACGAATCAGTAGTTTTTGTCAAAAATGACTTACTTAAGGACGGGAATATATTTTCAGCAAACGCCGATGTCTATAAGTATAACACACGACGTAGTAATCATATTCACCAGGTGGCAGTATCAACAGCTCACTACAAAAAATTCACATACAATTCATGTACATTACTCTACAACACTTTGCCAGAAGACATTAAACGATTAAATTCCATAGAAAAGTTTAAGTCCCAAGTAAAATCTTTTCTGCTGCATAACTGTTTCTATACAATTCGAGACTATACCGAGCATCAAAAAGGAAAGTAGAATTAATTTTAACAATGATAGTTAATTTATCATTTGGACTGTATAATTCTAAAGAACCTGTAACAAGTATTGTACCACAGTTTCTGGGTTGATGGCCCCCATCTCGATCAGGTTTTTCGTCCAGTTTCCCTGATCCTTGAGCAAATGCTGAGATGGTCCCTTGTTTTGCTTCTGGACATAAATGTAACTTCATTATTTGTGCACGTCTTCTGAATTTCAGTGGGAAATATAGTTATTCAAATTATCGTTTTTCATATTATCGCGGCAAAAAGTATTATTCTTTCATGAAGAACATGAGGGTTCAGGGCAGAAATTTATAGCTAATTTACCTTTGAAAATATATTTTATTATATAGGAGCGAATATTTTGTCAACAAAACTCGAAAAAAACTCTCTTTTCTGTATTCAAAATTCGACTAGAATATGGTTTAGGATAGAGACCACAGAATTATGAAAACGTGCACAAAATTCACTTCTCCCCATAGCTCGTCATACGCAGTTTTTAACTGTTTTTGACGTAAATAAATAAAATAAATAAAACTAACCCCTCCACAGCATTCGAATAAATTGGAATACATATCGTTCATATATAAATTCAAATTTTAACTTCCCAAAGAACTTAGATAATACACAAAAAATTGACATAGAAGTAGAAAGATTCACTAAAACACTTCTAGATGCATATAAATATTCCAGTACACACAATAAACCGTACATTCATACTCGATCTCTCCCTATAAATATCTTAAATCTTATTAAATCCAAACATAACCTAAGACGATTCTGGCAACAAACACGTCACCCTGACATTAAAAGAAAAATCAACAAGTTATCACGCATTAGCAAATTACGTATAGACCAATATGAATTAGACAAATTAGAAAATTATAACGCCCAAATACACCCCAATAGCAGACCACAATGGTCAACAATTAAAAATTTCACAAAATATTTTCCCCTATTCCAATATTAAACAACGGTTCTACATCTGCCTACACCGATGTTCAAAAATCAAATTTATCGCAGATCAACTAGAAAAGTCTTTTACACCAAACCCTATAATAAATCAAACTTTTAATGGCGAAATTGAGTCTTACATCTCTTCTCCAAATTATTCAGTTCCTTCAAAAATTAAGTTTATTTCTCCTGTAGAAGTTCAAAAAATAACACAAAAGTTAAATATTCACAAAACTTCAGGATATGATTCTATTTCAAACAAAATGATAAAAGAACTTAATTTACAAATTTTATCGAAATTAACAAATATATTCAATTCAATGCTTCGTATTTCTTATTTCCCACAATCATGGAAATTAGCTTACGTTATCCCCATACGTAAATCAGGCAAGGATCCCCACCTTCCCTTAAACTACAGACCTATTAGTCTCGTATCTTCATTGTCTAAAATTTTTGAAAAACTACTACATACCAGATTATTATCCTATATTTCCTCGACACAAGCAATTCCCAATTACCAATTTGGTTTTCGAATTAATTATTCGACATCTCACCAATTACTACGCGTTTCTGAATTAATAGCTCAGAACTTTCATACAAAGCAACATACAATTGGGATTTTCCTCGATATTGCCCAAGCGTTTGATAAAGTTTGGCATTCTGGATTACTTTTTAAATTACACTCAATAGGAATTCCTGTAATTCAGGAAGTGGGGATTGAAATAATTGTAAATTAACATTTTTTGCAATTATTATATCTAAAATATCTGGTATTACATTGCTATGATTAGAATAGTATGTTGGTTGGAAGGGTGCATGTATGTCTACCCCTTTTCGAAATAATAAAAAACTATCTACATAATCGGAAACTTTGTGTGAAAATTAATACTTCTTATTCTACTTCTCGTCATATCTTCTCAGGAATTCCTCAAGGTTCGACACTTTCACCTTTACTTTTTAACTTATACATGTCAGATATTCGACACCTTACTTTTACCATCATAGCACTGTATGCCGATGATACTGCCCTTTTTTCATTTCACAAAAATATACAAACTGCTCGAAACTCTCTACAGTATTTTTCACGAACGCTCGCAATAGCTGACATTGAAAGAGGGGCAAGTATTTTGACTGGACGGGTTGTGCCTGAATTAGATGAACCTTTAACGTGGAATGAAGTGAATAGAGGAATTTTAGCCACGAATACTAGAAAAGCTTGCGGCGCGGATGGCATTCCGACAAAATTTATTTCGGAATTGTGGAACTTAGATCCGGAGAGTATTCTGAATCTGTTTAATAGCATTCTTGATACCGGGTCGTATCCTGAAACTTGGAGTACAGCTATCCTCCAACCTATTTATAAAAATAAGGGTGATACGAATTGCTCACAAAATTATCGTGGCATTAGTATTTTACCAGTGCTAAGCAAATTGTTCTCTAAAATTCTTAACGTTCGACTGAGCGACTGGGCGGAAAAATACAGTAAATTTTCAAAAATGCAAGCAGGTTTTAGGAAAGGCTTCGCGACCACCGACAATATCTTTGTGTTAGATACATTAGAAAAACAGGCGCTTTCACGTAAACGAGTCCATTTATATTGCAGTTTTGTGGATTTCTAAAAGGCGTTTGATTCAAGCAACAGAGAATCGTTATGGCGAAAACTAAAGGAACTAGGCATCTCACGTAAAGTTTTAACGGTGTTGCAGAGTATGTACAGAGAAGTAAATTTCTGCGTCAAGTGCGGTGACGGAAGTACAACGCAAAAAATAAAATCGACAGTAGAGGTAAGACAGGGTTGTCCACTTTCACCGCTCTTGTTTATCTTGTATATAAATGATTTATTGACATGGGTACAGGAAACCGACACATCTGCACCGGCAATTGATGGCCTGAAAATTCCCGGATTACTTTATGCGGACGATTTAGTTCTATGCACAGAAACGATTGAGGGATTACAGTCGAGTTTAAACACCCTAGAAAGATATAGTGTAGCATGGGGACTAAAAGTAAATATTAAAAAAACGAAACTTTTTGTCTTCAAGAATGGGTTTATTTGGGGTAACAAAGAGAAATGGTATTACGCACAGGAGGAACTCGACCGTGTTTAAACTTGTACTTATCTTGGTGCAAACTTTTCCATGAACATGATGGAATAAACACATAGTTGCGGCTCATAGTAAAGGAAGAATTGCTCACAAAAAATCGGTTGCGTAGTGCGTAGAGTACCGGAATTGCCTTTAAAGGTGTGCGACACAATGTTTAAATCGCTAGTGCTCCCAGCTATGAATTAAGGGCGGAAATCTGGGGAGTAGATAGAATAGACAGATTAGAAAGCATTGAAACAGATTATTATAAATTAATTCTCGGAGTCTCTAGATTCGCAGCAAATGCTGGCGTCTTAAGAGAGGTAGGTAGTGTCGAAATTTGGAAATATTTAAAAATGAAAGTCATTAAGCTTGGATTAGATTAGCAAGTGAAGAGTCTGACACGCTTATTCGCAGGTGCTTTAGAGCACAATTACAGGAAAACGATCAGCGCTATCGGTTGTGCAAAGTGAAAGGGAACACGCAGGTTTGGGAGACGTTTCTCCGGATATGGTTGAGAATAGGGGAACACAGGAAATCGAACGGTTAATTTTAGATCGACTTTCGAATATTAAAAGGCAAGATATTCTGGCAGCATAGACAGAAAAATGTTCGTTAGTGGTACAAATTCACACGAGTTCTGTACGGGGATGTGGAAGTTACGTACACACACTTAAAAGGGAGGCAAGAGGGGGATACGCTTGGTTTAAGATAGGGGGGTGGGTGCAACGTAGAATGAAGCATTCGAATGACAATCGAATCTGTGTACTTTGCGGTGATAGAGAAAATTGGATCCATATCCTGTTAAATTGCTGCGCTACAGAAACTTGGAGAGGAAAATGGATGGGAATGGGGAACTATTGCTTCCAATTTAGAAATACTTAAAACATATTAGCTGATAATAGATCTCACTTTATGAAAGAATTAGGAACATTTTTATGAAACGTTCGAACTATCAGGGAAACGGTAATCAGGGAGTGGGAAAACAGCACTGGTTAGTAGTACGAGAGGAGCCTCGACTGGAGATGAAGTAATTAATTCAATAAGTAAGCGATAATTAAGTTAACTAGTAAGGTAATCAGTAATGCTAATCATTAATATTAATTAGTAAGTTAGTAATAATTAAATTAATCAGTAAGCGATAATTAAGTTAATCGGTAGTAAATTGTTCGGAGAGGCGGTGGTGCGGGCGATCCTCTGTGGCGGTGTTTGATTTCAGGGGCTGAGGAGACCAAAGACTGGATGGAGAAGATGCCCACGCCAGGAAATAAATGAATAGTTTAGAAAAAAACTAGTAGTTTAGCATGTACTCGTCTTCTGACGGCAGGTTTTTCCCCCTTCATGGGTTTCTTCCTCAGCCGTACCTTATGGTCTCCTTTCCGCGGCTTTGATGTGATGAAGAGGGGTGAATGACAGAATTCGAAAGGTTAGAATGAGGTAGGATGTAGGTACTGTAATGGCTCAAAGGCCTTCAGCCTAGCCACATAGTTAAAAAATTGAAATTATGTATCAATGTGTTATTATTACCTATTAAATATAATAAAAATAATAAATAATATAAAATAAGACAACCCCTTGCGATAAAAAAATGTTAAAAAGCTTGTGACGATGCCCTGAGAATCGAATTCTTTCTCTCAAGATGATTCGAGTAGGAAACAAATTATGACAAATTGTTGATAAACAATTTATTAATACTAATAAAATGACAAACAATATAAATATGATGCAAATTATGTTCTGAATTATTTCTGTAGTTGAAGTTAGTGAAAAAGAGACAAGATTCAACAATTTTATAGCAATTGTAAAACCTAAATTCATGTACCGTTTACACGCTACAGTTGTTGGCAGAAAGATGTACAGACGTTTTGCTAAAAACCACTTTATGGGTAACAAGGACCAACAAAATGTGGATTATGATCACAGATCAAACCAAAGAAAATATTTTACTACAAAGATCGGTAAGAAAAATCTTTTTTTTTTTTTGAAGTAGGAGCACAATCTAAGTTTTCTTTCAAAAAATCGGCAGTTTTTTTGTTAGCATTGTGAACTACGTTTGGTACTACTTAGTAATACACGAGAAAGGCATAATTATGACTTCAGAAGAATCTGACAAACCATTTCTATCATATTATGCACATCAGTCCGCTCATCTTTTCTTTATTTATGGGGAATAGGAAACACTTCTCGCTGATAAACCTTCTTGAAGTGTTGCTAAATTATTTTGAAATTTTTACCATGTTTGCATTTCATTTCCTATTGGACTAACTGCCTTTTTATTATTCCTAAGTTTAACTGCTCCTTTTTATATAAGAGGTTTTCCTAACAAGAGATTTGATTTCTGAATAAATAACCTAACTTATACTCACATACATAATAATAAAATTTTATAATACAGTTTTGTCCATCACTCTAACATAACACACGCACAAGCTCCTGTTGATGTCAATTTCAAATCAAGTTACAGAAACACAAACTTCCGATAGCTACTCCCATCAAGATTAAGGAACTAGATTCGCCTCAGATTCCATAGATTTATACGCAAATTATAATAAAAATACATGTCAAAAACACTATTTTTTTGAATAAAACATTTCAAGTAGCTAACTGAGAAATAATTGTGGAATGATCGAAATTGTAAACAAATAATAAAATATTAAAAAGAAAAAAATGTCCGTTGAATTAAGCGAGTTATCCCTGTCGTTGGTCAAAAGGTTAAGAGAGAAGTAAGCAAATGAGCTTCCTGGAGATGGCGAACGTCTCCTGCCCTGATTTCACTGAACCTAATTTCACTCTTCTGGTGCTTCTCCCGCTTCCCATCCCCCACCACGCAGATTAGAGACTCCTGCGTCAACCAGGAAACTATTTCGTATCCAGTTATTCTAGGTCCGCCGCCGCTAAGAAACGAGTCCAAGACTCGGCGAAGAACGCGGCTGGCGGGATCGATGAGGCCGATGTGAGGACGAGCAGGTGCGAAGTGCTGATGCAGCGCTGACGCGCCAGAAAGATGGCCTGGGCGCGCATGGGAATGAGTGCGGCGCGTGGGGTGGAATGATAAAAACGCGACTTGGGCGGGCGCGCGCGCGCGAGCGAAAGAGAGAGAGGGGGGCACCCCCGTGCTAGCGCGCGCTAGGTACGCCCTTCGCGCGGCACGGGCTCTAGGGAAGGCACGGGCGCGAAGGCGGCTGGCTGCCAGGCCTTGTTACTCTAAAGGGAGGGGGATATGGGAACCGCTGGAGACCTGAATAATTCTACTATGTTTTGAGTCGATGTTTTACCAATTACACAGGCACACAATATAAAAATAAAAACTTGTCATGCCCAAAGACTTTACACATGTTTCTCTATGTATGTAGGCGCGCTGAATCCAAATCTGAAGCCATTGCGCCACCACCCTCCAGTTTTTTTAGATCGCTAAAAAACACCGTGAAATTGTAAATTGTCAACGATCCGTGGCTCGTTTGTTAGGGTACTGCTTCGACATTCCCCTGATGCTGATTGGAGAAACCACGGAAAACTACTGATCAGAGCAGACGGTCGGTAGTATTCTCCTCAAAACTGAGGCTGAATTCGATCTAGCTATCTAGCCAGTGTCAAAAATCCTGACATCGTCGTGACTCGAGCCATAGAACATCGCGGTCAGAGGCACTGCAATAACATCAATTGATGCCCTGAGACACCCAAGCCGGTCAGAAGTGATTGAGAATGTGAAGATAATACATCGATTACATGTGAAAATAATACATGATTACGAGAATCATTATTATTTCTGCCTTTCTTTGAATAGGGGTCACATGTACTTGCTAACAATTTTGAATTTGGAAAATGTCCCAGGGGTTTTAACTAATGTACTCCTGTTTTTCAAAATCCCAAAGCTTCGACTCGAGTCAGATAGGCAGGGGTTTCTTCAATTTGCAAAAAAATCCTACACATGGTTTAGGCGCTAGTGGTATTCACAGACGGACAGGCGGAGGACAGACGGACAGACAGACGGGCAGACGGACAGACGGACGGACGGACAGACGGACGGACGGACAGACGGACGGACGGACGGACAGACGGACGGACGGATAGACAGACAGACGGACAGACGGACGGACGGACGGACGGACGGATAGACGGACGTTTTGAAAAGAACCACTTTTTTGGAAATCGGGGGACCACAAGATGTTCATGTCCGTTGGAATATCTAAATCTTTTTCCACAGTTTTTTCGCGATACTACGTATATTACTCGACGTAATGTATACGGGAAAGTAAAAATTGAGTATCATAAAGTTGTAAGAAAATGTAGCTTTAATTTCATATTACTACCTACACTGTCTTGAGAAACAACGGAGAGCTGGAAATTTGAGTTCGTTGAACGGCGACAAGATAGGATAATGAAATGTGAAATTCTTTTGAATTCTTCTCTTTATTGAACATGGAACCATTATGAGGCTTTGTTTTATATATTCATATTTTTTATTTAACATAAAAAGCAGAAAAAATGAGTGTGACGTACTATGGGGGAAAATGTATTCTGTGAACGTTTCTTAAATTCTAGTATTCCTATCCTACCCCATTAAACTGCATACGCAATTCTGGATGCAGATGGAAACGAAAGTTTGTTCTTCGATTTGCAATGATTATCTGGGAAATTTACTGGTGTGTGAAAACGTATATAGCATTTAGCATTACATGTTCAGACAAGGAGTAACGTGTAATTCGTTTAACGTGTAATTCGATCTTCATTTGAAGAAAAATGAAACATTCAAGAATGAACTTTGAATATTTTGGAGACACCCGAAAAATAATTTTATGGTTTACTAGGCCATTTCTGGACACGAAAAAAACAAATAACGATATTGTAAACAGCCTTTCGGGCCTTCCTGATTCTTTATGCCCGCGCAGACCTTTTGAATACTTTATGTCCGCTGTAATACCAACACAACAAATATAATATTTTTATGAATTAGATTTATGAAAGTTAAGATACTAATTATACAATAAATAAAAGCTATAATCCTCAAATAAGTAAAATAACTCTTATAATAAATAAGTTGAAATGTACCAACAATGTCTCGTCATAAACTATTACGAGATCGTGCCGTTTTTACTGACATCATTTACCTTAGGACTGTTATATTCGTGACCCGTTCCGAATTTATAGAAACATTTTGGGCGCCAGGAACAGGTTACGATAATTGATAATTAAAACCAATGCTTCCACAGCTAATTTTAACGAATGGATAAATGTCCGGCTAGCTGGGTCAATGGGTCACGTAATGGATAATCGCTATCGCCTAGATAGCCGATTATTTGATCTGCCAACTATACAGTATGGCGAGGAATCTGAAAGGAAATAATTATATATGTCTAACTACTTAACAGTTGTGATTGACCAAATAAAAACCATCTTTTCATTTCCAAAAGAAAAATTTAACAATTTATTTAACAATTTGACAATTGTTCTGCCTTTAGGTCATGACCTTGTTTTAAAAGAAAACCTTTGTACTGCAGTACTTATCTAACGTGGTCTTGACCGACGACGCCCCGCAATATCTTCTCACTTGAATGCTGATAATCCCAAGTCCAATTTCTCTCTTCTATTCTTGCGACGCTGCCGACGAATCCAGCCCTCACTGCCTAGAATATCTACCGGTTCTTACTTGATATTCACAGTTCCTAGTTCTCTCCAACTACGTGGTAAAACATTAAAGTCCAAAACCGCAATATAAAAAACTTTCAAAGTCCTAAGCGAATTTACTGCTGCACATCAATTTTCATAGTCCGAAAACCATTGAGTCTCACGTCAAACTTACCAGTCCCACTCCCCTAATATTATACTCGCGAGTACCACTTGACGACCTCTATCAGAATGTCATTTACTCCTCCGTTTTTCGCCCTCAACGCCTCGGTATCCGTCCTTCATTCTTATTTTTTTAAACAAAACGACAAAATTCGACAGTCTATTCTCAGGAGTTGACAGTCTATTCTCCCTTAGCCAATCCATTCATTTCTCACCAAGTCAAGTAGCCACGCCCTCGATAGTCATTCCTTTGTAGACCAATCCCAAATTATCTTATATGTCTTTCTAGCCAGCGCCCCCACCTATTCAAGGTCTGAATGCAGTTTATTGACCTTGCCAACCACTACGCCGGCGTTGCTAAGGCTGTATATTGCCAGTTGCAGACCCTTTTACCCCAATCCATTTACAGCTACTGTTATTGTCAAAATATATAATATATTGGTATATCACAAAGTAATAAACCTTATTTTGCTTAATTGATATACGGTATAATATTATTGCATAACCGTTACTAAGGGGTGATAGAGAATGTGCTATTTTAGCACCACTTCTTTATCTAATGTTTCACGTCACGTAGTATAAACTCTTCAGTGACGGTATTATTCTGCGTATCTTGTATAGATTTCTCAAAAACAGCTTCAAATTTTTCATTAGGGCCAGGTTTTTCTTTTCTATAATATTCTTAAAGTCATATTTCAATTCTACCATTAGAGAACCGAAGAAACAGAAAAAGTGAAAAATGTCCTTTAGACGGTAATAGATAGCATTTGAGAAGAATATGGGGGGAAAACTGTGAAGCTAGCTCAGACTAAAGAGATAAGGAAAGTAGCTAGTTTATGCCATTCTGTAGCACCTCTAGTTATGATTATGTTCTTTTTTATTTGGTCGCTAATTTACCTACTAGGACCATTCGGACATATACCTGTACTTACCGAGGCTCAGGACCATGGCCGTGACAAGTGTATGTGATTTCCTTTTTGAGACGTATCAACATTCTACGCCGAATCCAATGTATATCCCCCATAACCCCCATGGTATATGGAATGATAATGATAATTAGGGGTGAATGGACGATACATACACAAACAAACCCATGCCTAAGGCGAAACTCCAACCCGCGAACTTTCCGTCCGAGATCTCCACGTTACTACCGCTTTAGCGATCTCGGCTAGCCTCATTGGCTATTATTATTATTATTGGTATTATTATTATGATATTATTGATATTATTATTATTATTATTATTATTATTATTATTTTATTACTATGACCCCCTGACTAAAAACATGTGAATCTTTTGCTCAGAAGTTGAAAGAATCTTAACCTATTACGAGGAAATGAGTGGAAAAGACCCAGCAAATGGGGAAATGAGAACACAATACTTGGAAAGATAATAGAACAATACACTACATACACTTGGATAGAACAATACAGTACAACAAACGCATCTACTAATCGATTGACGGTAGGAAGTCTGGAAAAGATATTGAGGGAAAAGAGCAGAGAACAATGCCAGAGCGAAGGGGCGTGCACAAGTCCAGTCCAGGGCGAGAAGGCACCGGGAGCGGAGCAAGGGACACGGGTGGCGCAGGCGGGCGCCGGGGAAAACAGCCCGCCGGAAACGCCAACGGGCGCTTACGCCGATTACGAGGCTCCGTCGCGGCGGCGCGCGCTTTGAAGGGCCGATGCATTTTTAATCGGCAGGGCTTTGAGCTCCGACCTCGCGCGGCCTCCCTTCGTGCCCTTTGGCCCATTTTCCCCGCTTCCACCTGCTCCCGCTGTTCGCTTTCTCAGTTTTGCCCTTTGCCATTCCCGTTTGTTTTTTTTCTCCTTGACACAAAATTAGAGAGCCTTTCCCATCTTATTTTTAGTTTTTCCACTAACGTCTCTATTCGAAATTCCCTTGTATGATATGAGAAATACGTACTCGCCCAGCGTACTCTTTTATATCAACAAATATTTTTTTAAGTTATTTAACAATTCCATTTCCAATATCTGACGAATATTTTGTAACTTATTCAGAAGCTTCCCACAGGCTTTCGATTAAATTTTAAAACTCTCCGTACGTTTGGGGATGCCCAATAACACAGGCATATACAAAAAAGTTGTCAGACCCAAAGACTTGACACACGTTTCTCTATGTATGTCGAAGCATCGAATACGAATCTGCAGCCAGAATTGCGCCACCATCCAACAACATTTTTAAATCGAGAGAAAAAAACTGAAATTGTATGTTTTGTTATTGGGGGTTGTTTTCACAGCCAAAAACTTGACACGAGTTTCTCTTAGAATGTTGACGCGCTAAATCCTAATGTGAAGTCAGAATCACGCCATCACATTCCAGTATTTTGTTATTTTTTTAAATTGTGAAAAACTGGAGCGCAATTCTCGCTTCGGGTTCGGATTCAGCGCATTCACATACATAGAGAAACATGTGTCAAGTCTTGTGTCCGACAACTTTCGACTTCTGTAGAGTACAATGCAACTATAATATAGACACCAACCTTGCATTCACATGTTTTTCGTGATTAAAAAAAACTGGAGGGTGGTGGCGCAATTCTAGCTTCGGATTCGGCGCGTCGATGTACACAGAGCAACACGTGACAAGTCTTTGGGTCTGACAACTTTTTATTTTATTTTGTTTGCCTGTGTAATTATTTTAGCGATAATCGAGAGGAGTGACTTTACTCCCACTACACTTCGAAAGGGCGAACAGATGACACAGGCATGAGCGGCACCGAAGGCGAAATCCTGGCCCTACTAGCTTGGCATGGCTACTGCGGTGGGTATTTTCGCATTAAAGAGTTTTATTTCTCCTTTGCAAACTCATAACAAAAATAAATTTTAAATATGTTATAGATTCCCGACTCTTCCATGTTCGGGTGTACATAAAAAGTTGCATGGATAAGTATCGATTAAAATAATTGTTTAAGTGTTTGTTTCATTCCCAAAACAAGTTAAATTTCGTCAATATGATGAATCAGGTCATAATGGTTGATTTAAATATCGGAAAGAGTAAATTTTATCATTTTATAAAAGAACTCCCAGATAAACTGAAACCTCCACAAATGTCGCGTTTTTTATAGAATTCTTCCAGTAATCTTAGAAGGAACAGGTTAAAATTGTCCCAATCAACTTGTCTTGCAAAAAGGAATCAAATGCGCTGTTGATTACATCTGCAGGTGCCGTACGTCACTCAAAAAACACAGAAATTTCTTGGAATATTCTGGGTGGACCTGCAAAAATTGAATAGTTCATATCCGGACATCCAGATGTGAAGAATGCCACAACCTTTGTGACGATTGGTAAACCGGATGGGGTCTAACGGATAGAAGCATGGTTACTAGATTACTTTATAAGAATTAGTTTTGTGTTGAAACAATAGAGCTTATGGAAAATATTCTTTATTTCGCATTCATACGTTTTACTTAAGAATAAGATCCTTATTATTTCATTAGAAATCTGACACTTTTCAGCCAACCTTGCGATAACTCTCCGATGTTCAACTCCCTGCCGCTACGATTCCACTGTTTTCCGTCGTCACTTGACCTCTGCTCTCCTCCTCCGCTCGAGTCTGCTGCTCCGGAGCGCCAGCGCTCGGACTCGCGCCTGCCGGTGGCCGCTGCCGCCGTGACCCAATTCGAGCGGGGCAGCGTGCAGCCCAGCCCCGTTCCCCGACGTGCGCACACCCGCAGCAGCCCGCGCGGCACGGACCGTGGCAGTGGTGCAGTGGCGGCACGCCCCCTCCACCAACAAAAGGCCTAGAGTTTTCGTTTGTTACCTCCTTTATTTGGAAAAATTGATTTAAATACTTATTTATGTTCGAATTGTGTAATTATTTAAACAATATTATTGTATAGTAACATACATACGCCACAAAAAAATATACAACATAATAACAAATACATTTATGTCCTCTCCCCAAAATGATCGGCTGGATCCATCTCTGTGGTGGCAGCGTGATTTCAAAAAACACGGCGGCAGAAGCGGCGCCAGATGCGGAGGAGGACGTGCAAAAGAGGTGGTGAAAGAGAAGGCGGAGACTGCGGGGGAGAGGGCGGCAGGTCCAGTGAGGTGGAGACGGTGGTGGAGGCTGCGTGGGTGAGTGCGGAAGCAGTAGATGCAGTGAAGAGTGGCGCACCGACCTAGGTGGCTCAGGGCATCAACTGATGTCACTGCAGTGACTATGACCGGGAACTCCTAGGGTTCCAGTCCCGACGGCGCGCTTTAGGATTATCGATGCTAGCTACCTGTCGAGTTCAGTCGCTGGCTGGAGGACAATTCTAGCGGCCGGCTGCTCTGATCGGTAGTTTACCGTGGCTTCTCCAATCAACACCAGGTGAATGCCGGAGCAGTACCCTAACAAACGGGCCACGGACCGCGCACGATCTTTCTTTCCTCTACTTTGTCCTATCCTCACTCCTTACGCACGTGTCGGGAGACCAGTCAGGAGCTTAGAGCTTGTCCCGGCTGAAGAGGGGCCTCGCTGGTGGGAAATATCTTGTTTGGGAAAACCCCACTAGCCGACTCGTAGGTCGTCGCCGTATCTCACCATCCAACGGGCGAAGATCACCGCCATCTCCTGCGATGGAGAAAGCTCTACACTTACGGAACGAATGACCTTATCAGTTGACGATCTCGGAATCACTTAATCAATGAGAAATTGCGCCAAAGACGGAGGGGGGTGAAAAGGAGGTGGTGATGGAGTAAGAGGAGAAGGACGTGAAGACGGACAGTGCGATGGAGACGCAGGAATGGTAGCAGTGGAGGTGGAAGTGCAGGAGAATATGGCGAAAACGAAGGAAGTGATGCAGGTGGAGGTTGAGTGGCGCGGCGTTGAAGCGCGGCCGCGGCCGGCGCGGCACCGGCCCCCGCTGGGATTTCGTCGAAACGCGCATATCGATTTCGCGTGCACCGGAGACGTGCCAACCGGCACGGTCACACGAAAGGCGGGGATGCAGGGGAAAGTTCTCATGACGCAACAGGGGCCCGGACGCAGGGCATCGAGTTTGAAGTATGAAGAAATCCCTACATATGATTAATGCACGAAAATAAACACTGGGAAAATGGTTTTCAAGGGTTTGAAAATACCCTTTTTTATTTATTTTAGCTTTTCGGTCAGAGTGAGTTGCAAGTAAATAAGAAATTAATGTTTCAAAACTGTCCAAAACGCGATATTTGAAAGCAACTTACTTTCCAGGTTAAATTAAAATTCCACATAGTATGTTCAAGTCGAACCAGAAGTTTTTGCAAAGTTCTGTTTATTTTCTTAAGTTTAATCATAAAATTTAATATGGGGGTTAAAGAATACGTCATGCCAACTATTTATTTTTGTGAGAATACAAGTTGGGGAGGAAAATGTAAAATATACATTCGAAAGGGCAAGGTATGAATTAAGTGAATAGTCATGTTTTTTTTTTTGTTTGTTTTTTTTCCTTCATTTTATTTTACATTTAAAGACAGTACAACGTTCAGCCGTGAAGCTCTTCAGTTGATTGGTCGAGCAACTTTGCATCAGAAAATTGTGAAGGGGGTAACTGTTTGTTACCTCCCTGATAGTGATTTCATTTGTTGTACCTTCAACCAAGGTTATTGCGAGGGAATTATGTTAGAGCAATGACAGGATTAAAAAGAAAATACGATGGGAGGGACAGGTAATTGCTAGAAATGTTCCTACCTTATCTTATATCAGAGAGATATTGAAGGAAAATATGGAATGGGAGTCTGTTTCTTAGGCGGGAGAGTGGGGGCTGATCGGTTCCAATTTCGTAAGTGACTGCTCCTTGTACATGATTTAAATTATTGAAAAAAATATGTGCCAGCTTTGTAATAAAGGAAGTAATTGGTTCTATTGCAAGATCGTTGTGGAGGGTCTTATTGCTGACAAACCAGGGGGCATTTACTGTTATTCTGAAAATTTTGTTTTGGAAGATTTGTAACTTGTTTAATGTGGTTGGGGCAGCTGAAATCCAAACAGGGCATGCGTAGGTTAATATTGGCCGAAGAATAGATTTGTAAATGGTTAAAGTGGGATGAATTTTTAGAGAAGAGTTACGGTTAAGAATTGGGCGTAAAATAGCTAACCTTCTATTGGCTTCAATTACTTTAGACGAGATGTGACTGTGCCAATTTAGTCTTGTGTCCATCAAAACGCCGAGATAACGAATAGATGAGTTCAGAGGAGACCAAGGAATGATAGAAGAATCCAAAGGCAAAGGGCGAGGAAAGACAGGATACCTTAAAGTAAATACTTTGGCAATTGATTTATTTGGGTTGATTTTAATTTTCCATAGTTTAGACCAATTTTCTATGTTTTTTAGGTGACATTGAATTATACGACATGCTGTGTTTAGATTTCGGTTTGCATAAAAGAGTAAAGTATCATCTGCAAAAAGAGCTATATTAACTGTATTACTAGTAGGAATATCTGCGACGTACAAGTTAAATAAGAAAGGAGATAATGGGGATCCTTGTGGAAGACCAGCAAGAACAGCCCGAGGTGAAGAAATGAAAGAGTTAAGACGTACAGAGAAAGTGCGATTCAGTAGGAAACTTGATAAGATGTTGTAAAGATATAATGGTATTCCAATTTTCCTTAATTTGAATTTTAATCCATCATGCCACACTCGATCAAACGCCTGGGCAACGTCTAAGAAAACTGCAAGTAAGTGAAAACCCGATTGAAATGAAAAATGAATTTGTTCTGTTAATCTTAATAACTGATGAGTTGTTGAGTGGCTTTCTCTGAAGCCAAATTGGAAAGAAGGAAGCACGTTAGTATCAAGAATGAATAGTCATGTAACGACATACAAACTTGGGTTTCTCATATTTTAAGTTATTTGAAAAGACAGTATTGGTTTCATGTTCTAAACCATTATAGTATATACGAGTTCACAACATTCCAGAAACATTACATACTCTTTCTAAAGGCTAGATTAGGCAGATGCTCGATTACCGCAAGTGCCACATCTGTCTGCACACTTACAGGTCGTCACAAGCGTTGCTGATCATTGGTTGCTGTTTCCTTGCAGAAACCTTGCTTATCCATTTCGCGACTATCCGGTATGGAAGAGCATTATTACCAACAGCTTCCACAAAATTTCCTTTGATATTCTTGGGCATTTCTCTCAAGAAGAAAGAGTCCTGAAGTATGAGCGTTGCTCGAAACATGTTACATTCACCTCGCACGGCGGTAATCTGGCAGCTGATTTCATGTTGCTTTCTGTGCTAATAGACGCTCTCACAGAGCCATTTGCTGATGTGAACACGCCCTACTGTAGCGTTTCTTTCACATTACAATGAAATTGTGCGATTCGATAACATTTCTTTCAGGAAAAAAATGTTGCCATGACGACTGCCCCAACCCCAATATTTTTAAAATGACACATTCCTAGCATTTCAGAGCAGCCCGCTAGAATTCCCCTCCAGACAGCCATTGATTTCGATCTAGCCCGTGTCGAAAATACACCACCGTCAGGATTGGAACCCTCGGGTGTTCCAGTCAGAGATACTGCAGTGGCCTCAAGTTGTTGCCCTAAGCCTTCTCTGCTGATATACACTGAGAAAATATTTGACATTTGTGGATACGAAACATGGTAGTTAAGAAACTAACAGAACCTGTGAAATATAGTACCTCAGAACGATAAATGAACATCTTGTTCTTTGAGTTAATTTCTACAATGTCCTAATTATGTGAAATAAATATTGAAGAACGCAACTAAAATTGTATAATTTGTTCAATATGTTCACTGCTAAAGTTGTGTTCATTAATTATACAAAACCATTAAACACCAACGAACAACTTTGTAGATTTCGGTTTTTTCTTTCATAGGTATAAAATGTGTTAAATAACTTTCATATTACGAAAATTGCTTTAATTCTAAATACGCTTCTTTATTTAATACCAAAAAAGTTAAGTAATCCATGAAAAATACACGTGATTTTTATTTAAAATGTTTTAAGGTGTTATAATCTTCTATCATTCTTAGCACTTTACGGAGAACTGTGGTGGATGGACGTCGTCTGTGCTAAGGCTTTGAATTCAAAAACTTACTGTAAATGAGTTCCACCCACCACAGTTCTCTTTGAATTCAATGCCTTACATTCAAACCCTCAAATTACCCATCCCCCACTGAGCTAGAAAAATCTCCGTCTAGTGTAGGAGATAGATCCAGGTAAACTGTAAGATCGGTTAGACCATAAAAATGAAGAAGCTTATTTATAATACCGGAAAGTGGGAACTGCTGCAGAACTATTTTAGATGTGTCAATTTCTTTGTACACCGACGATATACAAGTATTTTATACACCTATACTTCATGTTAAATTAAAATAGTTTCTTTCCAAGTGTTACTAGTTGATTGACCGGGAATATATTTCTCACAATCATATGTTAACCCCCACCCCGTCATACTCGGTCATTTCCCCTCTCTCAAACGTCTTCGGCTGCTCCGCCAAACTACTGTGTCCAACTCTGCCCCCCCCCCCGCGCCACCAATCCTCGCTACTGCAGTTGCGCTACCCCGCCGGTCTCCGTCGCCGTCGCAGTTCCACTCGCACAAGGTGCATTGTGCGATGTATAACAATGTTGTTTGTGTATGTCCCCGTCCAAACTTTAAATGTGTTTGGAGTTTCCTACTCCCCACAATTTTCTTTTCTCCTTTGCATGTAACATGTGAAGTAAGTTTACTTAAACATGGTTCAGGCGTTACAAAGTTACCCAGGGACACACATGCACACATACTTTCACTTTTAAATAGATTTCCAATGTGCATGGTCAACTGAAACTGCGCAGATTGGAACAGCTTCCTTCCATCCCAGGTAAGAGGAGCTCGGAATTCCGGTCTCCCTTTGTTGCACCCGCCGCGGGTGGTCCGGCTTCCGCGGCAGGCCGCCCTGGGCGTGCACGAGCGTTCCGCTCGCCGAGACCAGATGCGAAAGTGAAGAGCTCGCTCCGAGTTGTTGCGGCGCGCGAGGGCCGTGAGGGATCCCCTGTCGGGGCGAACGGAGCCTGCCTGGGTCGCCTCGGGCTGCCTCACAGGGGCGATGCGCCCCGCCCCCGCGCCCCGCACCCGGCGCCTTCGCTCACGCCGCCGCCCGCGCCCGCGCGATAACCCGTCAGCGGGCGGGGCGACAACCCGAGACGAGGGTCCCGCCCCCAATCGTCTACGTCACTCCGCCCGCCAGAGGAGGCGATACGCGAAATACCCATATGCAGTGGCAGATCCACGGGGAGGGGCGTGGCCTACATACACCCCCCCACAAGGCCTACATTTTCCGTTTGTTACCTTCTTGTTATGTGGCAAAATTGATTTAAATATTTATTTATATTATAATTATGTAATTATTTGAAAATAATATTGATTAGTATCATGTACATATATATATATATATATATATATATATATATATATATATATCATGTGTATATATATATACTACAAAATAATTTACAATATAATAACAAATGTTTGTTATTTAACAAGAATCTCTGATGGCCTCCTCCAAAACGATCGGCTGGATCCGTCCCTGCCCATACGGCAGCTCAAGAAGAGGTTGCATTAAAATTACGATAAATACATGCAATGAGATAAAAAGTGAAAAATAGCCGTACCCAAATTACCTTGAATAGGAAACGCTGTGGTAAAACAAAACAAAGTAGCTAAAACGGTACACAAGTTCTTGTATTATTGTAACTTTTGCAATTTTCGAAAATTCAGGGAATTCAACAAAAATGAGAATTGCACCCGTTTTAAACTTCCTCTGTTCCATTCTAGAAAAAAATTTACAGAATAAATAGGAGCCATTTTCAAGAAATAAATCATTAAAAATTGCCTATCAACATAAAATTACGCGAAAAATTTAGTATTTCAAAACGTGTACATTGCCCTATTTAAAAATGTATTTTTAAAGAACAGAGTTCAGTAAGAAAAAATCTTAACTTTTGCAGTTTTCGAAAATTTAGAGAATTCAACGAAAACGAGACCGGCACAATTTTTTAAAGGAAAAAGGAGGAAGGTTCATAAACATTAAGTGACATCTAATATTTATTGGAAAAACAGGGAATCGAAATCCTGGTGTTGTCCAGTAGACTTCACTTGATTTATTTAGTAAACAAATAACAGTAAAAACAGTAAGTGACGTTAGGTTTAGATCATTAAAATTTTATTCAGTTAAAGTAGGTAAAGACGTTAGCAATTAGGAAATTAGGATTTGAATAATTTCTGAAGGTTTTGTATCGTGATGTTTTCATTTTTTTGCTTTTAAAATAATAACAATAAATGATTTTTTTACGTTCCATGTGTGCTTTTTCTTTCAAAAAGTTTCTTTCAGAGATTTCCTGGAGAACGCTGTTAGCGGCGTATGCTGTGTTAAACATCGATTTTTATCTTCAAACTCTAAGAGCCTCGAGTTCGTCCCAAACGATGACGAAATATCAATTTTGGTTTGAGGTCTAGCGTTGACCATAGACACAGACGTATAACCAGTCAGGTGGACAGTCGAACAGACGAACAGCCAGACGGCCGGATAGGCGGACGTTTGGCCGTTCGGTGTCAAGGGAAGAGAAAACATGAACTCTGACTAAACATCAACTTAAAGAAAGTAATTTATATGTAGGAACATTTATACTCATTTTTACATCAGGGCCCCACAATACGAGTTTTCTGTCGAAAAATCAAAGCTTTTTGCCGCTGCATTATAAAATGTTTTCTATACTGCGTAAGTAGTTGTATGAAAGAAAGTAAAATGACTAACGCAACATTTCAACAATGGTAAATAAAATTTAAAATAAAGAAACAGGGCTGTAAAACCATGTTATTTTAACCATCTGCATCTCTTCGGAAAATGTTTCATTTCTTAACAATCTCTGACAATTTTTTTCCCTGGACTATAAAGGGTGAATCAGTATTTTCCCTTAAAAATAGAACTTTTCTTTGATTTGAATCTTGTTTTTGCTCCTCCCTGGACATATTTCCTTTGACATAAGATGAATACATGCCTGCATGACGCGTAGTAATATTAGCATAATTCAGAATCTCAGAGTATAACGTAAAGTTTAATACACGCGAGAAGTTCATTGCCGCGTGTTAAATCATTTTCTCTAAATTAATAATACTGAAACTGCATGAGTCAAAATTAATTCATTCTTCGCCGTTGTGACACGAAAATGTTGCATTTCCACATTACACGTACGAAATTAATCTAAAGACCACCTGACCAACTTAAGAAATTTCTATCTTTTCAAGTAAACTCAAACAATTTTCGTTGCAATCTTATCCATTGTGTTTGCGTTTCACTTTGTATGTTTCTACGGAATATATCATTTCCAGCCTGTGACACTTGTAGAGTAAACCTTTTATCCGTCTACAAGTTCCCAGCTGGTCATTAGGATGTAAGCAGAGTTGAATAAAATAACCATCACCTCCGTATTCTAAGCATCCGGCCTCTAATCTCGCCATGTATCCCCATTCGCATGTCGCCCTCTTTCAGCGCGCCTGCCTCAGGGCGGGCGGCAGCGCCTCCCATCGATTGGCGAGGGGGCGGTGCCTACGGACGGGCGCCGAGGCGGCGGCCGGACAATGCGGGCGGAGGCCACGGCGACGGCGTGACGGCCGGTGGCGACGACGACGCTGGCAGCTGAGGCGGCCGCTCACGCTATTTATATCGCACCAGCGCTGCCGCCGCCGCCGCCGCCGTGCCGCGCGGCGCCGCGCCGCGGGTGACCCGCCCGGGTCAATAGGCGAGGCGCGCATGGGGTCAGGCGGCCCCGCCCCCCCCCCCCCACCTTGGCGGCGCGCGCCCGGCCTCCCGGAAGCCCCGGGCCCTCGGCCGGGCGGGCGGCCCGCGCCGCGCCGTCTACTCCACGCAAAGTAGCCGCCGCGCAGGGACACCATGCAAACTTTATGCCGGGTTTTGGTCGCTCGGCGCCGCCGCACCGCCGCGCACCTGCTCGCCGAGACTACTCCGCTAGTGTTTACTTTGGGACCTCCAGGGAGAGGAAAGTAGCAAAGGGCTTATCGAAGAACATTGGAAGCAAGTGGCTACTTAGAAAGCTATTGAAGCAAAGCAAATTCTTCTTCTTCTTCTATCCAGCTTTCGATCCATCTTTTCTTTGGTTTCGTCTTTCTCACTGAAGTACCTTTTAACTTCACTGAACTGGCACAGTCGTTTTGGTTAATATTAAAACGTTTTTTTCATATTTCCCCCTCTGAAAACAGGAAACTCCAGGAAAAGACATCTGTGTTTTGATTCGGTTACATAAAAAATTGGTACGATGTCATTTGGATTAACAGTCATATGTTGCCCAGTCTGCGTCCAACGTTGAGTAATATGAGACAAAAGTTGAGTAATTTCATGCAGAGAACTCTGTCGAAAAGATCAAGCAGGAAATCAAGAAATCATTAATTTAGAGAGATAAATTAATCAAAACGTAACTTATAACGTGTTAGGAAATTTTCATATTCACCAAGAATTCAGTAGAATAGTTGGTAATACCACGAAACCGTTTTCATTTACAAAGGAAAAATGTTTCTGCAACATCTACAGAAATCCCAACATTCAACAGGCATTCTCTAACCGCCTTAACACGCTTAACAAAACCGTTCTTTCCAATTAGTAGTGCCACAGAATGGCACACACTTTCTCGTATTCATTTGTCTCTTCAGTCTGTGCTATCTTTTCAGTTTTGCTCCGCTTGTCTTTTCCGCTGCCATCTATTGGCGCCTAAAACACTTATTTTTTCAATTTTTCGGATCCCAATACTGGAATGGAAGTATGACATTAACAATGTTTTAGAAGGGTAAAATCTCGTCCTATATGCACATTTTCACTGGAAAATTTGGAGCCGTTTTTAAGAAAATGTCTTTGGAGCATTTCTGCAAAAGTGGATTTTGAAGTGCATTTTCACTCAAAACTTTTGATTTTTTGAGAAACTTCTGAGGAAGTTATTTGAGGAATTGTACTAACAATTGTGGTAATGTATAAGCAATGTAAGTAATAATTACATGAGAGATATTCCAAAAAAATACATTTGTTTGTTTTTGAAAAAACAAGGTTACATGAAATTCGCAGTTATGACTTTTTTAAGTTCATTTAACACCACGTATAAGAAAATAACTGAAAAGGAGTCGCATTGGAGAAAATGGCGTTCGATCATTTGTGAAAATGAATTTCGAGCTTTTGAGTGTTTGAGACTCGTTATAAAACATTATTTGAATGTTCTCATACATACAATAATGTACAAAAATCGCCAATAATGTAAATATTAACGACTTTAAAGGGACGTCAAAAATACATTTGTGTTGTTGTTGTCTTTTTCTTTTGAAAAAACAAAAAATACAGTGAAAGGCTTTCATGTCATTTTATTTAGTTCATTTATCACAAACCGAAGAAAACGTTTAAAGAAAAAAATTGGAGCCGTTTTTGACAAAAAAAGTGTTCTTCATATTTTTTAAATAACTACCATAATTCACTCGAAATTGCACGAAAACTTGTAAATTTTTTTTAAAAAATGTACATGAAACCAATTAAAGAATTAAGGGTGGCGGACAAATTCTATTTGAAAAAATCACTTCCTTCAAAATTATAGCTGTAGGAAGTCGCCTAAAAATTCAAACTTTTGTAATATTAGAAATTTCAGAATTAACAGTGTAAATAGACCCTATGCTCTCTTTATACGTGTATTTCACTTTATTCTTAAAAGAAATTTAAAGAAAATATTTGGTGCTATTTTTGAGAAAAAATTTTAAATGCCACTGGAGTTCGGGCTTCATGGGCATCCGCAAAATTCGAAGATTAGTTCCCAAAATTGCATAGGGGAAAGTCAATTCGAGACGGGCAGCTAATTCGAGACGAGTCAGATTAACGGGGGAACATTACCTACGTAAATAAAAGGAAACATCCTCAGTTCTTTTGGATACAAGGTCAAAACATAGTTATAGAACAGACACTTTGAATCGAATCAACCAGTCAGCTAAATTGTTTCAAGGTCCTCATCCAAGTGTCTCTCGGTTATTCTTAAACGACATTTATTTTGTTGATACATGTATATTGTATTCGTTTAATTTTTACGATATCAATAAAAAATCTATAAAAAACAAAATATTTTCTGAAAAAATCTACAATAGATGAGCTTTTGTTATAAAATATAATATATCACTTTCATTGTTCCTGTTAAAGCGAAGAGGGAAAAAAACTGAAAGGGTGCATTCGGAACAAATTGAAAGACCGGTTTCTTCATTACTCATAGTCTCCTCAGTACTATATGAAAAGACATGCAAGAGTGATAAATATATTGAGCAAACGATTCTGTTTATAAATATAATACTAATTCAATATATTAAGTTGACAAAGAAAAAATATATTATTAAAATCGTGAAGGAAATTAAAGTTTTGTTTGGAAAATTCGTGTAAACAAAAGTCCTTTAATGTTTTGTACATCTTATTATAATACTACAATTTATATCTATCTATCAACCTTCTTCGAGTGCTTACTTAGAAAATTTTGCCAACACTGGTGTGTGGTGAAGAAATATTTTCTAGCCCGAAACAAGCAATCACGCTACTGATTAAAAAGGTTTGTAAACTGTTTTCGAATCATGCATTTTTCGAATTGACGTACACGATAGATCATGGTCTGCGCACGTTACTTACAAGATTTGTGGTAGCAACTTACGAAATTCCATTAATGGTGAAGATCGTTCAATGCTATTTGCATGGCTAACGATTTGGAGAATTCACAAATAATAATTCAAAAGACTGCTAATACTGTATGATATCAGCCCCTTGAGAAAGAATATCGGTATAGTAAAAGATGAATATAACCTATTCGAACATCTCTTACGTCAATCAATCCGTCCTTCATTTACATTTGGCTATTTCGTAAGCATAAGAATAGAAGAGTACCATCTAGACGTTATAAACTTTTTTTTTTTGCTTCAAACCCCTTTCAACACAATGTTATGCTTCTTCGATTCCCTTCATTTTTCTCTAATATACAGCATACAAAATTATCAGAACACAAGTAACTGACGTAAAGATAACGATTAAATTAATATGAACAAAATTTGTAAGTATGGTCAGACATTTTTAACTTTTTGGACTATAACTATTTTTAAACATACAATTGTAAACAAGTTTTCAAAAACAAAATTAAAGGTTATATTTGCGCTAAAATGTGAGTCAGCTTGTAATGTACTATAACATTCGAGTACTTGGTAAATTTATGTAAGTAAAAAACATAAAATCCTACACAATTTTTTTGTAAATAATGAGATCTTGATCTTTATTATACCAAGCAGACGGCGGTACATACATATTGTAGCGTCATGCACGCTCAAACGAGCAGACGGTAATTTCACCGGATGTGGAACAAGGGCTGGACATCTGGCGTGGTGACGCGCAATGACGCATCGGTTTTTCCGAGCGAGCGAAGCGTCGTCTCAGGTGCAGGGACGGGCAACGGTGGCGGCGGGCGGCGCCATGGCACCTTTAAAAGCCGGGTGACGAACGCCCCATTCTTCTTTTCTGTAGTTCGAGCTGTGTGAGTAGGAGGCTGTGCGTCTAGCACGCGGAGGGGAAGCCGGCATTAGTTTGTCGTCAGTCATGAGACATGTAGGTTTGTCTCGGCAGAGCGGTGCATCACACTGAGGGGAAACGTTTGTGGTTTGGGCGGTGTGGTAGCCGCACTGTAATATCACTTCTTGTGGTGGGCTGTATTTATTTACTTAGTAGAAGGCAGTGTTATGGTGTTTTACGACTTCGGTCTGTGTTTTTTCATTAATAAACCAACTGTTTATTCTACCCACCCTCGTCTGTGTTTTAATACATCCGTATGACGCCACAGACGAAGGAGCGATCAAATGGTGGCAGCGGTTATCGAATCCACCGGCGGGGAGAGGGCTTTTGTTTGATATAAGAACAAATAGAAGCAGCAGTTATTGAATTCCACGCGCGGTGTGTGCTATTGTTTGAAAATGATCAAATGTAGCAGCGGTTACTGAAATTCACGCGGGTACGGGCTATCATTTGCTGTGTGATCTGATGGTAGTTACGGTAAGGGCATTATTGTGGTAAGGCCATTTATAGTGAGTGTGGCAGCAATAAGCATAACCCACGCGATTTCATCTGTTAATTTGTGAGTAAATTATAGCAGCAGTTTATGTGCAGTATTTTGGAACTGTAGGCATTGATTTAGGCCTGAATAATTAAATCGTCAGTAAAGATAACTGGGTAGGCTTCGAGTAAGTGTTCGGGCCGAGTATTGTTAGCGTGTATGCTTTACCTAGCGTCACGTGATACAAGTTGCGGAATCATACGCATAGTTGATCGAGTCGTTAGGCCGCGAGTCAGTAAAACGCGACCGGTAGCGACGAAGGAGCGATCAAACGGCGCAGACGGAGCGACGCGGACGGAGCGGCGCAGACGGAGTGGCGGCGCAGACGGACCGGCAGCCGAAGAAGAGGACATCCCGAACGAGGACAGCAGATAGCAGACAGCATAAGGGTAAGTGCGTCTTTCTTGTAAGTGACGGCATTATCTGGAGCTATGGCGTACCTCACGCGGTTTAAGAAAGAGGGGGATGATTCGGATCGCCAATGATCTGGGTATTCAGTTAGACGGGACAGAAACCGTGATAAAATTGAAAGGTTTAATAACCGGACACGAGGATTATGATCCGGATTTCATTGAAGGGCTAGGCGAACAACATCGCAAAGATATTGAAGAAGAGAAAGAGAGAGAACGAGAGGAGAAGGATAGGGAAGAACGTAGAGAACGAGAGGAGAAAGAACGTAGAGAACGAGAGGAGAAGGATAGGGAAGAACGTAGGGAACGGGAGGAAAGAGATAGGGAATTAGAGCGTTTTCGCATAGAAGCCGAAGTTCAAAGGGCGCGAAATGTTGCGGACGCGGAACCACGTGGCGAGGCACGCGGCGAAACGCATCGTGATGTAATTAAGATTGGGCAAATTATAGGTCGTTTTAGGGGCGAGCAGGACGACATCACTACCTATTTAAACGCGTACGAGAGTCAATGTAGGCAGTTGAAAGTTCCAGAAGGCGATTGGGCCATGCATTTGATAGGATTGTTGCCTTATAATGTAAATAACTGGATCACTTTAGATGAGCAGGAAGAGGAATGGACATACGACGCGTTGAAGGCTAAATTGTTAGAATTATATCGATTCGATGCGGAAAAATTCCGCCAGTTTATTTGTAAAACACAACAAGAGTAATAATTCGACTTGGGGTATTTTTGCCAGGGAACTTTTGAATTATGCTAGAGAATGGGTGTCAGGACTCAATGTACATACGTTTGAAGAATTATTGAACCTAATTGTAACTGACCAGATGAAACGAAAAGTTTCGTGGGAAATGCGGGACCATTTTATTGATTCTTGGTCGGAATTCAGCAATCCCATTGAATTCGCTAAAAAACTCGACGCGTATGAGAATCACCGGCAAGGGTGGAAGAAATCAGGTCCTTTTCAGGGTAAGCAGAAGGAGCCTGAATCTAAGGTCGTAACTGGGCAGACGAAGGCAACCTTTAATGTTAGTGATACGGGCAAGGTAGCTACGAATCCTGAATTTGATAAAAGATTCGTGAAGAAATGTTTTGTGTGTAAGTCGACGCAACACTTAGCTAGGCAGTGCCCTAACAAAAGAGTGGAGCCTATCAACCATGCGTGCGAGCCTGAAGCCAGTGAAATTTTGAAGCCTTATACTTTAGTTGGCAAAATCAATCAGAAAGAATCTTTGATTTTACGCGATTCGGGCGCATCGTTTGATCTAGTGAGTGAGAGTTTAGTAAATGCATCAGATTACACGGGCGAATCTATCTGGATTAGCCAGCCGTTAGAAAGGGCGCCGAAGAATTTGTGTGTCGCGCAGATTGAATTAGAAATACCTAGCGGTCGTGTTATTACAAGGGCGGCAGTTGTACCAAAAGAGTGTGAATTAGCGTATTATATTTTAAGTAATCGAACTATGTTATTGTTAGAAGAAGTTAAGCAAGGTTTTGTCGAACCACAGGAAATCAATGTGGTAGTTACGCGAGCCAGTGCAGCTAAAGAACAGTTTAGTTTAGGAAAACTCTGTTGAAAATGTAGTACAAAATATTGAAATTAATAGGTCTGAAAATGATGTGGAGGAGGAGGAAAATACAGAGGCTATAAGTGCTGAATGTGATAGTGTAGTAGAACTTGCCAGTGAAATTAGAGATTTATTACGTGTAGACACGAATCAGTTTCGCAGGGCACAGCAAGCTGATGGAGAAGTTAAAGCAATCTATGATGAATGTAAGACTGTAAATAGTGAGCCAGGGAAAGATATGTATTTCATTAAGAACGATATTCTCTTCAAGAAGAGGCGGAGCAAGAAAGGTGAGAATTTTGAAATGCTGGTAGTGCCGAAGATATATCGCGGGGACATTTTGAGAGTATGTCACGAAACTGCTTCCAGTCATTTAGGTTGTTCTAAATCAAAGTCTTGTATGTCGCGGTATTTTTATTGGCCGAACTGTTTTCAGGAGATGGAAAAATTCGTGAAAACGTGTAATAGTTGCCAGTTAGTAGGACACGGTGGTGACAAGAAAAAAGCACCTTTGATTATTGTGCCGACTATTAGCGAGGTATTCTCTAAATTAAATATAGATACGGTAGGCCCGTTTGCACCAAGTAGTACGGGGGCAAAACATATTCTTACAGCAATATGTGTATCTTCACGGTATCCCGAGGCCATACCAATCAGAGATTTACAAACTACTACTATTATTGAGGCCTTAATGGAATTGTTTAGTAGAACGGGATTTCCTCGTGAAATGCAGACAGACCAAGGCACGTGTTTCACCAGTAATTTGATGGTTGAGTTTGCGGAAAAATTCGGTATTCGAATTGTTCACAGCTCCTCATACCATCCTCAAAGTAATTCAGTTGAACGGATTCACCGAACTATGAATAGGCTATTTAAGGTGTTATGTTTAGAGGCAGGAGGTGATTGGGAAATGAATCTACCGGCAATTTTATTTGCCATGAGAACAACGGTTCATGAATCTTTAGGCTATACTCCAGCGGAGCTTGTATTTGGGAAGAACTTGAGAACACCGGTAACATTGTTGTATGAGAACATTGTAGGGAATGAATCAGAAAGCAACACGGTAACAGAATATGTTTTTGAATTGATTAATAGGTTAAAATATATTAGGGAAACTGCACACCTCAGGTTAGAGAGTGAGCAACGCAAAAGGAAGGTTGCTTATGATAAGAAGGCTGTAGTTAGGAATTTTAATGTTGGGGATAAGGTATTAATATTTGCTCCCAATAGAACAAAGAATTATCTGTACAGTGGATAGGACCGGGAGAGGTTATGGAAAAAGTTTCTGATGTGAATTATCTTGTACAATTGCCTAACAAAAGTGCAGGAAAAGTGTACCACGTCAACATGATGAAAGCGTACCATCAGAGGACTGAGTATGTTAATTTTGTAGCAGAGTGTAGGACTGAAGATGAAGTTAACGATGACGTGATCGATAGGTATGCGCTTCGGTTAGAAGCTGGCGACTTCGACGCGGAATCGATGCTCATCGGCACCGATGCTACACCTGAAATGTACAATAAATTGAAAGCTTTAATTGTTGAATTTAGTGACATTTTCTCAGACAAACCAGGTTTAACGGATAAGGTTGAGATGGACATCGAATTGGTCGACAACACGGCGAAAGTTAGAAGTGCGCCTTATCGCATGTCTATGAGGCAAAGTAAAATTTTGCAGGAGGAAATTGCCAAAATGTTAAGGGACGGGATTATTGAAAGTTCTGACTCTGATTTCGCGTCACCAATGATATTGGTCGAAACGCCAAACAAAAGACCTCGAGCTTGTGTTGATTATAGGAAATTAAACCAGGTGATAAAGACGGAGTATTTTCCATTGCCGAGTTTAGATGAGCGTATCGAAACTGTAGCGGCGGCGAAAATAATTTCCACGTGTGATTTAAGCAAAGGGTTCTGGCAGGTTAAAATGACAGAAAGAGCGCAGCGGTATGCCACTTTCTGCACTAAATTGGTAGCTATAAACCTTTACGCATGCCGTTTGGTATCAAAAACGCACCGTATGTGTGTAGCAAGTTAATGGCGGCTTTGCTTAAAGATTGCTCTGATTTTGCAATACCATATATGGATGACATAGCCATATTTAGCAATGACTGGACAGATCATCTGCGTCACTTACGCATTGTGTTTAATATTCTTAGAGAGGCGAAATTGCATATTCAGCCGGCAAAGTGTAAGTTTGCCCGCGGGAAGGTGATGTTTCTAGGATATGAAATTGGTAGTGGCCTATTGAAGCCGAATGAGATCAAAGTTCGTGCGATTCGTGAGTACCCGAGACCGACCACGAAAAAGGAAATCAGGAAATTTCTTGGCTTTATTTCATATTATAGGCGTTCGTGCCCAGGTTTTCAGAAAAGGCGGCACCTCTCACAGATCTATTAAAGGGAACTATGAGACAAGGGAAGGTAGCGTGGTCGCAAGAGTGCGAGAAGGCGTTTATTGAATTGCGTGATGCTCTGTGCAGTGAACCAGTTATGCATGCGCCTGATTTCAACAGAGAATTCTTGATGCAATGTGACGCGTCAGATAGAGGGGTGGGGATAGTACTTTCCCAGGTAGATGATGATGGAAATGAGAATCCTGTGTTATTTCTAAGCAAAAAGTTTTCTCCTTCTGAGATCAAATATTGTGTTACTGAGAAAGAATGTGCTAGTATTATATGGGGATTACAGAAATTAAAACATTATAGTGATGGGAATGTTTGCCTGAAAGTGGAAACCGATCATAATCCTCTGGTCTGGTTACAACAATGTTCCGGAAACAACCCCAGATTGATGCGATGGTCTTTGGCGATCCAGCATCTGAATATAAAAATTAAGCATAGGAAAGGTAACTTGAATATTAATGCGGATATATTGAGTAGAGTGTACGAGAATGAGCTCCAGGCAGTGCCTGAACTTGCAGAGAGACGTACGTCCCTCAGCAATGTGCGTGATGTGAGTGCGCATCAAGACAGTGCCGACATTGTGTCAGAGTGCAAAACGACCAGTGTAAAGCAGTTGTCAACAGACACACAAGTGCATCGTGAAATAATGCGTGTGGGCAACGAATTGAAGCAAGATGGACTTGCAGGGCGGAAAAACAATTAAAGATTTCTTTTGAACCTTTGTGCATTATATTCAGACTCATGATCAAGAAAAGTATATATTGTGAAAGAGAAAGAGAAAAATGGAATTGTTAAAACTACACATGTTTGGAAAAAAGTGTATATTTTTGGTAAAGGGTTATACTGTGTATTTGTTATGTCATGTTTTGAAAGGGATTGCATAATTTTGGTAAAGCGATATAATGTGTATTTATTATGTCACGTTTGGAAAGTTATTGCAACTTGGTTATGTCTTTATGTTGTTACTAGGGCATACAGTGCAATTATTTATGTCAAATTTTTTTTGAAAAAGTATACGTGAATGTGTTTATGTGTATTGTGAAGGGGTATAAGAAATTTTTTGGCTACCACATCGAGTTCATGTAATGTGTGTATACGAAATTGTTTATAATAACAGAGAGTAAAAAAAAATTAAGTATAGGTTAGTAGGGATTTTATTTTCAGGTATGTTGCATGTATTTAGCCAGGTTAGGAGCAGTTGCGTAGAATGTGAGCCAGCAGGCCTAGGGCAGTAAATTTCGGGGAATTTTGTTCTGTGTTGTGGCAACTGCGAAAAAAATTCCTGGGGGGGTATATAGGAGTTTGTAGCGTCATGCACGCTCAAACGAGCAGACGGTAATTTCACCGGATGTGGAACAAAGGGCTGGACATCTGGCGTGGTGACGCGCAATGACGCATCGGTTTTCCGAGCGAGCGAAGCGTCGTCTCAGGTGCAGGGACGGGCAACGGTGGCGGCGGGCGGCGCCATGGCACCTTTAAAAGCCGGGTGACGAACGCCCCATTCTTCTTTTCTGTAGTTCGAGCTGTGTGAGTAGGAGGCTGTGCGTCTAGCACGCGGAGGGGAAGCCGGCATTAGTTTGTCGTCAGTCATGAGACATGTAGGTTTGTCTCGGCAGAGCGGTGCATCACACCGAGGGGAAACGTTTGTGGTTTTGGGCGGTGTGGTAGCCGCACTGTAATATCACTTCTTGTGGTGGGCTGTATTTATTTACTTAGTAGAAGGCAGTGTTATGGTGTTTTTACGACTTCGGTCTGTGTTTTTTCATTAATAAACCAACTGTTTATTCTACCCACCCTCGTCTGTGTTTTAATACATCCGTATGACGCCACAATATTTAACCTTCCGGCGGGCGCGCGGCAGCACTCCGTGCTGCCTTTGTGCCATTATTGTTTTAAAATGGAGTACGGCTATTTGACATGTCAGAGGGCTTCAGTATTCTCATTTCGCAACATTCTAAACGAAACGCGAAAATCTCCGTTTCGTTGCCTTTTCTCTATCAGTCGTAAAGAAGATTTTAAAATTTAAAAAAAGCTGACTGCAGCACTCTGTGCTCTACCGCGCCCACTCGTGTATTTTTAGTATTCCAAACGAACATTTTACTTATTCAGATTGTTCGTTTATAAGTATTTTCGATCACTGTACGCAAAATCAAAGATGTTGAAAGATGTTTTTTGTGGAATTTTTACTATTACTTGTAATATTATTTTTGTTTTTGTTTGCTGAAGAGCTAAAACAGACGAAGAAATCAGGTTCCTTCTTGAGTTACTGGAAACGGCTTCATCAAAACCAATTGATGCTTTTCTTAAATTTACGGACAGTAATGGTTTCATTTAATTAATTTGTTCATTTAATAACAAATTTCTAGTTAATTTTTTCTTTGTAATATTTTGTTTTATAAGGTTTTCTGAAAGTGTTTTTTTATTATTCTATACATAACTAGTGGTGCTACAGAATGGTACAGACTTTCCCGTATTAGTTTGGGTCTTCGCTAGCTATTCGGAATTGCCACATACTGTTTCTTACCAGTTACCATCTATCACCGCCAAAAGTACATTTTTTTGTCATTTTCTTAATTTTTCGGTTTCCGATTGGTAAAACGGAACTATTAATTTTAGAATATTAAAGAACACAAAAACCTAGCCGTAAATGGCAATTTTCTTCGAACTAGTGGTACTACAGAATGGCACAGACTTTCCCGTATTAGTTTTCTATTTTCCTGGGTCTTCGCTAGCTATTCGGAATTGCCACATACTCTTTCTTGCCAGCTACCATCTATCATCGCCACAAGTACATTTTTTTGTCATTTTCTTAATTTTTCGGTTTCGTATTGGTAGAAAAGAAACATTAATTTTAGAATATTAAAGAACACAAAAACCTAGCCGTAAATGGCAATTTTCTTTTAAAAATTATGTGCCGTTTAAGAGAAAATGGCGTTTTAGCACTACTAAAAATGCGAAATTTGAAGCTCATTTTCACAGAAAATTTTTGAGTTTTCAAAATACTTTATTTGAAGTTATTTGAAGCACTTACACTCACAAATATAATCATCTTTACAAATTGAGGATAATGTGCATATTAAAGATGTGAGAGATCTTTCAAAAAATTTACATTTATATAATTTTTGAAAAAACAAAAATAACTCAAAATAAACTTTACGCTATACTAAAGAGTGTAATTAGCACTATCCGTTGCAAAAGTTTTAAGAAAAAAATGCAGCCATTTACGAGAAAATGGCGTTTGAGCATTTCTGAAAATGCCGAAATATGAGCTACTTTTCACAGAAAACGGTAGTGTTTTCGAGAAACTTAACTTGACATTATTTGAAGCATATATACTCGTAAATATAATAATGTGGAAAAAAACAGATAATGTAAATATTAACGACGTGAGAGACAAGTAAAAAATTTACATTTTTGTAATTTTTGAAAAAAACAACCGATAGACCAAAATGGATTTTATGTCATTGATAGAGTACATTTACCACTATCCCTACCAAAAGTTTAAAGAAAAAATCTGGAGCCGTTTTTGAGAAAATCTTGTTTTTGTAATTTTTTAAAATTGCATATATTGCACGCAATATTGCAAGAAAACTACCAAAATTTTGAAAATCATTTACATGACCTTTATTAAAGAACTCAATATGCAGAACAAATTTTATTTGAAGAAAAAATCTCTATCTTCAATTTTGTAGTTGGAGAAAGACGCCGAACAAAATTCAAACTTTCACAATTTCGAAAATTCAGAGCTGTACGTGAAAATCGGACCTATGCTATGTTAAAAACTCTATTCATACAAGACATTTAAAGAAAAAATTTGGAGACGTTTTTGAGAAAATGTTGAAAATCCCCGGGGGGCTTCATATAAAATACCCCCAAATTTTGAAGAATCTTTTTCAAAATCTCAAAGCTTCGACTAGAATCAGATCGACCAGGGAATATCCATTTTGGAAGAAATCGTACGTATGGTTTAGGCGCTAGCAGTGTTCACAGACGGACAGACAGACGGACGTTTTCCTTTCAATTGGGTTTTCGGTATCAAGGACCTAGAAAACAGGGTTTCTGGCTACACCACGTGTTAGGGGATTTTTTTCTTGATTTAGCAACTGGTTTTATCCACTTTTTCGTTTTCACGGGCAGGCAATTAATTTTTTCCGCCGAAAATTGGCCATTTTTTCGCGCAGCATTGCATGACTTTCCCTATACTACGTATAATACTCCGTGTATACGTACGTATACGGGAAAGTAAAAATAGCCATATTTCTGTGATTTATAAATTTATATTAACATTAAAAATGTAATGAATAGTTGTGAGTTTTAATTCTTCCTTCTTCATCTAAATAATAGAAGGTTTGGGGGTGTAAGTCTGTTTTGTCGAGGCAGCATAGAGTGCTCCTATGCGACTGTTTCTGTGACTCAAATAGGCGCGCCCACCGGAAGGTTAAATATTGACTCTCAATAGATTCCTAGATCATCACCGTCCCCCTTTAAAATGTAATGGATCCCAATTCCGCTAGAAAACCCTGATCTAGGCTGTGATAAAGAAACTAGTGAAAGGTACGACTTTCCTTCCAAAGATACTATGTTTACTCGTGAAAGTATGATGACTTCTCTCTCAAAATCGGTCAACAAACCCTGAAAAATTTGTCGAGAGATTTACACTTTTCTTAGATCAAAGGTTGAATTTCAGCAATTCAGATCCTCTACCGCTCAGAATTCAACAATGGAACTTACTTGAACATTTTGTTAGTGTTTTAGTTAATGACAGTAGAGAGAAGAACGTTATACTTTGTTTCATGTTTCAAGATACATTTGTTGCTGGCATTAATGGTTAGAGCTCTCTTCGTTAATCCCGTTAATTACGAACGTAAAGAATTGACTATTAATCGATTCTCTAAGTACGATTTGAAAGCTGCACTTCTTCACAAGCACGATTTGAAAGCGTCACTTCCTTCCATCTCTATTGAGTAAGCTGAAAGTCTCGTATTAGAACACGAAAATTGTATGTATTGCTATAAATTACGAACCCTTTCAGTGACAATTTTTTTGTGATCACAAAATTGCTGCTCTTCTATTAAGATTGCAGATGGGATACTGCAAGTTTTGTTCTTTATATATCATTTTTGTTCTTATAATATAATATTTATATGCAATGGTGATAGTAAGATCCATTGCATTAAAAGAGGGCTTACAGAGAAACACTTCAACCATGAAAAATGAATATACAAAATGAAATATTTTTTGATTCTAAAAGAATAGTACTCCCTCCACTGCACATACAACGGGGACTCACGAAAGACTTGCGGAAGAAGATGAGCTAAGAAAGTGAAAGTTTTAAATATTGGCCATAAAAAGTTCCTCGATTAAGTTCTGCAAAGTTGAAGGAAGGAATTTGTTGGCACACAGCTTAGTTAGAAAGCTTTTCAAGGACAATCAGTTCCAAGACGTTTTTTACACTAATGTGAAGGCAGAGGGGAATAAAAGTTTGTTCAGGATTTTTGAGAAATAACCATGTGTCCGATTACGAAGTGTCGGGGATGAGATGCTCACTTACTAGAACAAGATTGGGGGTCACATGTCACTGAAGATTCACTTTTTCCGCGCTCTCTTCGATTTCTTCCTACAGAACTGTGAAGCTATCAGTGATGAGGAATGCGAGATATTGCACCAGGACATTGCTGCTATAGAGAAAAGGTGTGGAGGTAAATAGTGCCCGGCAATATTGGAGTACTACTATACGGCAATCAAGAGTCGCTCTAGAGATTACAGCACAAACCCCAGGTCAGGAGAAAGAACTCCACTTGAAATCTCAATAAACGTTGTTTTTAGTCACTTTTTGCCTGCATTGGTCAATGCAATAATTGAGAGCCTCGGTGCCAGAAGGGGCTAACCCACATGAGATGCAATCTGAGAAAAGCGAGGTTTTACTAGAGCTTGATTTTCACAAAAAAATGTTATATTGTTACACAACTTTTTTGTGCTCAATGTGTCCTTCCTATATTGTAAATTAATAGAAAATTTTAGAAATTGAAAAATATTTATTATTTATTTACTTATTTTCAACAAAAACATGTATTTTGGAATGAACATCAGTGAAAGTAATGAATACTTTCAAAACACTGTAATGAAAGCATTTGAAAAGTTTTTAAAAGTCCAAAATTAAATTTCTTTAACATCTTCATTGGAATTAATAGGTTAAATAGGTTTAATACTAATGGATTAAATAGGATTCATACTAGAAGATTCTAATATAAAGAACACGGCAAATCATAAGATACTGTAAGATAAGATTATATTTAATGCAAAATTGAAAAAAAAGTAACTTAAAACATCATTCGGTTGTTAACAAGGATGTTTACCGTACAATCCAACCTTCTTTAGATGTGGGATAGCTCCTTCTGGCACTGAGAGTCTTACCAACTCGCAATGCGAAGTTTTGTATTACTGGCTGTAGATGGAAGGTGGGATAACCCACGCAAACCAGATTTTAGAATTCGTTAATAGATGTCATGAGATATTCAAATATGTCAAAAAGTGATTTTTTTCATTTTTGTGAGTTATCCCCTTCTGGCACTGAGCCCCTCAATTGTTTGGCATAAATATTACCAATAAATAGAAGGAAGATCTTTTGCAAACTGTATATTGTAACTGTGAAATGTGTATTAATTTTTTTGTTACCCATCTAAACTAATAAAGATAAAGAATTATGGCAATTTTCTGTTTCTTGATGATTCTATAAGTGCAAAATGAATCATTTGAATTTATTTTCAAATATTTTGTACAAATTTGTTGGAGTTCTTAAAAATCCAGGAAAAATGATATTTTTTATTATAAATAACTTTCCTGAGATAAGAGCATTTCAAATATTTGGAATATACTATTACAGAGCACATTTTAACCGAAATGAAGCCACGCTTCTTACTAAGAACATTGGCATATGAGAAAATCAGTATATAAAATGTAAGTCGATTTATCTTTTATTTTCACACATCATTCTTGAAACTTTTTAGCAGAAATAGAATACGTAAAGGGCGAACGTTTCGTAGGGAAAAATCACTTTAAATGTCACGAATTTATTCATCAACCAACATCCCCAAGATGTCTATCTTTGATAATGGAGGAAACGCGAGATAAAATCAAGCAATTTATTTGCGCAAATCGTTTACTCAGTGGACTCTTTTTTCACAAATTAATTCCAAACACATCCTTCCAAACGGCCTTCTTAATGGTTTCAGTCTGGTCAGAAGAAATGCGGCAACCAACACGGCAAAATATAAGGTAAAGAACGTGTCTTGCCAAACAAATTCCACATTCCATTAACGTAGTGTTACGTGCAATCTGTGAAGTGACAAATGCAATGTTTTCAGTTATAAAACACTAGTTCCTATTCACTTATTTAAAAACTAGGACTTTTTAATCTTTTTACAGCAGAGAATCAACTTATTACAAACGACTATGGAAAATAATGCAAGCAGCAAAAAATTAAATATGAAATAAGAAATTTCATATAACGTGTATAAAGTCTTCGCTGCCGTGTCTCTAAACTTTTAAAGACATTTATGAACATTAAGTATTGCAATTTATTGATACATCGTATGCACACATTAGATATTTTCGAAGGTCTTGTTTACTCTACGTTATGGGCGACCCTAGTGAGAAGGCATAATCCCCATGTTTTCTTATATTCCATCATTTTGTTGTAATTTTACTCAATTTATTCAAAAACATTTACAACACAATTTAAACACGTCGCGCTCCAAAGGAGTATTCAAATTATGAAAACACTTTTTTCATTTCAAACTACTGAATTATTAATTTTATATTGTTTCAAATGTATTCCTGTAGAACCGAATTGAAAATCCCCCTCCCGGAACGCGCGCCGCCTCTGCGTAGGTCGAAATCCAGACACCGTCCCGCAAGTTGAGTAAGTTCGCTTAATGGCCGATAGATGTCGCCGTAGCGATCGTGAGGGACGCTCACGCAATGAATACGATAGCTTCACTCTCTACTGCATTCCCCAAGCATTTATTTTTCCATTGCAATCAATGTTGAAAATGCAGCATAGTGCCCATATAAAATAATAAAATTGAAAATACACATGGTTAATGAATTATTTTATTTTTATAACATCTAGTTATACTTACCCAAACGTACACGGCTGAATTGTATAGTATTGTAACACACAACTGTCTTTTAGTCGGTTATTATGAAAGATAATGATAACGATTCATTAAATCCAGTTTTGAACTAAAAATATTTGGAAAGCAACTACAGAGTTCAATTAAAATCCGAGATTACGAGATCATTACGAATTCTCACGCACTTCATGAATATGTGTCATGATCGTTGAGATACCCAAGAATTATTTTATATTTAAAAAAATAAACGATAGCTTTTCTTTAGATTTTAGACACTTCTGTTACACGCATAGGCCTACGCGTCAAAACATCACCTAATTTACTAACCGATCGCAATTCATGTATTCGATCCGTTAAAAATAGAAAATTAAACAAACTTAAATGCAATTAACAGCTTCACTTCCATTAAGTATATTTCATGTTTTTGATATTTGTTAACAATGATTAATGATATAATGGAGTTATTGGTTTTTTTATTTATTGAGTGTAAAAGTTCGTTGCAAGCAGTGCAATGGCATGGTCGTTCATCAGCCAACATAGAAATGACACGAAGATGATAGGATGATTTGGTAATATTTTATTACGATGCCAGTTCCTACGCATTTTACATAACTTCAATAGGCGATGTTTTGATGGGTGGGTCATAATGATTTAATATGAATTATGTTGGAGTAATGATGGAAGACGGGATGAAGATATGATTGATTGATTGATTGATTCGTGTTTCCGGGCGCGTCAACTACTTTGGTCATTAGTCCCGTAAGTGTAGTGCGTGTTTTTTCTCGGGAGGTGGCGATGATCTTTTCCCCGTTGGATGGCGAGATCTGGCGTCGACCTAACGTCGACTAGCAGGGGTTTCCCCTCAACCAGGTATCTCCCACCAGCGGGGCACCGCCCCAGCCGGGACAAGCTGTAGGCTCCCGACCGGTCTCCCGGCATGTGTGGTAGTGTAGTGCATGTTATTGTAAGTGTGTGTGTAAGAGAAGCGAATAGGACAAGGAAGAGGAAGGAAAGATCGCGCGCAGTCCGTGGCCCGTTTGTTAGGGTACTGCTCCGGCATTCGCCTGGTGTTGATCGGAGAAATCACGGAAAACTACCGATCAGAGCAGCCGGCCGCTAGAATTCTCCTCCAGACAGCGACTGAATTCGACCTAGCTGACAAGCTAGAGTCGAAAATCCTGCCGCCGTCGGGACTCGAAATGAAGATATGAGTCCGGCAAAAACCTGCAGATATTTTCCTTGTCCATCATAAATTACCCGTGGATAGGCCAGGGTTTAATCTTTGAGAGGTGTAAATCTAGCCCATGCCATGTGTCGTTCACTATGCCATGTGTCGTTCGAGTTTTTGTAAAATTTACTAATTCTTCGTAATGCAGCGTTAGCTTTTCTGGAATCGCGAAATTCGCAAATTTCGCACTCCCCTTGTTTGATCCCACTTCACCTAGCTTCTGATGAAACCGATAGTGAAATTTTCCCCTTTGTATGAGTACTAATAAGCAATACTCCATGAGAATTTCAGCACAGTATTGTTCGAGAAGAGCCTTTACGTAGGTGCTAAACATAAATGACATGGAATGAAAATAACGAGTTAAACAATAATAAATTGAACAGTAGATCTCTTTTATCCTAAAGTATTTTAAAAGATTCTAACACGAGTTAAAATCTCAATTTGTTCATCAAACGGGACATCCAGCCTCCAGCTGCGCAACAACGCATACGATTCCAAGTCCATTTTGAGAAAGGTTAGCGGTTTTTACCTTTCTATACACCCACACATATCTCAAATGGTCGAGTTTGTTCTTGGCCTAAATGGCGCCTGGAATCCGTTCCTTTCTTCTCGGCTGCCATTCATCGTGTCGAGGAATCCCGCTGCCGCACGACCTCGGGCAGTGCCCCGCGAGGACAGGATGCCAGGACACCGGCCACAGGGGGCGGCGACTGCTGTACTCAATGCGGAAGCCGATGTGGCCACCGGGCCCATGTTCAGCTTCACGAGGCACCATCGTCTTCTGGACACGGGACATTGCTTTCTCGATCCTTCCGGTACTACTGTACTGTGTGTCAGTGATATTATCTCCAACACCGTTATGTATTGTCTTCGTGTTTATTTCATCTGCCCTCTCACAGCGATAGAGATGTTGCCCTAAAGATAATTTTATTTCACGATTTCCTATTTCCTGTGTAACGATAACGGTATTTTTAATACAAGTTATTAAAAAGGTTAAGGTTTAGTGACAAAGTGTTAGAATATTCAAGCAAGGAAGCAAAAAATTATCAGAAAAAGATAAAAATGTTTTTATTTCAATTCAAAAATACTATTTAGACAGATGTTTACCTTACGCGAATCGAGTTCAACTAACTACTTTAGGACAAATTATGAATCATTTAAAATTACTCTCAAAATCATCACATTGTATTTGAAACCATAAAGTATTGGAGAGACTGGGTATGACTTTGCTTCCCAAGTTACCTGATTAGAAACGAAAAGACACGGTCCTTGTCAAGATTACGTGGTACATATTTGACCTGCACTACCCATACATGCTTCAGTTAAATTTTTTCAGTGTTTTATTCAATTGTTGATGCATGAAATAGACATAAATACATACATTATCGACAAATGAAATTGATGGTAAACATTACTTAATAATTAAGTTACTGGAAAGTAGTTAAAAATCTCCGCATGTTTTCGAAAATCCATTTCAAATTTTCTCTAGGTCAAAACGAAATCCTATTCTTCATTCCAATTTTCACTGATAAGGCGGGAGAAATATTAATCTGTCCAAGCCTCTGTAATGAACTCGTCAAAGCAGCTGCTTAAAACTGCGTCAAGTGAGTAGTAAAGTATAGTGTTGCGTGAATAAATGATTTTTCTTCTCATGTACAAGGACCAAATCGTTAGAGAGATGGCCTCATCGGTGTGTTCTGTTTATATTCATTCCAGTTCATAGGAATCACTCATCCTCCTAATATAAGTGTTGGTGATTGAATGATAAGAGGGAAAATTTCAGCATTCATCACTAAGTATTTCTTATCTTGAGCGCAGTGTTAGTTCTTTACGAAGGTTCTATTCACAGTCTTACTTCGATGTACTTCTCTACTGAGATCCGATTTTTTGAAACGAACACAGACTGAAAACTACAATACAGTTCAACTGAATGAAGATGTAATCCAAAAGGCAAACTTGAATAAGAAGAAGATACTGTACTAAATTTTACGAAACTATGGCACTGTCTTTTGACCTATATGGAAGTGACTACAGGGGTAATAAATTCAAAATCCTATAGCTGAGTACAGGCTGCTGAAATGAGATTTTTGAGGTAGATCCTAGGAGTAACAAGAAGAGATCGATTTAAAAACGAGACCATGCGGGAGAACCTTGGAATTTACAATCTAAACGATACAACAAAACAGAATAGAAAGAAATAGAATGAATATATATATATATATATATATATATATATATATATATATATATATATTTTAAGGATGGAAAATAATCGTTTACCAAAGCAACTCCTCTTCTCGAAGGAAAAGAAGCACTGGTAGACTCCAAAGAAAATGTAGTGATCAACGGGTCGCAACGGAGCAACAGATCTACTGTCTGAAGAAGAAGAAGAAACTTGAATAATAGAAAGCAATAACCAATAATAGAAGACATTATCGCTAGTGTCTCAGGTAACAACGGCACCAAGAGGCGAGAGGCAAGGAGTCAGTGAGAGGAGACCCGAAGAGAAGGGGAGGAGGAGGCGGAGGCGGAGGCTGCATGACCTGACATTTGCGGGCGGCGCCCGCGGCGGCGACGCGACCTCCGGGGGAACGAACCGGCGGGCCGCGGGCTCCGACCACAAACAATCGCGCGCCGCTCGTTACGTGCTGATAAATCGCCAACAAATGGCACCGGCGCGGCGCACTCCCAAGCGCGAGGACGTTTCATGCGCGCGGTGTCTGCCCTCGAGCCAAACCGCCAAGTATCTCCAGTAAGATGTTGTGCGGTTTTTGAGAATCCGCTTTCCAAAAATACTGGTATAGAATGTTTCATGGATAAATGGATGGTACGGAACCAGTGTAAATTCTTGTAAATTAAATTAATATACATTTGATGAGTGACTGGGTCCTGATGGAAATTCGTATTCAAATGTTACCTGAAGTTGTCATTGACTAAGTTATCACGAAAGGATGTCTTAGATGCCAAAGATTCCATTCTGATTAGCTCGGCAAATAGGGAAGAACTTTTACAAAAATCCAACTACCAATTGAAGAAAAGTAAAACTGGGATCCAATCCAAGCACATTTGCACCATCCATATTTCTTTCCATTAATACCACAGCTAGTTCTCGATACCATGGATTATTTTGCGTTTTCGGACGCTTCAACTGCTATGGTCATTAGACAAATGTCGTGCACGTTATGGACGGATAGTAGGTGTGTTTCTGTCCTGTTAGCATATGCGATCTGGTATCCACCAACCAGACCACTACATCCGAGTATCCCAGGTATCTTCGCCAGCGGGGCACTGCGCCAGCCGCAACAAACGAAGTTCACGACATCTCCTGACATGAGAGATAGTGAAGAGGTAGCCTTTTTGACTTTTTTAACTTTTATTTTTGTAAACTTCTACATATATACACTATAGTACAGGGGAAAATAAAATAGATTCGCCTCGAATAATATCGAATATCGGTCATAAATCCGTGTTTAAGGATCTTTTCAGTCTGAATGCAAAGATCTTGGCACACACTTCTGGATTAAGGTCAATTAGTTCTGTTTCAAATATGGTTAACATTGATGTAGGTAGAAAGGAGAGACACTTTTTACCCCAAAATCAATGAATACGTGTCTGGATGTGTCCATATTTTTGTTAGATTAGAATTATCAACTGAAACTTGCTAAATACGTCAGAACTGATATCTAGTTGTGGCGTTTCGGAGATAATTAAGATATTTTAATTTTTTGTGGTACTTTACATAAAGTCCCTATGGCATTTTCAACATTTTATGGAAAATTGCAGAAACTTTTTTTGCGGGATTGTTTTCCTAGAATAGAACAATACGCATTTTTAGAATAGTTTAGATTTTTATTCACACCTCCAACATTTAGAAAAATGTAACATTTTATATATTTAAAATACCAAGAATTTTCCTTTAGAAAGAAACTTGAGTTTTCCACTTTTAAAAAAATATTTCTACATGATCAATTTTTATAATTTTTCAGGGATTTAAATGAAATATATAGTAAATCATTTCTTGGCAAGATGTCAGAAATTTACATAATAATTATGTCATATTTTACCTATTGTAAAATAATTAAGATTTTCAAAATATTAATTTTTTAAATTACTAAATAATATGTTGAAAATAAGATATATATTTCAAAAGATTTAGAATAAGTGTTTGTGTATGTGTGAATATCGTTTTCTATGTCAATTTATATATAAACCTAAATATTTAACTGGAATGTTATTTTCCAACCAGGGTTCATTTGTGATATTTACTATTAGTGGAGAGGGATTTATTGGTCCACAAAATACAAAGATTTGAGTTTTAGAAGGGTCTACAACAATTCTCCAATTTTGTCTATTTCATATATTTTTGGAATGCAGTTTATAAAGTATTACTAGCAATTTGAATGTTTTTGTGAGGTGAGAATAAAGCAGTGTCATCAACACAAAGGGCAAGTGTAGTAAAAGGCGAGGAAGGAATGTCAGACGTAAATATGTTAAAAAGGAAAGGAGAGAGTGTGGATCCTTGAGGTATCCCTGACACTATCGGTCATTGTGAAGAAAGAGATGTATGAATTTTAACAGCAAAAGGCTGTCAGTAAGAAACTTTTTAATATGTTGAATAGATATAGCTATAAGTTGAATATAGATATAAATATCTTGTAACTTGTAGAGAAGACCTTGATGCCAGACTATCAAATGCTTCAGAAACCCAAGAAATTTACCAATAGTGCGTTCTTTAATATGAAAACCAAACCAACCACAGAGGCACACAGACAGACAGACAGACAGACACACGTTTGGCAGTAAACCAATTTTTCGCTATCAGTCACAAAATGTGGATTCTGACTCCACAATGTGTTAGCGGAAGTTATCTACTATAAATAGGAGTACAAATTGTCCACTCTTTTGGCGCCAGGGACCCACAATACGAGTTTTTCTGTCGAAATATCACTATTTTCCGTTGTAGCATTATAATACTTTTTATATACTACAGTACGTAAGAAGTATGCGAGAACGTAAAAATAATTTTTTGAGTAACATGGGACCCCAAAACGTACATTTCCGTTGAAATCTCGGAATCTACTTTCCGCTACATTACAAAACTTTACATGCAATACGTATGTTAGTGTATTACTCGAGATCGCGTGTATTCGAGAAGGCGAAAGTGCATTACTCCATTACTCCATGTTTGAGAAAGGAAAAATAACAATGAGTAACAATGAAATTTGCCGCAACTTAGAAAATCACTAATTTAAATTTCGATGCCTTGAATACGGAAACGGACTTAAATTAAAAGCCATTACGTAACGTTTATCTCATTTTCTAAAAGTTCGACTGAGAGGTGGCTCAGTGCGTCAACTGATGTGACTCCAGTGACGCTGACCAGGAGGCCTTACGTTCGAGTCCCGACTGCGGCAGGATTTTCGACACTAGCTAGATAGCTAGATTTCCTCATCCCTTACTTACAAACACTTTCACTACACTCGGAAGCTTAGAGCTTGTCCTGGCCCGTCTGGGGTAGTGCTACGCTGTTGGGAGATACCTGGCTGGGGAAAATCTCCGCAAGTCGAAGTGGGTCGGCGCCGGATATGGCCAGCCAGCGGGAAAAGACCTCCACCGCACACCGTCAGTGTATGAGCCATCATGGGAGGGTAACAACAAAAAGCAGAGGAGGTGGCAACATCTCAAGCTTAGTACTAGCACTAGGGTCTCCTAGTCAGAATATTTGCATGTGAAAATTCGGTCTATCCCTTTCTCTCCCCTTCCTTATCAAGAGAACAAACTTGTAAGTACGCAAAATTCAATCTAATTCAAGTAATGTAATTCTAGAATTTCATATTTTTTCATTCTAGATGCTGGCACGTCCCGGACCTTATCAAGTACTAGTTGTGAGGGCGCCCCACAGTGGGATGATATGCCTAAAACGTGGTTAAAATTCATTATCTCTTGCAAAATGCAAAATAATGGCAATATTGGGGTTTTCGACTTCACCAAATACGAATATGATATCAAAAATAAAAAATTCAAAATGGCGGATACAATATGGCGGACGACATTTGTAAACACGGGGAAGAATGCAACAAAAATTAGTATAATGGGGTTTTCGAGCTTACTCATTGCGAGTATGATATCAAAAATGAAAATTCAAAATGGTCGATTCAATATGGCAGATGACATTTGGAAAAACGTGGAAGAATGCAATAAAAATGAGTATATTGCATACTGATATACTGTATATTCGAGCTCACTGATTACGAATATAATATCAAAAATAAAAATTCAAAATGGCGGATTTAATATGGACAATGGCATTTGGAAAAACGTGGAAGAATGCAAATAAAACAAAATATTTTTGTCTGACCGCATACAACTTTTAACCTTAGATTACAAAGACGTCGTCTATCAGACGATGCAACTAGTGCCGAAACAGTACCTCACCTCCTTCCCCTCACACCTGCTTTCAAACTCTGTCTAGCTTCATTGTTTGACTATTGTTGTGCTCATACGGTATACGGTATTTTAACACTCGTCGTCCAAGTACGTACTTCTACGTACTTCTTTGTACTTACGTCAGTGATATTTTTAGTGCTTTATTTCCTGATATAGTTAATAATAAATACAAAATCCTTGTATTGTAGCATTTAAGTTTTGAACTGAACATTTAACAATCATAATGTGACGATGACGATCGTAACAAATGTGTGACGAGGTACGTCTGCGGACGCTTCTCAAAAGGCATGTGTGTACAGCAAGTGTCTGCTGGGAGAGTCAAATCATTTATGTCTATGTGTATAAAACCCTTTAACATGTAATTTATAACTCCTATAATATCATACATGTTCAATTCATTAAATTTAGTGTTTCATTGTAAAAATGGGGTTTTCTTCATTTTTCCCCGAAGTAGTCTGCCAGACTACGCCTTTGCATTAACACTTTGTTTAGGGCGGCGACTTCGAAATCTAGGGTTAATGTAACATGGGACCTAATGAGTGATATTTCCATTAAAATAAAATGAAAGTCAGTAATGCTGACTAAAATATATTGTATAACATACATGGTCAAAGTGGTTTTATTTTTCTCGTAGGATTGCACTACTCGATCTGACGGTCTCTCTCGCAACACCTCTTTCTCGCAAAATATAATGTAATTTTCACTACTCGTATCATAAATAACTATTTTCGACAGCCATGAGTAAATTTAGTTATTTTAGGGCATGCGTAGCATGCTGAAAGTTTAATTTTTGGAAATGCTATTTAAAGGTTGAAATGATGTGATACTAAAAGATCTCATTTGGTAGATCGTGGTGGGAGAAATACAACTCAGTGAAAAACTCTTTCATTTATGAACCTAATTTGTTAATTTTGCTTAAGTAAAAGTCTCTCAAAACATATATAATTTATAAAAACAATGTACTAAGTGATTCCAGCCCTTGATCAAGAAAGAATAGTTTTAGATGATGACATAGTAGTATTGATTTGTTTCCCGCAAATCGACGTATAGGCCAGCGCTGCACCTCGCCATCCAGTGGGAAAATATCAACGCCATCTTGCTCGATAAAAGCATACCCTGCACTTTCGGGACTAATGACGTTAGCAGTTGACGAGTTGACGAGTCTGAAATGACTAACCAATCAACTTAAAGAACTGTCAAATGCCACGCCGAACTCTCAAATTATTATCTGTCTTTACCCTGCATCAGTAGCGGCTGCTCAGAGGAAGGGAGGAAAGTCCTACTAGAATATTTACTTCTTCAGAATATAATTACCAAATAATTTTCTTTGATGTTTAAAGGGAAAAAAATACAGGAAAACAATTTTATCGTTCGGAGGAGCAACTGAAAACCTTTTCTCCTCTCTTGTGTTAATCTCTATATCCCACACCACGCATCCGGTGAATATACACTTTTTTTACTGGAACTATGCAGCACAAAGAATATTCTTCACCCTTCACCTGCTATCTACACGCGTCTGTTTTAGCTACGTGAACGCATCTCGCACGGCAAAGGGCCAGACGCCAGGTGTCACACGCCAGGAAAAGGGCTAGACGGATAGGACGCCCGGACGAGAGCAGAGCTAGTGGTGGACGCTTATTCTCACAACTTGAGCTGTGCGGTAGCCCATGTGAAAAGTAAACCGAACCGATGGATCTTTCTCTATTATCTCATCGCAATTTAACGTATGTAATTAACTTGTTACATGTTCCACTTGAAGTAGTTTATACAATTAACTTTTGTTCGTTTTTATCTCTGTTCAGAAAATTACCCGAGTCTCCATTGTCCTCCTTTTTCATCACTAGAGGGCGCATTTTAATGAGATGTCATTTTTCCCCGTAAGAACAATGCCGTTTAGTACAGAAATTAATTTTATATTATGACAAAAGGAAATTATCCATTTTCATATGTCAATTTGTTACATTTTTCATCGAAATCGAAGTCATTTTTTTACCTCTTTACGTAATTATTAATGCATTTTTTGCATATTTCATCGATTTTAATATCATTTTAATGGTCCTTCATTAATCGTAAATTATATTTACAGAATGCAGCAAATGTTCTACACAGAAATCCTGAGAAGCATATTCGATTTCTTGGCTCGAAAATTGTAATGTCAGACTTGTGAGTATATAATCTAAGGTTCCTGTGATGCCTATCAGCGCCATTTCCGGTTCGGCCGGTTTCGGAATAACTAAAGACATGGTAAAAAACATGGTAAGATTTCATGGTAAAAAACAGTCCAAACCAAAAGTTTGCAAGCTACGTTCACTTCAACGAATGGAAGAAGCCACAATTTCATCAGTAACATATTCAACAGTTTGAGCTGTTCATCCAAATTGGTTTTGATGACATTTTTAATGCCATTTTTCCTTACCTTTACAGTAATTTTTAAAACATTTTAAGAGCGTTTTATTGATCATTTTTGGCGAAATTTTATATCATCAAAATCCGTTCTCTAATCACATTGCGTAGAAAACTTAACACCAACTTAAATGTCTTATCAGTAAGAGTATCGGAGAACGACAAATACATTGCCCAAGTTCACAAACAACCCCTTAAACAAATTTGAAATAAACCCACAAATTTTGATATCTACCTTTCCACCGGGTTCCAAATATAAAATGGTACAAAGCTCTTTTTAATTCAATATTTATTCGCTCTCATAAAAAGCTACATCAATTCTAACTTTGTAAGCCCCTGCGATGGAACCTCGCGGAATGGGGTTCATCTTCTAAAGCCTGCTTCACCAAGAGAGCGCACACTAGCGGAATTTAGTTCCATTTTATTAGATTCTTCACAACAGGGAAACAATTCAGAAACAATTTAATTTACAAAATACAAAGCAAAAATGAAACACGTTCGGCTGAACTGGCCACTCTCGGGCAGAGCTGAGCTCGTCGGCAACGAAAAAGGGCACCATCTGGATTTTATTTCGCACTCCGTGTAAGTTGAACGCTATTTACTCGTATTTAGGTGCCGTCGTCACAAGTAGAATAGATCTAGACCAAGCGTTGTCAGCTGTGGGGCATTGCTCGCAACTTCTGATGTGGAACTACCACAATGAGGGAAGTCTCCACGTTTGGGATAAGATTGTTCTCATTTAAATGTTAACGAAAATATTAAAAACCGTGAAGTTTGTCTTGAATAGAGTAAACTAATCTTTAAACAAAAAAAATTGAAGATAGATGTCGGGCAATCGTAAACCACAAAGTAAGAAGAAGGAAACGAAAGCAAGAGTGTGTCTACCAGGATCCTTCGCTATTGTTTACAATTATGACAAGAAGAAGAGAAACAGAATTAACTTGAAGGAAATTTTAGATCCTAACATTCTTTGACAAAATGATACGATCAGTCCCAAAATTAAACACTGATGTGAACTGCTATATGCTCCTTGAATTCCTATAGGCTAGTCAAACACGATCCTTAGCCGTACCAGAAAAGATGGGTTTAATAATACATTCGCAAATGGTAGGAAAGTGTTGTATAAGTCATTGCTAGGTGTCTGCATAATAGTATAATACCCTTTGCCATGGCCTGGACGATCGAGATGGCTAATCGTTAACGGAAGACAGAACGCTTGCAATATGATCCCGTCTGGATTTAATTAGGAGCTATGGAAATTAGAAAATCTGAATCTTAGAGAATTTACATGAAATTTAAAAGATGGTGTCCTGTATTTATTTTCAAAGTGTATTCTTCCGAGCACAATCTTTAGAAGCTAAATAGACGAAGAAATGGGAACCAAAATGACAATGTTTATGGCATACCTGCAATGGACAATGTTTACATTTTCCATTTCACATATAAAAAAACATTTCTTTTTATCGCCGTATTGTTCGTGCGAACAATTTCACAATTTCGTGTCGAAATTTCTCACTTGCCAAAGATTTCCTCGGTGTGATTCCTAAATATAAAAATTGTATAAAGTATATATTTTTAACGTTATTACTTTATCACAAATTGAAACTTTTACAATCTAACCTTCTGGTACCCTTTTACAATCTAACCTTCTGGTCAATGCAGTACAATTGTCACGCTTTCTGGGGCGAGGCAGGACAGTGTATTTTAATTGCACGTCAGGAAGAACCAAAGAAACAGGAGTTTACTCATAAACAAAAAAAATCAACTGGAAACTAAATGCACTAAATATCTTTACATAACGATAAGAACCTGTACAATTGTTTACTCTTTAATTATGGGACATTGTAAACGAGTGTAATGAACACTGCAAACAATTTCCTCTTTCTAAATTTAATTCTTTACTACAATTCTTCTTCAAAATTATTGAGACTCGAAAAAAAATAATGCCTGATATTTTTGCATTGTTTGTAGAATTAAATGAATGAATGTTGCAAATCCATTTTTTTCATATTACCTTTGAATCCTATTGAGACAAATGGAATTGCTTAAGTAACAATTCTCCTCGTAGCATATTGTGATAGAACACATAACCGAGATGTATCATACGTTTAAGCATTTCCAAATACTTCTTTCAGAAATGGCCCGAACTTGTACACAAATTCAATTCTTCTTTAACGAGAGAAATTAATTCATATTTTTGCTATAGGTGACAGTAAAGTTTCTGGCCTCTAGTGATAATGCAAAGCTCTTCGAAACAAATTTTCTTTATTTCCTTAAACATGTGCTAATTATATTGATTTAATCACTTCGCCATTTTTTCCTTCATGAAATTTATCCAATTCTCTATCGTCTTAGATGTAATGTACAATTTAAATTCAACCTCATAATTTTTGTAAAAACGTTAAAACATGTATTTTTCAGAAAGGAATCGGACATTTGGTTTTTTTCTTCTTTTCGAAACTTATTAACCGATTATTTGAGATATTCTTACATTACATGTTGGGAATTGTTACTTTATCAGGGTGTAGACTAAATATACTATCTCTCTTCAAAATTCACTACTACCCGGGACCAATAAAAAGGGAACTGAACAATTAATTATCAATTAAGAAAGTATCTTCTAAGGGATACTTGATAAGTATTCGTTGATGGCTCTCATACAGCGAAAAATGTAATCCACGAATTAGTCAAGAAGGACGATTTTAGAAATGTAATCATGTTTCAAAATATCGTACGGAAGATCAAATACAAATATCTTGCTTGCGTTCTTTATCTTATCACTGAAAAACGTGAGTCTTCGTATGACAAGTTACGATCAAATATATAAAAGATAAATTATCTTCTGAAACTCCACGTATTACACTGCCTAACGCAGCATAATGACGTAGACACCAAACACTTAAGAGAAAATAATAACAAATATTGAATTTGAAATGAATTTGTGGCCCATAATGTAATTTAATATTCTCTGATTTACCACATGAATAAGATTCTTGTGATGTCAGATTACATACACCAACGACAGTATCTTTGTGAATTCAAATGCTCTCGGGCGGTAACTTCACTGAACACATTACCTGTCTTCATATATATAATCCGTCAGTTAAATCGAGAAAGGATAGTGTTGCTGAATACTCTCTGAAAACATGCCATCCAAGAGGAATCAACCTCTATGGGGCTCTATTCTCCTGGCCTTTGCGTTCTGAGATTAGATATACTAATATATTTATAATTATATAATGTGGATACGCAACTATTTTTCTATGAACTTTGTCTTTTGAACTCACAGAAAATACAGTCTAAAAGAGATATTAACATAATTAACAACATTCATTGCTTTATTGAAAATGCAGCTAGGTGAAAAATAAAAAAGTGTATAGAAATACCTTGTTGATATAAAGGTTAAATTTTAATATATTCTCGTCATTTAGTGTAGATGCGCTCTCATAATATCTTCCCTAAATATTTTAATACGCTCTACTATTTTAATAACTCATGCCAAGTACTGAATGTTAAAGAAAGCTTAGATGAAGCAATGTTCGAAATGATAAATCACAACTGTAAGACAAAATATATCTGATTTCAGTCTCTTGGTGTGTATGGCATTTTAATGTGATTATTTCCTATAAAATAAAGAAATTATTCAAATTCAGTATTCTCATAAATTATTACGAAAAGGATATTAATAAATTTGCAAGAAAATGTTCTCATAAAACAGTTATACGGAACAATTTAGTTCAGGTGTACAATAAAGCTATTCTCAAACACAGTTGATCTCCTGAGGAACTTTGGCTAGTAAAATTTAAAAAAAAAACAATGCAGAAAACAAGAGCAACTGCAAAGAGGAATTTTTGATATAATGACAGCTACCAGGTACGTATTCATTTTTCAAAACCTTAAAAACGCAATCTGATCTGATATATTACTCCCGATATCCTGATTTATCAAGTTGTCGTTGACTATTATTGATACTTTTTTTATTTAATATTTTATTGATACTTGATGCCAGCAGACTCTTTTAATGAATAATGATCCATACTGAAATAATGGATAAAATATAATCAGTTGCAATAACAGAACAAAGAAATGTGAATGAAACAATGTATTAAAGATGATACATGTAGAAATCCATCTAAGACATTGAAATGCACTGTTTAGTTGCATTTTCCTACAGACAAAGAAAAGCAAACTAACGCCAAGCATGGCTGAGATTTTTACAATAGTAAAAGAAGGTAGCTTCACTGACGCACCAATAGCGAGCAAATGAAAATTTATCTTAATTAATGCGTTTTTTGAATCCATACGTTTTAATTCACTTGGATAGACGGAGTGCACAATGTATTTTCACCTACTAATAAATACACATTTCAATAAATAAATTAATAACTTTCAAAGATTTTTGCACGAAATCACATCCAGAATGATAACATTAAACAATTTACACTAAATTTGATTCCTTTTAGGAAAAAAAAATCACAATGTGGAGAGCTGAAGGTGTTGACTGAGGGGACATTCCGTTCCCCGTCAACGCCAGTAAGGAACACTTTGACCACCGCGTGGTGAGGGAGGGGGTGTCACGGGACGAAGTCGTCGTCGGCGGCGCGCAGGGAGCGCGGGGTGCCGGACCCCATGAGCGGCATCATGGCGACGCGCTGCGACTGCTCCTCCAGCAGCTGGCGTTGCCGGCGCTTGTAGACGGTGTAGAGCGCCGCGGCGCCCGCCCCCGCCGCCACGAGCACCACCAGCGTCAGCCCCAGCGTCACCCACAGGCGGCGCCGCCGTCGCTCGTCGCGCCCGGGGGCGGGCGTCGCCGGCTCGGGCCCGGGGACGGGGGACGCCGTCGGGGGCGGGGCGGGGCGGGGGCGGCGTGCCCTCCGGAGCGCCGCCGCGGCGCGCGCTCCCTGGATCCTGCGCTGGAGGCGGCGCCGGAGGAGCGGCGATGGGAGGGAGTGGTGGAGTCGACGGCGCAGCGGTCGGCGAAGAAGTTGGCTCAGCGGTCGACGAAGAGACGGTTGTTGATAATTCATCACTAGCCCCAGGCAACGAGATCGTCGACGTCCCATCAGTGATCGAAGGCAAAGAGACGGTCGGCACAGTTTCATCCGCTGTAGAGGACAGTGAGTTGCTGATGGTCGATAAAGTATCGGTCACCGTAGGGTCACCGCTGGTTGAAATTTCTTCACAGTCTTCCTCGCAGGCGGTTTCGTTGTGTGTGGATCCGATGCGCGGAGTATCAGGGAGTGTGTAGCCTTTGGTGAAGTTGACGGACGACCAGACTTCGGTTCCGTCTGTGCACATAGCTGACACACACAGCGTAAATGAAGCAGGGCCACGTGCCACTTCTGCACAGGAGCAGTCATCTTCACTGGGTGTCACATTATTGTCCATTAGAAACTGAAGTAAAGATGGATCATCTGAAGGCAGGTTGTTGTTGCGAAGGTCCACCACGAGGTTTGTCCATGTGCTATCCTGAGAAATCCATGATTATGTAGTAGAATATATACTAAGCATCGTACTGAATGATAAGATTAAAAACATTAACTCATTCATATTAACACGAATCCAAATAAGAGAAAATAGACACACCTAACAAAAATTCCGATAATTTTTAATTGATATTCATAAATCTTCACAAAAATCTAAACGAGAGTATATTTTAACGGTACTGTTAGTGCTAAATAAATTTGTATTAAATAAAATTTTAACTTTGAACAAACGATTGTACCAACGATTTATGTACCAGTGATTTTTGAAGAACGTTCTTCCATTTTTGAAGGTGTGGCGTAACAAAGGGATTTTTTTAAAGACACTAACAAAATTTCGAGCAAGTTTATCCAATGTTTCCAAAGCAATCTAAAAATAAAATCATGCATACCTCTTCCGATGTCAGAAAATCCAAGGCATCAACTGGAAACGTGTGTAACGCATTATTCGAAACATTCAACATGCGCAGTTCTCTGCACGCATTTAGTCCTTCTGGAATCTCCTCCAGGAGATTGTGAGAAAGGTCCAGCCACTGGAGTTCGCAGAGGTATGGCAAACTCTCAACACGCACGAGTTGATTGTGACTGACGTTCAGCTGCCGCAGCGTCTGCGCTTTCGCAATGTCCAATTTTGAAATCTGGTTCCACGACACATCCACTTCCTCCACATTGTGGTGAAAACTGTTCGTATCGATTTCTCCAATCTTGTTGAACGAAGCATTAAGTACCAGTTCATACCATTCCTCTAGACCATCAATTGACTCTAGGAGATTGTTGGACACGTCGAGTGTAACAACACCCAAATTACACGTGTTGTGTTCTTCCGTGAGGTGGGTCAACGCCATGGACGAGCAGTTCAGTGCGATGTCGTCAGTACACACGCACCGTGAGGTGAAGTTGGCGTCGTCGGCGGGCGAAGGGGCGGGCGATGCCGCCGTGTCCTGTGCGGCGGCGGCGGCGGCGGCCGCCAGACACAGCGCCGCCAGCACCGCCGCCAGGGCCGCTCTGACAGGCGGCCCCGTCGCAGTCGGCTGCTGCCGTCTCTGCTGCATGGCTCGCGAGGATGCCGCCTGCGTCCGGTGCCGCGGCCCCGCTGCGCTGCGCTGGGCTGGGCGCGTGGCTTCGACGCTCGATAAGATACCGCGAGAATCTCCTCGCCCTCTGATAAGCAATTGACCGAGGACGCTCGCCTGTGGGGACATCGGCTCCGGGGCTGATTTCGCGCTGAATTGGAAGGTGTTCTTTCACTATACCAATGGAAGGCTCCAACATTTTGTTTCGAATAGTAATGGGCATGAAAACATGTTTTTCAATCATTTAATAATAACAAATGCTTATTAAAATATTGCATGTAATGAATTATGGACAGGCATAATAACTAAACACACTCAAATTTTCGTAAATGTTTTATACATGATGAACTAAATATCCTCATATCAAAAAATAATAAAATGATCCATACGTTATTACATTTTTCGCATTTTCTCTATTTTGCATTCGTCTTCACTTATTCTTAATGTAACTGAATCAACGTTGCAATTAAAAAGAAACCATTGCAAAACAAATGCTTTTCTAAATACATTGATACATTTGAATAAAAATTGCATAAAATTAAAAATATACACTCATTAAATCATGATAACTAATAGGGAGCGGATTTCTATGATTTTGCATAATTTTGTCCGTTTATTCACATAATTATTCCGTTTATTCCGTGCACAGTTAAGTGAAATTTGTTGACATTTGATTAGAAATATGATGCTATATAGATTAATATGTTAGTGCATATTTTGTCCTGTAGGTGAATATTCGTGTAATTATAGACGAATATTTTCCACATTTCGTTACAATAGACACTTACCTATAAAATATTTCATCTTTTCATAGAATCTTTTTTATTTGTGAGCGTTCTTTTTATTCGTAAGAGCTTATCACAGTTTGCGTTTTTGTGTTTTGTATAGATTCCAAAGTATTTGTGCAAATGTAGGATATTTGTTGAAAACATATTTGTTTAAACCAGTCAGAAGAAATACAACAAAACATACAATGGTGAATATTTACTTCAATTATTTCTGTCGCGAAGTAGGGAAAATGTATTATGTTTTCACAAATTTTTTTAATAACAAATATTTTTAAAAATAATTTTATTAAGAATGATTTACAGAGGAAATGAAATATTGTTAATTTTAATTGTATATTTATTTATTTGTCAAAAAACAGTAAAAACTGTATATGACGTGTGGAGAAAGAAATTTATCTGCGCACATTTTCTTGAGGGCCAGAAAAAAACAACGAAAAAATGAAATTAAAAAATAATTATTTTAGAAAAATAAAAATATTTGAAAAATGTTTTCCCCGAATTATAGAAAATCAATTTCAACGGTAAATGAACTACAAGCAAAAGGAGTGCTCAACAAAACGTGCGCACAGTGAAGTTACATTTACGTCCAGAAGCAAAACAAGGGGCCATCTCAGCATTTGCTCATTGGATCAGGGAAACTGGACAAAAACCTGATCGAGATGGGGGTCATTGACCCGGAAGCTGAAGTACATTACTTGTTACAGGCATATTAAATATTTTTTTTAAATGTATACAATGCAAACGTAAACTAATTCATTATCTATCTTTGTTTTGTTACATTAAACATTATTTTTCTTTTTCACGATCAGTATAGTCTCTAATTGTATAGAAACAGTTTTGCAGCAGAAAAGATTTTACTTTTAACTTAAATTTGTGTACCAACTTTAATTGTTTTATGTCATCTGGCAATGCGTTGTAAAGTAACGTACATGTATTGTATGTTGATTTCTTGTACTGAGCTGTTGATACTGACACTTGATGCACGTGATTTCTACGGCGTGTGTTGTAATTATAATATCAATATTGCATGAAAATACGTTCCCTCCGTTAAGTAGGTCATTTTTGACAAATATTACAGATTCGTAAATAAATAGACAAGGCAATGGTAAGATTCCCAGCTCAATGAAAAGAGGCTTGCAGGAATCACGTGGAAGGCATTTTTCATTATTCGAATACTATGCCATATCTCAGGCGGGAATGCACATTTGCAAAACAAACGCAACGAGCTGCATGAAGGCTGACAGAATTTGAAAGAATTCTGAATGCGTAGCATAATGAACTTAATTTAGTGTTTAATTCTGTTATATGTACATTCCATTTGAGGTTTGATTGAATTGAAAGACCTAAAAATTTTGTTGCCTCAACATCAGCTAATTGCATATTGTTCATTTTCAATGGCACATGCGATTTCCGATTTGAGATGCAAAAATGCATTGAAACATTTTTTCTTTCGTTAACATTTAATTTGTTATTATTAAACCAATTTGAAACTTCTGAAATTGTACTATTTATTGCTTCTTTTTGCAAAGAACATTCGTGTCATAAGCAAACAGAACCGTTTTTCCATTTTTAATAGAGGAGGGCATATCGTTTACATATAACAGAAAGAGAATAGGACCTAAGATCGAACCTTGCGGGACCCCATGCTCAATTGGCAAAGAATTGGAAATATAAGTATGTAATGTCCTTTCCTGCCAGTATGGTATTTCTACTCTTTGAGTCCGATGATTAAGGTAAGAAGTTATCCAATCTAGGGCAATACCACGAATTCCATACGAAGGTAATTTTGAGAGCAAGATCTTATGGTCAATAACGTCAAAAGCTTTCGAGAGATCTAAGAATATTCCAATGGGTACTTCCTGTTGGTCTATTGATGAAGCAACATCTTTGAGAAAAGAAAAAATGACAGTTTCCGTAGATTTTGATTTTCTAAAACCGTGTTGTGAGTCTGAAAACGCTCTGTTTTTCCTGAGAAAAGTTTCCATTCGTAAGTAGAAAAGCCTTTCTAATGTTTTTGAGAAAACTGACCAAAGAGAAATTGGCCGGTAATTTTGAATATCATTTTTGTTCCCTTTTTTAAAAAGTGGCTTAATTTTTGCTGTTTTGAAAATATCTGGAAATATTCCTGTACATAAAGAAGCATTGAAAATGTGAGTTAACGGATGTATAAAGGCAGGTGCACAAGTTTTTAATAAACAATCCGGAAATTCATCTAAACCAGACGAATATTTATTTTTTAGTTTACTGACTATTCTGAGGATTTCGTTTCTGAAATAAACGTTTCGGAAATAAACATCGTATCTGAAATTTTTTGGGAAGTGTAAATTGTTGAATTTTGTGGTTTTAGTCCCTTCGTGAGATCAGACGCAATTATAGAAAAGTGTTTGTTGAAGAGATTGGCAACTTTTTCCGGATTACTCGTTTCTCTTTCATTATCCTTTAAAATAACATTCTCTCCAAGATATCGAGATGATGTGGTTGTATTTTTTACGATATCTCACATTGTTTTAGTTTTGTTACTAGCGCTCAAAATGTCCTGACTATTTTTCATATATAAAAGGGCATATTTCTATCTTGAGCCCTCGTTTCGCTACATGCGAGAGAAGTGGGAGGTTTGATTATTTTGGATTGTTATTTATAATCTGTATCTCGTTTTTCGATAAAAAAATAGTTTCTATTGCACGGGAGCGAATATTCCTAAGATTCTGTCAACAACGCTCGTTCCTATGATTTTTTCTGAATTCAACTAATGTTAGTAAAGGAGTGGTTGTAGGTATCCTGGGGTTGAAGAAAAGTGCGGGTATAATACAGAGTGTCCCACCAATTATGTACCACCCCCATAACTTCTAACCGGTTCAGAATATCGAAATGTAGATTTGGATTAAGAATGCGGAATCATGGGGCAGGTAACATGCCGCAGAGAAATTGTCTATAATATTTTTAGTTTTCGAGAAATTTAATCATCTTTGATTTTTTAAATGGAACTATATATTTTTTCAGCAGCAATGTATAGATCATGAAAAGAGGAAAACAAACCCGTGCGAAAAATAGTAGCATTCTGTGTTCGATTTTCCTGCTGCTCATTGCCACAAGGATAAAAGAGAATAACCTTCATATAAACACTTTTCCACCATCTCATGAACCTACAACAGAACGGCGGCCTTTCCAATGCAGTCCTTTGTTTTAATGTTTTATTTTGGTCAGTTTTGGTCAGGTCTGACTTACATGTTCGATTGCGCTGAACTGGGTTGGCCAGGAGAATGCACGAGAATGGCGATGTTGATTTTGATTCAATAATCTCTCGTTTTCACTAATAATACAACCACACATTTTAATTATTTACTAGAAATTCCACTAGCATACGATTGGTATAATTAATGGTCAATATTATGAACATCAAAAGATAGAGAAATTAAGTCTTCAGTTTTGATCTCTCTGGGACTTCCCAATTCATGGGTTCAGTTAATTAGTTTCCTACATACTATTACAAAGAATCAAGAATTTCTCGCACGTGACACGTATACTTCATTAATAGTTAATTCTCGCCGCATCTAAAAATCGCCACTAGGCAGATGAATAATCCTGGTAGCTGTACGTATAAGATTCCATCTGTTTCTTAATACACTTGGACAATTTCACCTCAAACTTCGTGAATACGTCTACTTACCATAACGAACGTATCTAATGTTACTGACTTTGGTTTCTTTGTGCCTTGTTTCTTTATTTTTAATTTCTAAAATAAATCCTGTAAAGCCTAAAATTCCTGAACTAGCGAGTGTAAAATCTCGAGAAGTATGGCAGAAATGCAAATTGCCTAGCGACCCCACAGAACGTACGGGGAGCAGTGCGAAGGAATATCCATAGCCAAACCTACTAGTGATGCGACATCGATGTTTTTAAACCTCTTTGTATTCATTAACCTATGTTAATTTAACAGTGGCCATGTAGAGGAATGTGTTATATCTTGGACATATACTGTGATATACCAATATATTATATATTTTGACAGTAACATTTGCTGTAAATGGGTTGGGTTAAAAGGGTCTGCAAATGGCAATATACAGCCTTAGCAACGTCGGCGTAGTGGTTGGCAAGGTCAATAAACTGCATTCAGGCCTTGAATAGGTGGGGGCGCTGGCTAGAAAGACATATAAGATAATTTGGGATTGGTCTAGAAAGGAATGACTATCGAGGGCGTGGCTACTTGATTTGGTAAGAAATGGATGGATTGGCTAAGGAAGAATAGACTGTCAACTCCTGAGAATAGACTGTCGAATTTTGTCGTTTTGTTTAAAAAAATAAGAATGAAGGATGGATACCGAGGCGTTGAGTACTAAAAACGTAGGAGTAAATGACATTCTGATAGAGGCCGTCAAGTGGTACAGATCGAGCGCGAGTTTAATATTAGGGGAGTAGGACTTGTAAGTTTGACGTGAGAATCAATAGTTTTCGGACTCTGAAAGTTGATGTGCAGCAGTTAAATTCGCTTAGGACTTTGAAAGTTTTTTATATTGCGGTTTTGGACTTTAATGTTTTACCACGTAGTTGGGGAGAACTAGGAACTGTGAATATTAAGAAAGAACCGGTAGATATCCTAGGCAGTGAGGGATGGATTCGTCGGCAGCGTCGCAAGAATAGAAGAGAGAAATTGGACTAGGGATTATCAGCATTCAAGTGAGAAGATACTGCGGGGCGCCGTCGGTCAAGATCGCGTTTAGATAAGTACTGCAGTACAAAGGGTTTCTTTTAAAAGGTCATGACCTAAAAGAAGAATAATTTTCCACAAGTCAATAAATTGTTAAATTTTCTTTAGGAAATGAAAAGATGATTTTCAATTAGTCAATCACAACTGATGAGTAGTTAGAGATATATTTAATTATTTCCTTTCAGATTCCTCGCCATACTGTATAGTTGGCAGATCAAATAATCGGCTATCTAGGCGATAGCGATTATCCATTACGTGACCCATTGACCCAGCTAGCCGGACATTTATCCATTCGTTAAGATTAGCTGTGGAAGCATTGGTTTTAATTATTAATTATCGTAACCTGTTCCTGGCGCCCACAGTTTTCTATAAATTCGGAACGGGTCACGAATATAACAGTCCGGTAAAATGATGTCAGTTAAAACGGCACGATCTCGTAATAATTTATGACGAGACATTGTTGGTACATTTCAATATGTACCTTGCACCTAGGCTAATTCTAGCTCTGCCTAATAAGATATATTTCATTTGTTCTTTTTTATTACTTAACTGTATGTTTTATCTTGCCTATTGCATATTCTATTTTGGACTTATTTCTTTTCACGTAGTTATCAAATATTCCAGTGTTTCTATTTTCTCCTTTTAAATTTTACCTTCTTCCTGTGACTGCAGTCATTGGAATAACAAATTTTCAAATCTGAATCATAGCTAATAATTCCACTCCTCTGTCTGAAGTTCCTATTTATTTCCTGTCCCCTTACCCATCAATTCTCTTTCATAGTGAAGTATCTTCGCTTGTTTCAATTCATTTCTTTAGTTTCCACATCTCCATCCGCATGACAAGGGCCAATAGATCCATCTCTAGCCCGGCCAGTATCAGTGTAGAGATGAACACGGCATTACAAGAGGTGGTGAAGCGTCCTGCTTTTCTCGACTTCTTAGCGTCCGTTCTCACCGGAATGGTCGCCACGAAGCTAGAGCAGAGTATGCGCTTCAACACAGATTTGATACATGATTTGCGCAGGGAACTTGCAGAACGTAACCGTGAAATAAAAAAAATCTTAAGGGAGAACTGGAAGCGAAAACTGATCAGCTGGAGCTGTACAGGCGACGGAACTCCCTACAGATCTTTGGGATAAAGGAAAATAAAAGTGAAGATCCAGACCAGCTGGCGACTTACGTGGCGAAAAAGATAAGTGTTGACTTAAATCGCAACGATACAGACAGATGCCACAGAATAGGACCAAGGATCCCTGGGAAATCTCGTCCACTGACTGTAAAATTTGTCAGTTACAGGAAGCACTGAGAGGTCTTCCGCGAAAAGAGAAAGTTGCAAAGTTGAGAGATCATGTTAGATCGCCGAAATTCATAGTGATCAGAGGCCTAAAAGAGTCGGTATGAACATCAATTTTTTTAAATAAATGAATTAAAATGGTAGAATTTATATAAATTGTTGTCAAGATACTGTACAAAGTGAGAAGACAATCTGATCCTAGGAACTTTCAGATTTGAAGAGAAAAGCGTTGAATGAATGAGCAAAGAATTTTTAGGGGAAGTAATGAATGACATATAAGCGACAAATTCCCATGTAATTATTTTTTCTATTTGTGTAATTTCTTGGTATTTTTGAGATTGCTGAGTTAACTTGCCTTGAAATGAGAACGGCGTTTGCGTAAAATTCCATTTCTGCTATTGTTTAAAGAGTAACACAGTTTCTTTTATGGTAAGTTTTCAGCGACAAAAAAGCGACAAATTCCCATGTAAATTGTTTTGTATATTTGTGTAATTTCTCGGTTTTCTTGACAACACGTTAGACCCGAGTTTGCGAAAAATCTAATTTCTAGTATATTGCCTAAAGAGTACGTGTAGAGCGACAAAAGGCGACAAATTCCCATGTAATTATTTATTTATTTGCATAATTGCTTGGTTTTCCTGTCATTGCGGTGCAGAACTGCATTTTCAGGAAATTACATTTCTGGTTTTATTTAAAGAGTAACAAAATTTCTTTTATGGTAAGTTTTCAGCGATAAAAAGGCGAGTAATTAATTTACCAAGAAATTATTTTTTTATTTATCTGTGTAATTTCTTAGTTTTCTTGTAACTACGATGCAAACTTGATATCAAGTTAGCCGAATTTGTTGCAGCAGTAGCAAATGAAGAGCGACAATTTTTTGCATAACAAATTTGCGACAAAAAAGCAACAAATTCTGGGATAAATTAAAATTTTTTTTGAAAAACTTCAGGATTTTAACTTTACGGAGCTCCCTGTCTCAAGGTATGACGTCACTAACAGGTAACAAGAATTCAAACCTACTTCATTCTTCTGTGCCAGAACTAGATACGCAACCGTTGCTCGACGCCGGCAGTCCCTGTAATAATACTGAAACGTCCTCTTCGCGATCACTTTTTGTAGGACACTTTAATGCAGTCCTCCTATTGCCATATCGATGAAGTAAGAGAGCTAGTTTCACTACACCATTTTCATGCGCTCCTTGTTAGCGAAACGTGGTTGAAGGTGTCTCTTGTTTCAGTTCCTGGTTACCATTTTATAAGAACCGACAGGAATCTAAGTGTCGCATCACGGGGTGGAGGTGTTGGTATCTATATTCGTGATGGTCTTGCTTATACTCGTAAATGTATCGGATCGTCAACAGGCGAAGTTAATCAGTCTAATGAATATCTCTTCATCGAATTCAATTTTTGGCAAAAAATTAGCTCTAGTGGTAGTGTACTTCCCACTAAAAACAGAAAATATTGGGGTCATGAGCAATATACATCTTGCGTAAGCAAATATAAAAACATAATATTGATGGGCGATTTTAATTGCATTCTTCTGACACTATTACCACTTGCCGACAATTTCAAGCGTTTCTTTTGGGAAATGAACCTTATGATTTTGCCGCTAAGTCCTACTCATTACGTTGTCTGTACAGACACACAGATTGACCATATGATAGTATCAAATCACGAAAAAGTACATCACCATGGACAGATTTCAGGTCCCGGCATATATATTTTAAAATGCCCTTATATACATCTATCATATTGCATGAAATGCCCGAAATATACGCCCCAAATTTTTAAGTATCGTGACTATAAAAACTTCAATTTTGAAGCATTTACTTCCGACGGCTTATCTGTGCCCTGGCACCTTATTAACCAAGAAAATTGTAGAGACAGAACTGTAAATACCTTCACGCGCTTACTGACGGAACTTCTTAATAGGCACATTCCAATTAGGAAAGCTCGCGCAACACGTCCCCCTCTCCCTCGTTAACGAATGAAATACGTGTTTTAATGAAACAGAGAGATGCCGCCTTTAATGTATTTCGTAACGCAAAGCGCGAACATGACAGAGATGCATACAAGAAACTGAGAAATCTTGTAGCGCAAAAATCTAGGAACGCTAAAATTAAATATTATCGTAGTGTTCTTCGCACGAACAGAGACTCAAAACAAGTATGAAAATCTCTGCGCACCTTAGGTTTAGGCAAATCACGAACCCCATCGCAAATTGATGCACCCCTAGATACTCTTAACCAGCGTTTTGCTAACATGACTCCTCACTTCGATTATTTCTCAAAAAACAAAACTCTATCAAACTTATGATTCGTTTCGGTACTCACTCAGGAAGAATTCTATTTTGCATTCTAAAGCATCTACAAATCATTATATTTTCAAAACCATTCAGAGCCACAAATCAAACTCCTCAGGGATAGATAATACCAATGCTACATTATTAAAACTCAGAGCCGAAGTTATATATTCTATATTTTGGTCAATTTTCTTCCAGAAACAACAAAATTAAAAATGAGTCAAAATGGGTTCGAGGTTGAACACCTTCCCTTACTTTAATTTATAATTAAAATTCAACTAGAAATAATATTATAAAATGCCTCTCCGTGTAAAAAATACGATGAAGGTCGAAGAAAATACAAGATCATTAGGATTATCTCGTGCGAGGGATAAACGAGATGGAAGTAACACATATTCAATTATTATTTTCTATTTTAACTTTTAAAACATTGTGATTATGAAAATTATTCATCCAGAACATAAAAAACGTAAAAACATCGAGCAAAAAACTTCGATGTTAAAAAACATCGGATTCAATATACCAATGTTTAAAAAATACATGTTTTTATAGAAATATGCATGTTTCCAAAACATCAACATCGATATCCTATCCTTATACTTCGGTTTTTATTTTTTGGTACGTGGGGTCTTGTCCTTAGGATGGAATATCTCACGGTATTTCGTGTCGTTCTCCGTCGTGTCGTCAGGAGTCGCTTAATCGCGACTGTATCGAGCAGAGCTGGCGATTATACGACGGCACGATCGAGAACAACGCCAAATAACGTGAGATATTCTATCATGAAGACAAGACCCGACGCACCAAGAAATAAAAACCCAATGCCCTTCATCTAGTGAAGCACTCATCCGTCTCATTCACAACCTACCCGCTCAGCTCCTATCTACGATATTCTCTGAAAGATAAAAATGAAATCTTATGTTGACACTAAGGGATATTCTCCCAAGCCAAGTTAAGTAAATTCAATTATCAATGGTTTGCGTCCCTGGGTGCGTTCATATATCGAATGTTCTAATATCTGCCTATTTCGCATACATGTGACTAAAAATGTAAATTAAAATACTTGGTTTTGTATGCATTACAAGTTATCTTTTTTCTATATATCTGCCACATTGAATCATTCAAGGAAACTTCTATCAATCACAGAAAAACGCTACATCTCACTGCTTACTATCGGTTTGTTGTACCACGTAATGCGGGATAGTACGAAGATGGGAAACCATTTGTAAAGCTTTGATCGGACAGAACTATCAACTACCTATAAATAATAATACACCTTAAGGACCCAATTATTCAATTAATTTACCATCTTAAACTAGTGTTAAGGCGGTTCATTAAATTTACTTTTTCCGACGAGGAATTTAACAAACCTCATCAACCGCAAACTCTGTCTTCTTCCAAAATTCTTCCCAAAAAAATTGCACTTAAACTGGAAAACAATTGTTTTATTATAAGTAATATCGCGAAAAATACTGTGGTATTTAGTGCGACTATTTCACGAATAAACACATTACATGAATCCTGGAATAACTTGTAATCAACTAAAATATGAATAACAGTTTAATGCTGAAAATTATTTCAAACATGTTTCGATTTTATGGTAATAAGACTTTCGAAAAACAAATATAGCAAAGCTATTTAAAGAACACTTATTAAAAACAAAATTATTAAAGTTGTAGGAAGTTCTTTTCCAAGTCTTGGTATTCCGTGGACGTATTTGAAATGGAAGACGTATAAGTTGAATTAGCAGCGGAATTCGTCAATTTCGAATGGATTGAACACACGTGTGTACTCATGAAAGTATTTTTCAGAATAATTTTGGTTGTAACGTTCTACATAGTTTTCATAGCATATAATTCTCAAGGGAGGACCGGCAATGCGCTTGAGTGCAATGGAGGATTATTACAATGTTTTTAAAATGTGAAGTAATAACCGCGCAACTTTTCTTGGCCGATGGCCTATCTTCCCCCTCTCTTGAGCAATAAAAAGTTGAAGGCAAAACCTCGCAGAGAGCAGTGATGACAACATCTCAATCATAGAAACTTTGTTGGCACGAAACAGAAGGTAGTTGCCTTCGAAGACGAGATCTTGTCTTCGTGTTTTTTCTCTAAATGACAATTTTGATTCAGTTAAAATGGTACGAAATCTTATCATTTCATCGCCTCCGTAAAAGTAAAATCTGTAAGTAAATATCACTTCATTAATTATACAATTTTAGTGTTGAAATTGTAAAAAGTTTTGTTACAAATAGTGCATTTTGTGTAAAGGATTCTGAGAAGTAATTTAAAAATAAACAATGAAGTGAGACTTGATATAGTACATTAAATCAAATTTTGTAAAATTGCCATTAAATATACAGAAATTGGAAACTGCAGAGGAGTTACAATTGATGAAGACATTAAAATGTGTTGGGAATTTGTGTTTAGAGATGTGGGTGTGACTGCTAAGGAAAAATTATGTAAAGTGTTCAAAATTATATAAAATGTTCAGAAAAAATATATATAAATTGACATGAAATTCCTCTAAAATGTCAAAATTTTATTTGTAGTGAAAAATCAAAAAATAATGACTTTGATCTCATATTGCTTCAGATTTTATCTTTGAAGTATGCTCCAATTACCAGCTGTAATGTAGAGAGATCATTTACTGGATTCAAAAACCATTTCTTCAGACAAAAGAATGAATTTGACAGAGGAAAATTAAGAAAAATTGTTAATTGTTCAATGTTACGAAATATATAGTAAACTAAATTTGATTGACCCTGCATCGCACATCGCCCCGTTCATAGTGATAGTGCATGTTTGCATGCATACTTCAGCATTTAATAAAGCGTGAAAATCCTGTTCGCGATAGTCTAGTGGATCTAAACGCGTACATGCAAGAAAAGATCGTGTTACGAAAGATCGCGTGTGGTCCGTGGCCCGTTTCTAAAGGCCCTACTCCGGCATTCGTTGATACTGATCGGAGTACCCACGGAAAACTACTGATCATGCCACCCGACCGCTAGAATTATCTTCTAGACAGCGGCTGAATTTGGCCTAGCTATCAAGCTAGGGTCAAAATCCGCCATCATCGAAACCCTAGCACCTCGCGATCAAAGGTGCTGCAGTGGCAACAGTTGTTGCCTTGCGCCACCTCAGCGATGTCCGTATTGTACTACTTGTCCGTTGTGTTCCTACAATATTCCTCCACTCTTTCTCGAGACACCGCCACGCGAGAGGGAGAGAGCGCAAAGAAGTCTGGGAGCAAGCCGCCTGCGGAGGACAGCGTGAGAAGAGATCCTCCGCCGTGGGGCTGGGGTGGGGGTGGGGGAGGGCTCGTCACCGCCGCGCCGTCTAATGTACCGCTGCGCGCCCGCGGCCCCGACCGCTGTCGGAAGCAGGGAGAGCCCGAAGGCCGCCCTTCCGGGCGCGGAGGAGCGCGGGGCGCCGCTGACACAACGCAACCTTCGGACGAGATGAAACGCGCCGCATTCGGGTCATCGCATTCATGGCGGCGCGGCGCGGCGTGGCATGGCGTGGCGTGGCGTGGCGTGGCGTGGCGTGGCGTGGCGTGGCGCGGCGCGGCGCGGTGCGGTGCGGCGCGGCGCGGCGTGGCGCGGCGTGGCGTGGCGTGGCGTGGGGAGGCGCGGAGCGGCGTGGCGCGGCGTGGCGTGGCGAGGCGCGACGTGGGGAGGCGCGGCGCGGCGCGGCGCGGCGCGGCGTGGCGTGGCGTGGCGTGGCGTGCTGTGGCGTGGCGTGGCGAGGCGTGGCGTGGCGTGGCGTGGCGTGGCGTGGCGTGGCGAGGCGTGGCGAGGCGTGACGTGGCGCGGCGTGGCGTGGCGTGGCGTGGCGTGGCGTGGAGCAGGACGGAGTCCCTGCTTCGCCGTTGGCCGCTTGGAAATCGGTCTAAGCGATCTCTTGCAGCAAAATGCAATGAAGATTTGCTATCAAAGACCTCAGCAGCCGAGCATAGGTTCTGAATTGGCACTCCCAAAATATACTTCACTCGTCGCGACCGCTTGGTGGAAACCAAAAGTAGTAGTACTTCGAGTAACAAATTCTATTTACAGTGCAAGCATGATTCCTTCTTTCTTTCCGAGCTCGTGACGACGTATTCAAAAAGATCATATTTAAATGTTGGTACAGCCGTTGTTTTGTTATGTTTCGAAAAAGAGTACAATTTGGGTTTCGTACAAAACAAAGCCATCTCAACTTCGACAGGCAATCCATGAAAATTTAAAATTATTTCTACTACACATTATTTAACATGTTATTGCTATTCGTCATGTAATTTAATAATATTTCACCTTTCGTCCTAACACTTCAGAATCACTTGAAAAACTCAAATAATAAAACAGATAATTAACGCGAAAACTATTAATATTTTAAAAAGTGGACGTGAAATTGCTATGGTCATGGGTGGTCGGGCCCACTGTCGACAGAACAGTGGTCCCGCGGGTGCTGGTGTATTTGGTAGTTGCTGATGTATTTGGAAGGGAAATAAACAATTTGTTAATTTGTCCTAAAACATTGAGATTTTTGTGCACATAACAGAAATGACCGTGAAATTACTGAAATATCTGATACGTTTTTACCCTTTGCGGTCCTCTATCCCGTGTGGCGGGACACAGCGTTTTCCTCGTTGCAGACCCTTTAAATCCCCAGGTAGCTGGTTGCACCGGTCCGGCGTGCAGCGACGTAAGAAACTGTACTCGGGTTTCAAATTATTTTTCGTATTATTACAAACGAAACATTTTAATTTATTTGCCTAATTCATAATACATAATTTGTTTAACTTAATGTTTGGTGAGGAGTGCTTCACCTAATTACCAATAACGCCTGTATATTGCATTGTATGAATGAAGTCCGAGTTTCCATTACTGTCATTTTCTTTACACTCCTCGGAATATCTCCAGAAAATTGTTTTCAAATTCTTACTTTCCTGAAGATTGTTAACTCTCAGAATTGTTTACCGATTCACTCAGTTCAAGATTCGACAATCTCGAACACTTACTTCCTGATGTCACCTTAAGTTCAACTGCAACCTCGTAAGCAAACGGATTTTAAACAACATAAAATGGGCAAAGTCTGGCTACAATGAAGGAAAATACTGCCTAATCTCTTCTGAAGATAATGAGTTGTACAGGAAACCGGTGTCATTTACCTGAGTGAAATAATACAGAGTTAAATATAGGTCCCGCCCCACGGGACAAAGGACCAGAACTAGGAAAAGGAAAGTCCCTTGACGCGGGACATCGGACCGCCAGACGAAGAAGACGGAAAAGTGAAAGGACCGCAAAGGGTGATTGATTGTCTATTCTTCATTGCATCAAGAAAGGTTCCATTCATTATAGACAATCAGATCATGTGATAATAAAATATATTTAATACAAAGTTGAACAAAAAATATATTTATTACAAAGTTTTGATTCGTTTGTTTTACTTACTATTCACAAACGTAAAACTTATATTTAATAAAAGACAAAATGTACCTGATGATGGAGACAAAATATCTCCGAAACGTTGTGAAACTCCAACCTGTAAAACTCAAACTTCGTTTTTCTTCAACTTTGTATTAAATATATTTTATTATCACATGATCTGATTGTCTATAATTAATGGCACATTTCTTGATGAAATATTTGATGTTGAGGAATAGATTCCATTAATAAATACAGAAAAAAACTGTCTTAATCTGGCTAGAAGGGAACTTACTAGAATTGGCCTTTATTGAGGCGGCCACTTTACAAGGGTTTTGACTTGAAGAAAAGCGAAAATCGGGTCTTATTGTGCTCATTGCTGGAAACTAAGAATGTTCTCAGTAAAATCATGTTAACTAAATAACAAAATCGAACTTAAAAAACAAACTGTACTTGAATAACAAGCAAATCTGCCGCTTCGAGTTTACTGACTTTTTTAAAAAAGTTCTTGGTTTACCGAGTTTAAGTCTTTTTCGCTGCAAATGTTTCAAAACTTCATATAAATGTACCACTTGTTGTTATTCTAATTTTAAATAATTTGTGACCTATCGCACTTAAAAATGTTAGCATGTTTTCTAGCTGAAACGTTTTTCTTTTTCTAGGATCACGTGCCTTCTCTCGGCTAGTGTCGAAATTCTTGACCACGTGAAACGCTCTTACCGCCCGGCGAAACAAACTCGCACGCAAAGTAACTCCGAATGAAATTCTGTGGGCAGGGCTGTCCCACGATCTAGTTCGCGCGTTATCATCAGTTTGATTTCGCGCACGCGGCCGACGACAGATCAGTTTCGCGCTTCGCCGGATGTCAAGTTCCCTCAGAGGGGAAGAAGGGAGTAGCAAACCTCACACAAAGCTCTGGTATAAGGGAAACAAACGCGTTATTATTTCATACAGACATTTATTAAGATAATGTGTTTTTACCTCAAATAAAAATTAAACCATTGCCTGAAGAGCGACTCTAGACGCCACTGTTCTAAATAATCTGACAATTCGTCACGTCGCAGGAAGGTATTGCATCATCACTATATCCATTACCAATTCGCTTCTTGTTCTATGTGCCAAGCCCCTGGGCGCGGAATTAAGTCACTAGAGAGAATATTTCGACCTGACTAGTCATTTGGAAAATCAATCGGTTCCACGAAGCAATTGTCGTTATCGTGGTTGATATTGGTTAATCGAGGTAATCGTTTGAGCATCTTTGTTTCACTGCATCTTTCTTCGCTAATGTAGTAAGAGGACAGGGTTGAAGCAATTTTAAACTTTTGCAATTTTCAAAGGTTTCAGGAGTTTTAATGAAAATTAAATCGGCGCTATTTTTGTAAGCAAATATGACACTATTCTAGCACCAAATTTACAGAAAAAATGTGAAGCCATTTTCTGACAAAAGCCCTACAAGGGCTTCATGAAAAGTACCCACCCCCAAAATTCAAGGATCCATTTCACATTCAAGGGGACTCGACTTCCCCTAGATTGATTCAATATTATTGGTGAAAATAATCCTCTGTTCGGTTAAGGCGCTAGTAAGGAAAAGCGGAGTAATATAATCCAGCTAAAATAACTTGAACTACGCGAGCTAGAAAAATGAAGTTGGCTCTTGCGTGTTCATTGGGGAGCTTTGTTCTTCCTCCAATTGAGCGGAGAGTCAGTGTCCCTCCGTTATACGAGGACAGCACATTTTTTTCGACTGAACTGTAATTTCTACTGACATCAATCTAAGGAAATAAGTTTTCTTTATAGTTTCTAAACGGATTTCAGTGTATTATAATAATGGGATCTTACACATCATTGAGCTGGGTGTAGGTAAAATCCATGTTAAAATTTGTTTACTGTTTCATAAAAATGTCAAATAAAAATGATAATGGATAGGTAATGAGAGCTATTTTGGTGGAGTAATTGGAGCTTGGTTCTGATTACCCCACAAATAATTCCATTTATCCTTTCTCTGGTTTAAAATGTCAGGCCAAACAAACTGCATAGAACAATATGTATGCAAAATACTGGTGATTGTTTTGCTTACAGAATGTTACATAAACGAATACGAATATCGCAGAGCGCAAAATGGACCCAAGAAGATTTACAAACAACGTTCATGATCAGATCAAGAAGGGCAGATCTATCCGACAGACTGCTAAATGAGAGGAAATTCTATACATCAACATTCCGTACATTTCATTCATGGAATTCCGGTGGATAACCCTTTTTCAAACACAATTTCTCATGAAAGCGACGTCGAGATTATGAAGAATAATGTTTGTTTAATATGTTTCAGTCTTCTTAATTCGAATGAAAGAAATATTTCATATAAAAGTTATTATAATTTTGTACATTTTGACTGCGCAGATAGTTCCGAAAGATAATCATATTACGCAACTCTAAAATCTCTAAACTCTAAACTCTAAAAAAACTAAACAACTCTAAAGGAAAGTTAAACATTCTGAAAGACAAAAGAAGAAAACTATGGTCAGTTTGTGTTGTACAGAGAAATACCTCTTGGTTTATGTACGCTATATAAAAAATTAAGTTTTTGTTAGCTACAAGCATAAAGATGCGGCTCCAATTATCTCAAGGGGTTTTCTCATTACCAGATTTATTTTTTACTCTTGACAAAAACGTACTTTTTATTTATATATTTTACATTACCTTCTCTTTTCTTCATATACGAGGAAGTAAAAATATTTCCAACTTTAATATGCAAAACATTGAAAGATACGAATTGAATTGAAAATTTGTGTAGCTATTTACAGAAACTACGTATGTGAAATTTTCAGGTTTTTATCATTCCATTCGTTATCACTCTTCAGTCTCCTAGTGAGATGAAGGATGGTTTTCATACCTTTTGAATCGGTGCTTTATGGTTCATTTCTAAAATCAATTAACAAAGTAGCTCAGGTTAAAATCCAACCGTCGACTAGCGGGGTTTCCCTTCCACCAGGTATCTCCCACCAGCAGGGCACCGCCCCAGCCAGAACAAGCTCTAAGCTCCCGAACGGTCTCCCAGCATGTGTGGTAGTATAGTGCATGTTAGTTGAAATGTGTGAACGGGGTGAGGATAGGACAAGGAAGAGGCATGGCACTATCATGCACGGTCCGTGACCCGTTTGTGAGCGCATTGCTCCGGGATTTGCCTGGTGTTGATCGGAGAAACCACGGAAAACTACCGATCAGAGCAGCCGACAGCTAGAATTCTCCTCCAGACAGCGACTGAATTCGACCTAGCTCACAAGCTAGTGTAGAACATGTTTTTGAGGAAATAAAGTATACGACCACGCAGGTTCAACCTAAACGAAACTATATTTGCTCCGAAAAATTCTTAAAAATTCTGTGATTAAAAAAATTCAAGTATGAAGAGCGTGGCACTAGGAGTGAGGTATTCAGAAACCGTTGTAATAAAAATGTCCAATACCACAATCCACAATGATCACGGAACGTGCGTTTTCGTTTTAAAGTACTCGAAACCTCATTTTTTTCACCAAGTTCACTGTACACTGTTGAAAGTATACGTAGAATAATGCACATCCGGAACGGTTTCTTTACCACGGGCCGTGATTCGAAGTTTGTCCTTGGTCACTGGGCCGATGGACCAGAGAGGAGGCGCTGCTGCAATGCGTAATAGGAGACCGGCTGGCGGCGGCGAAGATGCGGACGCCCTTGGGGCAGCGCGTCCTCAAACGCAGGTGGCGACGGCGGCGGTGGCTGAGGCAGCCAGCGCGACGGCGATGGCACTGCGGCTGCCGCCCCACCGCGCGACCCACAAAACGCGGCGAGGCCTCGGCGTGGCGCGCCTCCGACAACGCTTGCTACGCCTCCGTCAGCGCCTCCGTCACCGTCAGCATCACTGTCAGCGCCACCGTCAGCGCCAACGTCACCGTCAGCGCCTCCGTCACCGTCAGCGCCAACGCCGCCGTCAGCGCCTCCGTCACCGTCAGCGCCAACGTCACCGTCAGCGCCAACGTCACCGTCAGCGCCTCCGTCACCGTCAGCGCCTCCGTCACCGTCAGCGCCTCCGGTCTCCGCCTCCGATTTATCGGACGTTCAAAAGAGCATAATCATTTTCTTTCGGGCCAAGAGCAGAAGCATTTTCGAAACTGCTAAGTTTGTAGAGTATCCGAGGGCTGCCGTGGTTAAAGTTTACCGTGCATGCCAAATGAAATTGGCGCTGTGGCGCACCCCAGGCTGTAGATTACAGAGGAGAACGACGACTGCGGATATGTGCGGGCAGATAGACATGCAACTCTTGAGCAACTGGTCATCTACATCAGTGTTGTCAAGGTCGAGGCCATGAGCGGGAGTTCGTGGCACGAGTGCCACGACAAAATCGCCTGTCCAACCAGTTCATAACCCCGTCGCAAGAGACAACGCCATCACTATTGTAAAACGGCGGGGTTAAAAATATTTTCCTCTCCAGACGCTAGAGGCGCAGAGAATCTCGTGGCATGCCACTGTGCAACGAGGCGGGTCACTGCCACCAGTAGCAGACCTTGACACCACTGGCCTAGATGAACCAATGAGCAATCAATAAGGTTTCCTCAACAACCGTTCAGCGAACTTTGCTGCGTCTGGGCCTCCGCTGAAGGCGCCTGGTTCATGCACCCAAAATGATTGCGAACATAACGTTGTTCATCGGCGACGAAGGCTGGAATTTGCACGCAACTGGATGTCCACTGAATGGCGACAGGAGGCCTATTCAGGTGAATCACGTTTTCTCCTCCAGCGGACAGACGGTTGGTGGCGTATACGGCGTGGAACGTCTGAACGCAATCACCCTGCAACAATCGCCGGACGGGTCGAGGTCGTAAGAGGGGAATACGTCCTGTGTGGAATGTTTTCGTAGTACTCACTGGGTAATCTCGGGACTGTGAAAGACACAATTCATGAAGAAATGTATGCAGCTATCCTTAGGGACCCTATGGCCTTCCCCTACATATGCAGAGCGTTTATCCTTAGCAAGACCGGATTTACCATCAGGAAAATGCAACATGTCATAGCTCGTAGTGTACGTGTGCGGTTCGAAGAGCAGAAGGATGAGTTTACAGTAATCCTATGGCCACCAAACTCCCCCGATCTAAACTCAATTGAGAAGTCTACTAAGTGTGACCGTTTTGAATGTTTTTAGAAGGTTCCCTCACGCCGCAATATGATTTGCCAGAACTGCGGGAATTAGGGTCTGTGCGAAGATAATTTCACTTTTAAAATAAATATTTTAAAAGTTTTTTGAGATTGCAATTTTTTGGTAAACATCTTTTGGGCCCTTCTATTACATTTTGCGGCTTTGAGCTCTTCAGAGTGTATTCATATCGTCCCGTTTCAATTGCCAGGCGGCCGACTACACGAACCGCCATTGTATTGTTTATAAAAGTACTTCGTAATAAAACTGAAAATAACCTTTTGAATTTGCGATTAATTTCCAGATAAATGTTCAAGAAAATGGGGTGAACATGTGGGGGCGTATGAAAAAGATGTGGAGGAACGTCTCGAAAACTTGAGAAACATATGGGGAACTTGTGGAATATTCGTTGAGCATATGAGAAAACATGTAAGGGATCATTAATGAAGGGAACGTACGGGAAATATGTGAAAGTAGTACGGGAAACATGGGTAAATGTGGGGAAAAATGCGGGAAACGCGCAGGGACAATGCAGAAGAACACGCCGAGCGCGCGCCGTGCGAAGAACGTGAAGGAAAGCATGCGGGGTGCTCTTGGAGCTCGAATTACATTTCTTTTAATAGAATTCTATTAAATGAGATTCCTTTGAATCGTTTTTTTTTCACATTTTTGAAGATTTAGCTCTTCGGAGTATCCCTATTCCGCAGTTTGGATGGGTCGTCATAATCGAGTAGAACTTTGAAATCTGTGTAAAAATAAATTGAAACTAGGCCCCTCAAGAAACTGAAATTTCTATAGTAACGTACGGCTTTAACGTACAGTTCAAGAGTTAACCCAGGTTGGGATCTAGTATGAAATTATTCTGACTTTTAAAAGAATGATTTACAAACTGCATACTGTTCTCACGAGACCAGGTAGCAGTAAATATTATTAGATAAATATTATTTGAATTAGCATATTTAAAAAAATGATATTTTACTAGAGCTTTTGTAACACTTATAACATCTAGAGTAGTTACAGTATTGTTGATAGAGCATCAACTTTTATTTTGGTAAAATACTGTAGAAATTTTCAAATAAATATTTGATATTTCTATCGGTTGTATTTTTAATCATTAACGGTAACTAATCCTTTTTCCTCATCAAACAATTCAATACCTTCCACTGACTGCATCTAGCACTTGAAATGTCAGTTCCTCGTTTTTTATACCACGCACTTCTTTGAGCTTCTACTGTTTCTGAACTAGTTTCCGAATACTCGAGAATATTTGTTATTCCTATACCGTAATGGCTTCCTCCAAAATTAAATCTAGTTTTAATGTTGAACACGCTAATAGATGTTTACTAAATTCTCCTCCGCTTTTTATATCATTCGCCATTTACAAGAACACGAGTATAGTTTCACTTTTACGATATTTTCAATCAGTTAAGCGAGATAAACAAGTCAACGATCTAAATGCTAGACTCCAGAAATCATTCAACATCATTCTAATTTTGATGCGTCTCCATCAGTTTGTTTCCCAGGCGCTTGCGAGACCTTGAAAATTCGACTATTCAAATCATTTTCACCGCAGCATTTGGAGTGAGTAAAATCGTGATAGAAGTACTTAAGAGTTTAATTACGTTTACGAATTCATAATGCAAAATGCACCATGGAATACTTTCCTGAAAAGTTTAATCCCGTTGACCATAATTGGACTAATGACTACTTGTACGTGCGGTATGCAGGCGACTTCGTCTTTTTTCATCTGGGATTACAACCATGGGTGAACACTTGCAAATGATTTGTAAGGCTGTGAACTGGATAGCGCGGCAGAAAGCGCCTACAAACTACTACAGATTACACAAGAATAGTGCAGTGTTTATTACCCTAATACTTCACACATGCGAGACATACAACTTGCATCGATATAGAGAAAGACACACAACGAGGAATATAAACATAGAATTATTATTTTATAAGGATTCTGTGGGAATTAAAATCCTCCTTAATCTATACACAAGTCATACGTCGAACATTAACAAATAAGAGATAAATAATTAATCAAAACAGATATAATACTTCTTCGGCCCGTAGTTTTATTACGTTTACTTACTCTCCTCCCCCTTTAAACAGCTTAACTCCCAGACAAAACGAACAAGATGCCACAACAGCTCGATCCATTATTATTTATCCGGCCGCCATAAAACACTCCCCCACGTGCCGCTCGCTCTCGGAACAGTCGCCGCGCGATCCGCGTTCGCTTTCGCGGCGCCCGGGGAGCGGGACCGCCAGCCCCCACCGCCACCCGCACCCCGCGCGCTCACCCGGGGGCGCAGCTGCTGCGCGCGGCACCGCGCCGTCGCCACCTTATTCGGGCCGTTCGCGGCCGCGGAAATATGGACCGCCGTATGAATAAGTAAGTTCGGGCGGCGCGACTTCGCAGCCGGGTCCGCGGCTGCCGACGCCCTGGCCCGCCGCCCCCGCCGCCACCACAGCTACCGCTGCGCCGTCGCAGCTTACTTCTGCGTGCCCGGCGCTAAGCACATATCGTTCGTGCAATGCAATAGTAGCACAACTCTAACAAAAATCAAGTGTTGAGATAAATGAGTTTGAAGTTTTCACCTTGTATTGAAATGCATCATTCCGGCATTCACACTTCTGCCATTGGTGAGTAGAATACTGTCCTGTGAGATAAGCTGCTGGAAAGTAGACCAATCTTCGGTTCTGGAGAAGGCATTAAATTCGTATTTTTTTAGTTGTGCCACTATTGCAACCCACGAATGATATTGCTGCTCTCGATATCACGTATAGACATCGCACTCGTCATCAGATAACCATCATCATATCTTCTGCCAACTATTATCAGTACTACCATCTAAATTAGTTCAAGCGATTGTTAATGCCTTGTTAGTGCCCAAATTCTTTCATAAATGTGAACAACGCATACATTGAGAAGCTAAAACACCTACCAAAACGTGTGCTGAAGGCTTCGTGTGGCTGGTGTGACTTATCTCGCAACTTCCGCAAGCCTTTCAATTTATCTCGTTTTCCTGTCATTAGTGATGCAACTAAGAGCATGTCTAACACCATTTTTTGCAGAGCTTCTTTTTCATCATATTTGTCCACTATCACCGTCGGTTCATACCGTCTACTGTCACAGGGAATAAGAGTTCCAAACGCGTTCTTTGCTTCCTCGGACCATCGTCGGCATCCAGCAAGCACTTTCTCGGTTAAACGGGGGCACTTACCGTCGCTCCCACACTATTGCCTCCGCCTTATCCATTTTGCACTACCCGCCGTGCCCATACTCAACGTATCGACGTCGTCGCCGTACGGTGCGATGCCAGTCACGCGCGGAGGACGGGGGGGGGGTAGCAGTGCGGGTGAGTGGGTGGGAGGGTAGGTGGGTGAGGATCGAAGCCGCGCGGGGCGACGCGGCCAGCGCACGTCCGTCGCCTGCGTGGCGCGCATGGCCGATGGGCGCCGCCTTCCGCGCAGCGTTGCATGCGAAAGCGCCCGCAACTGCGTGCGCGGCGGGGCGTGCGGCGCGGCGGCGTGACGAGGTCTTGCGGTTCGCACGACGTACCTGTCCACGCTGCGAACCTTCAAATGCGGCCGTTCGCCCCAACGATCGTCGAGTGCACAGATATCTCCTGCGAACTCGACGGAAAGACGTAGAACGGCGCCCTCCACTACCTAGGCAGGTCGTTCACTTGCTTGGAAATAACTTTTCCCAATTTTATTTCTTCTCAGGACAAGCTGAGATTATATTTTAATAAACATGAATTTTCAAACAATGTGTATTTACGGTAGCAATGCTTATATTACTTTTTTGATTTTAGGTTAATATTCGGTTGATATTACGTTTGGAGACTTAAGTCTGTTTAACTTTTTTTATCAGGAATGTTTCAGTACAAACAAAACTGTCTGTAAATAAAATCTCAACAATTTTCCTAATAATTTTTTGATTTTATTTCATAAATAAATCCATTTTTTTTATTTCATCAATAAATCGGTTCAGTATATCATTCATAAATCACTTTATTTCATCAATAAATTCAATTTTAAATTTATTTCATCAATAATGCATCAATACATAATACTTTAAGCTGTCTGCCCCAGAATTCCCCTTATAGCACAAAATAATTCTCTCAGCAACTGCCGAACATTTAGTCCGAAAAAGACCCCCACTCCTCCAGCGTTGTGCACGCACTGTTGAAATTCTATTAGTTGTTAGCTCTCCTAACACATTTCTAGCATAGTAGAAATGGTCTTCTCAAAATTACCTAATTTTCCTGCCGAGAACATTTATCAACTAGTAACTAAAACATCTGCATTCATACACGTTAAAAACTGTAGGTAAAACATTATAACTCCTACATTCCTACATAGAAATATTCAAAAGTCTTTCGAATAAATGAAAAGAGAGAAACATATATTTACTACTGAATGGTTGAAAACGATTCCCAAGGGGACACCCTCCCATTTTGTAACTAGTGGTGTTTTCACACAATACTTTCTCACAATATTACAATGTTATCGTTGTGAACGACGGGACGCCCGTATGTTACATTAATTTGAAACAGAAATTACGCGAAAACTACTAACTTTTACAAAAAATTGTACATGACCTTTCTGCAGAGATAATTTTGTATAACAGTTTTTGTCTGAGTCAAAAATCTCTATCTTCTATTATGTAGTTTTAATTTTTTTTCCGCAATTTTCGAAAATTCGGTTATTTCAACGAAAATGAGATCTGCATCCTTTTCTCACATGTTCTTCGAGCTATTCAACAACAAAATTTAATAAAAAAATTTGAAGCCATTTTTTTAAAATTTTGGAAATGTCGAGGGACTTCATGTGAATTACCCTCCAAAATAACGGTTTCAAATTTCAGGTGCCGCGACATGAGGCAGAATGATTGCGTAATATCAATTTTGGAGAAAATCGGCTGAACGGTTTACGCGCTAGCGTTGACCACAGACGAACGGACAAACGGATAGACAGACAGGAGGGCGGACAGACGGTCGTTTTGCCGTCAATCGGTTTTTTCGGTATCAAGAATCAACAAAACGTAGATTCTGGCTACACCACGTGTCAAAGGATTTTTTTTTCAAATTTAGCAACTGGAGTTATCCATTTTTTTCGTTACCAGAGCCCGGCAACAAGAGTTTTTCTGTGGAAAATTCGCCGTTTTCCGGAGCACTGTTATACAACGTTCTCTTATTCTTTCTTAAGGGCGAGAAAGCAAAAATAACATAGTAAATTGAACTGTGTGTGACTAATGAATATAGCTGTTTTCTAAAGTGGTGAGCCTACTGCATCATAAAAATTATGGAAAAAAACTTTTTTAGAGATCGCAATGCATGAGACTTTCATATTTAAGTTAGATGAAAAATAAGGAAGTTGAATTCAAAATATTCCAATTATTCTGCTGACTCAGTGCACTGAGTCAAAGGAGTACAAGCCCCAGTCTACGGGGGGTCCGAGAATCTCTAGGATTCAGAATTAAGTGAAGGCTGAGTGAAGTACGTGGTAATTTGCAGTTTCAATGGGAACTGGCAGCGGTCAAAAGTCCATTTTGGCACTATTGACTTTATTAGTTAGACTATTGTCATAGAGACTTCAAAAGAAGAAATTGGTGTAACATTTCTTCTTGAAGAAACTTTACACCAAACTTGTGTTCTAAGTCCTCGTACGGAATGGATGTATTCAGGGTTTGTGGCACGAGTTTACAGACTGCAGCAATGGTGCTATAAGAAACTCTTCTAAAACGAAAGTATTGAAGATAGATTTTTTAATAATAAAGTATCTACATCAAAATCATATCTGAAATTTTGGCATGTACAGTTTTCCGAAATTATGCGTCGTTTTCCCGTAATTTTGATTGAAAAGGTAACAATTAAAAAAATATTTAAACAAGATTTTCTAAAAACAAAACAATTTCATACAACGCACTCAACAACAACAGCAGATTCGAACAGGAAATACCAATTTTCGTGAAAGTCCTGTGTAGGGATTAAGTGCTTGCGGATTGACGGATTAGCAAAAAGCACTTTTTTTTCTATATCCACTATGGAGAAGACATTTTATCTGAAGGAAAAATCTTCATCTTCAATTTTGTAGTTGTAAGAAGCCGCTGTTGTAAATTCAATCTTTCGCAATTATCAGAAATTTAGAGAGAACCGTGAAAATCAGACCTATGCCACCTTTATAAGTGTACTTTATCCTATTCTTACAAGAAATTTAAAGAACAAATCTGGAGCCATTTTTAAGAAAAGTTTGAACATATCCAGGGGGCTTCATGTAAAGTACCACCAAATTTTGAAGAAAGGTTTTCAAAATCGCGGCGCCTCGAGTGGAATCAGATCGACCGGGGAATATCCATTTTGGAAGAAATCTTACGAAAGGTTTAGTCGCGAGTGGTTTTCACAGACGGACGGACGGACGGATGGTCGGACGGACGGTCGGACGGACGGACGGACGGTCGGGCGGACGGTCGGTCGAACGGACGGTCGGACGGACGGACGGACGGACGGACGGAAGAACGGACGGTCGGACGGGCGGACGGACGGACGGGCGAACGGGCGGACGGACGGACGGACGGACGGACGGAAGGATGGACCGACAAACAGACAGACATTTTGAAAAAAAAATTTTTTTCAGTATCTGAGGACCCCAAAGCATGTATTTCCGTTGAAATCCTGAAATCGATTTTCTGCAGTATTACCAAACTTGCCCTTTACTATGTATATACTTATGTATATGGGAAAGAAAAAATAATTAATTACTGTCAAATATCCACTAATGGGCCGCCACCACCAATCCAAAGTTATCAAACTTTTAGTTTAAAACTGTAATTATGCAGAATATGAAATGGAAGCATAACGATTTTTCCGCAGCACGTTTATTAACAAAAAATCTTGTTTTATTATGCCTGATATTCTTGTTTTGAATGCTAATATTAATAATTATGTGCAGGTAGTGTAAGCTCATGAATTAATCATAGATAAGAATGGTTGTATATTTATGAACAGAGAGAGCTATGGCAAAGCGTCTTCGCTCATTGCACGAGAAAGTGATGCAGAATACGCATAATTTTGAACCTCAGCTGGGTCGTTAACTCTGAAACAATAATAGGAATTTTCCTCCATCGCGGGTCTTTAAAGCGAACGACAGGGCGAAACTCCAACCTATTAGGTTATCATGTCATGGATGTCCAAGTACACTTCCAGAAGACATGATATGCTATAAAACTTGATATAATCGTTGTACATACTTAAGAATAACTATGAAAAGTTCTAACATCACTAACACACGTGAACAGATACAAATTGTCAATTATTGATGCTACAACATAACACAAACTTGCTCGCATTACTTGAAACAGTTGCGTAAAATTATACTAGCTATTTTGTAACTGACGTACATGACTCTGATTATAACTGACTTTATTAATATAACAGTCATCTCTTGGAAACCTTTCTTTAATAAAATGCTTCTAAAATAGCATATTATGCCAATTAATTAACACCCCCCACATGTTTGAATGTCCTTCATCTCTATTTGAACTATATATTACGAAAGTGTAAGACTTTTCTCCACTGCTACAAAAATTCTTGGACATTAATCTGAGTTAATAATAAATGGAGTTAATAATAAAGAGTTAATAATAAATGGAGGCGTTATTTTAATAGTGGTACAACTCCATTGTCACTCATTTGGAGATATTGAGCTCTCAAGTTAAAATATTATAAAAAATCGTGGATAGAGTTAGATAAAAATGTGTGTTTTTCTCTTGTAAGATATTTACTTGCTCATCTGAAGACGATATGAATAAGCATACTGTATGCTTCGCGGGATATTGGGGGTATAAAGGAGTTATACTATCATAAAAATGAGGGTGGTGGGCCAAATCAGTAATGTCGTTCTAAGAAAAGTTGGAAATGAAGATACTATCGATTTATTCATCAATTAGGCTTGTTCAGTCTGTTCCGACTCCTGAAAACTGCTCACTCCATCTTCTCAGTGGTCTTCCCACATTTCTTTTTCCCTTCGGCTTGTAGTTCAAGGCAACTTTGACTATCCTTTCTTCGGGCATTCTTAATACATGATTTTTCCATTTTTCTCTATATTCTTTAATGTTGTCATTCACACTTAAAATTTTTAATTCATTTCTAATTTCTTCGCTTTTCTTGTGATCAAGAAGTGTATAACCTGCTACGGTTCGAAGAAACCCTATTAACCGAAGAAATCGATTTATTAAAAAAAGATTAAATATGAATTAAATGTTACTGTTTATGCACATTTAGTTTTATTCATCTTCTTAAAATCGTCCGGTTCCTACCTGCAGGTCAATGAAATGTGTGATTAACGATTAAAATTAATGGAAACAAATCAAGCGTATCCTGTTTCTTCTGGTTAACCTTCTTTTGCTGTGGTTGTAGAAGCGGGCCATTTAAGTTTTTGAAAACCTTAGTTATTCCTCATCCACTGATGGTTTGAAAGTTTACTATGTCTTAATTTAAGGTTTACTTGTACATAAATGATTTCTGCTTGATAAATCTAATTCATTTAATTTTTAGTCAGTAACAGACATCAGTTTCTTCAATTTTCTTCCATCTTGTTACAGACTTTTGAAGGTATTTTAACACATACCATTAAGTTTAATTTCTGTGTTAAATAAAAAATGTGCCTTATAATTGTAATATTTTCGTTGTTCCTTAGCTCTTTATCATCATATCGCTAAAGACGCTAAAATAACTCGAAAATCACGAGACTTGTAGGAAATGACGTAGCCGTACCACTGGAGTAGTACCACTATCAAAATAGATTGCAATCTCCAGTGATTCACTTTTATTCTGATGCGCTGTGTCGTCCACAGAAAGGACTTTGAGTTCTATCTCTTTCAGAATAAACGTATAACACTTGCGCAGACCGAAAAATGGACTTAACTCAATTTCTCAAAAAAGAGGAGTTGTACGACTATTAAAATAATATCTCAAAACAATCCTTTTTGTCTGAGGCATCCTTTAAAACAAAAGACTTGAATTCAATGTCTTATATCTTTGAGATATTCGTAATAACAAATATTTAAGGATTCTTTCAAGATGTAAATGCCTAAATTTGAACCACATCGGTTGAAGAATACTCATTTTGGGGAAAAATTCCGATTTGCGTTTGAGGAGTTAAGTACTGTGCACGGACAGACAACCGAACGGAAAGACCTGATGAATAGTCAGAAACAGACAGTGAGTCAAAACAGGCACAGTCAGACAAACCAGTCAGAGGGTCAGGCAAACAGGTCATGCAGACAATCCATGATCACCTGTTTGAATACTAGATTACTGTTGTTGGAAGGAAAGACAAAAAATTAAATAAAACTCAGTTTGCCAAGGTTTTTTGCTAGTGATCTACGAGTTACACTATCTCACCTAGACATATACGAGCACAATTATTGTTTAGTTTCATAATCAGATAGGTTTTGATTTGTACTGTTATTTTCACCATTTCTTTACACAGCCATAAATAGCGTGTTTTTAATGTTCTATGTTCGATAATATTGATTAATTTGTTGTTCAAATATCTGTTAGATCTGATGAATTACTCTTCGATTAGTACAATTGATAGCCTTGGAGATGGAATGTGTATTATTAATTTCCAAAGCGCGCAGAAATTGAAAGAAAACGGTGCAACCTCTCGCATGAGAGAGGAGTCTTTTGTTAAATACCCAGGATCCTGGGAAAATCCAAAAACAATGAAACAATTTATATTTTCCCCTTCTTCTTCCTCGACTTTTTTATTTATTTAAGGTGAAAAATAGTTCGAATCTGTGTGTGACGTGCTATGGGGAGTAGTGAATTCTGTGCACGTGTTCGTAATTCTGTGATCCCTACCCTATGGCATATACTGGTTGAATTTTTAATACAGAAAGAAGTGAGCGTTCTTTTGTAATTATTGTTAACAAAATATTCGCCCCGACATAATAAAATATATTTTCAAGGATAAATAAGCTATAGATTTGGAATCTTCTCCCTCACCATGTCCTTCATGAAGGAATAATACTTTCTGCCACGACAACATAGAGAGCAATTCGAGTAATTATATTTCTCACTGAATTATAGAAGACGTGCACAGATAATGAAGGTATATGTCTAGAAGCAAAAGAAGAGGCCACCTCAGCATTTTCTCAAAAGATCAGGGAAACTGAACGAAAAACGTGATCGAGATGGGGTCATTGACCCAGAATCTTAGGTTCAATACTTGTTCCAAGTTTTTTACAATTATACAGTGCAAATGGTAAATAATACATTAAATACCAATGCTAAAATTAATATAACTTTCCTTTTTTATGCTCTGTAAACTCTCTAATTGCATAGAAACTGTTATGCAACGGAAAATATTTTATTTGTGACTTTAACTTCTGTCTCGAATGTAATCATTTAATGCCTTCTAGCAGTGTTTTCAAATGATATACATGTATTGTATGTTAATTTTCTGAAGTGAGTGTTGATATTGTCACCTGATGAATATGATTACTACATCAAGTGTTCCAGTTATAGATATCGGTGTTTGCTGAAAATATATTCCCGCCGTTAAGTAAGTCATTTTTGGCAGAACCAATGATACGTAAATCATGAGGCATGGTAATTACAAATCCATCGTCAATAAACGTGATTATTATTATCTTGTAAATATTACATGCATGACTTTTTTATTTGTAACCTGCACAATACAAAATAATGATGATTGTTCTTGCCGAAAAATTCTTTGGAATTACTGTATATTTTAGCATTTTAAATTGAAATACCTAAATAATGGTTTCGCGAAATTTTCCTCCACCGCAGGCTGCTGACACCCACGCTACGCCACTGGTGTATACTACTATGTTATTGTAGTATCTACAAATCTAGAGTTTGTTATAATATTTAATTTATTCTAGTTACACGAGATTATTCTATTTGTTGTTTTTGTGTAATGTGCAAGCTACATTTTGGAAAAACGATTTTGTGTAGTTTTGTTCAGCAGAATTTTGGCCGCTGTAAGCTAGTAATATTCTGTAACATAAGCGAAGTAACGCAGTTTTATTTAATCTCTCACAGAGATTCCGGCAGTAATAAATAATTAATAACAATTATTAAAAGAGAAGTCAATGTTATAAGAAATATTTAACTCATTTGCAATCATGTACAGATAATACAATACAATAATACAGAAAAAGTATTTAAAAAAGAAAATTGGTACGTAAAGGATTTTTCAACAGGGAATTTTAACTAGGGTACTCTCAGAGGAGCAACGTCCAAGACGAACGATAACAACGTCCATGAGCAAAGATAATTTGCGGAAGAGAGAGATCAGAGACGAAATGAAGGAAATTACGAATTCTAGCCTAGAGCTAACTGAAATTGACACAAAACACAATGCATAACATAAGTTTGCTGAAGTTTATTGGATTATTTACAAGTTTATAAAATTTAAGATAGTTTTGTCATACACTCAGACTAAAGTTGATTAGAGACGGCTTGGATAGCAGAGGGCACTTCGGCTGAAGAGTCGTAGCTGCCTCGGTTCGAGGGGTCGCAAGTTACAATTCCGCCTCGGGCACGAATGTTTGTATGTGTTTGTGTTGTCCTTACGTATTCCCTCTACAGTTACCAATCCCAGTAAAACAAACACTGTGATCGCTATATCACCTAGCAGTTACAATACGACCTTCAAAAAAAAGTTTATTGGAGGTACTTAAGTTTTAGTTTGAGACGATTGCCACCTACTATGTTCATGAGGAACAGGCTGTTTCAACGCGAGGCGAGGCGAGTGGAGGGAGCTTCGCAAAGCCTCTTTGACGAGGTCGCATACGCCGCGTGGGCGGCATCTAATCGCGCTTCCGACAGCGCTCTCTCACGCGAGAAGTGCGGGCGGCATGTGAGGGTACCCGCCCACTCAGCACGGCCAAGAAGTGACAAAAACTCAAAGGACACGGATTCATCACACTACGGCAGCCGAATCATTCACACCACTAAGTGCATTGATTTTCCCTATCAGGGCGGTAATAATCAAATGAAGATGTGAGTGGACAAAGTAGGTACGTATTGTGTGCATATATCCATACAAAACGTTTATACTTCCAGAAGGTATTCTAGAAATACAGCTAAGTCTAGCTCATAGACAGCATTGTCACTGACTCTGCGATAAGTCTGACCGAAAAGTTTTAGTGTTCCAGCCCGGACGGTGACATTCGACATTAGATACTTCGCTAGGTTGAATTCAAGAGTTGACTGGAGGAGAATTCTGGTCGCCGGCTGTCCTGATCAATAGTTTTTCGTGGTTCTAGGCGAATGCCGCAGTAGTTCCCTAACAAGAGAGCCATGGACCTCGCGAGATCTCGTCATTGTCCTATCCTCTCTCCTTACGCACACACTACACGACCACTCATGCCGGGAGGCCAGCCGAGAGCTTCCAGCTCGTCCCGGCTGAGGCGGTGCACCGCCGGAGGAAGTACCTGGAGGGGGAAATCCTTCACAAGCCGACGTGTAGTTCGGTGCCATATGTCACCCAGCAGAAGGGATTGAAAACGGCCACCTCCCGCGATAAAACATTCACTACACTAACGGAAAGAATGACCACAGCAGTTGACGTGCCCAGAAACATCAATCAACCCGCAGAAAATGGCCTGATACCGGAGGGTCTGAAAGCACTTTCCTTGAAGTTCGCAGTCCATCATGGCAGCGGAGTCGAAACCTGACTCACAGCAAGGTCGTTCTGTGTTGTCATGACGGATTATTCCCATCCGCAATGAACACACACTTCAAATCCTCTTCTAATTCAAGGAAGAGATACCCTCGCCCAGAACTGATCTTGATGCAAAATGTGCCTTGGGGGGGGATTTCGAATATTCATGACTGAGCCTTCAAGCCACCTCCGGCAGCTGATGAGGGTGAGTTTCCATTTTGGCATTTAAAAGGAAACATTAGAAGAGTGGCGTGAGAGAAAACACCCCAGACGTCGCAGAGAACGAGAGATTTACGTAAGATTGAGATGGATAGGTCCACCAAGAGCTAAGAAATTCAAAACATTCTTGTAAGATAAAATATTTAAAACCAATTTCAAAGTAAACGAAGCACTTCTTTAATTTCATAATCACCAGAAACGTTGAAACTTTAAAAATTTCTTAATTTACAATATGTTATTTAATACTTGACTTCTTGACTTTAGGTCTAAGTCAACAGACGCTAAATCAGCAGGATAAATATGACAAATACTCCAGCACTAGCCGTGTCTTCCGACCCCAAAATTCAGTAAGTGATATTCAAATTGCATGCAAGGCATTTTTATTCATAATTTATCGTTAACATGGAATGAACTGTTTTAGGAATGTTATCCAGTTTCTTTTATTAAGTTTTACAAACTAGATTATTTTTTTCATACCCAGAAGGTTATTTTCTCTCACTACATAAAGCATTTCAGTAAGTTTCCTCCCAAGCTAAATGAAAATTAAATGTAGAAAAATTAGTGTTGTGTGTTATTTACCACGGGGCTGAGTTAATTTTCAGCGATAATAACGATGAATATTTAAGATTTTTTTTTCGTTATTGAAAGCGAATTCTACTAAAGTATTACCAATTATTTTGATAATTTATGTATTCAATTATCTATACATTCAATCTCAAAAACAAATAATGGTGCTGCAGAATGTCACAGACTTTCGTACTAGTTAGTTTTCTAATTTCTTTAGTCTCAGCATAGCCAAGTCTAGCTTTTCGTTTTTGTCCCACTACCTTTCCTGCAATAGATCATTTTCTCACATTACCTCAATTTCCCGGTACTCTAATGATATAACTGAAATATTACTTCAAGAATATTATAAAAAAGTAAAACATATATGCATATTTCCGTTGAAACATTTGAAGCCGTTTTTAAGAAAATCTTCGAGAGTTTATGAAAAGGCGTAATTTTGAACTCATTTTCTCAGAAAACTTTTGTGTTTTCCAGAAACTTAATAGGAAATCATTTCAAGGACTTCTACTCCAAAATGAAAAAAATAATGCAAATCAACGCTAATGTAAATAATAGAGAGAAATTTTTAAAAATATAATACAGAGAGAATGTTAAAAAAATGTACATTTGTGTATTTAAAAAAAACAAAAGGATACAGCAAAATGATTTTATGTTACCTTATAGAGTCCATTTGGCACTATCCATAAAAAGGTTTGAGGAGAAAATTTGGAGCAGTTTGTGAGAGAATCGTGTTTTTATTATTTTTTTAAAAGTATTTTCCCAATATTATGCCAAACTGTGCAAAAACTGCTAAAATTTTCAAAAATGTATATGACACCAGTTAAATTTCTAATTATGAAGAACTAAGTTAAGAATAAAAAATGTGGGTCCAGTTTTGAGAAAGTTTTGAAAATGTCTTAGGGGCAAGTACCCTCACAATTTAAAGAATGTTTTTCAACATTACAGAGCTTTGAGTCGAGGCAGATTGACCAAGAAATATTCAGTTTGTAAAAATCCTATGAATAACTTAGGCGCTAGTATTTTTCACAGACAGATGGACGGGCGATTCGAAAAAAAACACACTTTCGGTATCAGAGGATCCCTTCTGTTGAACTCTCAAAATCGATTTTCCACAGAATGACACTTTCTCTATAGAACGTCTATTACGCCACATATACGTACGTATACGAGAAAGTAAAAATGACTTCTCCCTGTGATACTGGAAGGGGAAGGAAATGGATAAGTTTAGTGTATTTTTAATTTTATCAAGAGTTGATTAAACAATCAAGTGGCCCCTGAAGCTGTCTGTGAATGAGCGCATATTCATTCCGAGAGTGAGAGAGCAAGTACTGATTCAGGAATTAAGGTCTTAGGTCCGTAAGTGTGTGATGCATCCCCGGAGGAGTAGTGTTCCTACCCCATGGAACGTGAGATCCGGTGCCGGCCGCACTCCCTGGGGGCGGAGGTTCCCCCTTCAGGCCCTCGTGGGGCACCGCCCCTGTCGGGACAAGCTTTAAGCTTCCGACTGGTCCCCCGAAATGTGCGGTAGTGTAGTGTATGTTAGTGTAAGTGTTTGTGTAAGGGGTGAGGATAGGACAAGGAAGACGAAAGAAAGATCGCGCGCGGTCCTTGGCCCGTTTGTTCAGGTACTGCTCCGGCATTCGTCTGGTGTTGATCGGAGAAACCACGGAAAACTGCCGATCAGAGAACACTAGGGTTTTCCTTCAGTCAGAGATTGAATACGATTTAAATATGCCAGAGATTCGCCACCGTCGGGTCTCGACACCCCCCTCCCTTCCAGTCACCGATCCTGCCGATTCATTTGTTACCAAAGAGCTATCACGGTAAGCCAAACAATCCGTCACACAAAAAACCACCAAATAAGAACATTTATTACGCGTCTAAGTGTTATTAAGTGTGACAAAACCAAGATTACCGTAGAACAGCGTGTTTATCGCGCTTCCGCCACCGCCCTCATGCGAGGCGTGCGGGCGCGCGCGTCTGTCGCGGCGTGGGGCGGCGCGGAGCGACGCGCGAGGGCATCGCGGGCGGCGGCGGCGGCGGCGGCGGCGGCGGCCCTGCGCGCGGGCGACGCCCCGGCCGCGCCACCCGGGCGCCCGGACGCCTCCTGGACCTGCACACGGCGCTCGCGTCGTTGATAAACTCAACGAATACAAATGGATTATTTGTTTTAATTCCCTCCTTGCTGTTTGATATTCACCATGTGTACACCATGAGAGCTCCCTCGTCCTAATTTCGTCATTGTAAAAGTTAGGTGAGAGAAAGTAGGATAAATGAATGATTTCATTATCCATGGACATGGGTTGCATAAAGCATATGCTTTTTTTCGAGTACGGTGAGTCAACCATGACAAAACCGTCGAAATCGGAGATATCATTTATTACGAGGGTTGGTATACCACACTAATAATTGGGGCCATTATTTATTTTTACAAAATTTCTTTATTGAACTTTACATAAAGTAAGGGGTTTTTTGCACCCTCGAACGTTAACGCAATCGACAGCAGTATCGATCGTCTGCGCATGCGCAGTTCAAGTTTCGCATGACTATTATGCTTATGCGCATGAGCAGAAAATCGAGATTGCGGTCGACTGCTGCCCGCTAAGACGTGTAAACCTCCCTAATGCTGACCGTAGAAATTGGAAAATTGTTTCTTATTATAATTGTTGCTGAATACATATTATCATCACAGGAAACTTCTCGACATCTTGAATATTAATCTCACAAATATACCCAATGGCGTATCTAAAGTGATCATGTGGGTATCTTTTCTTTTCGGTTTCTCGTTTTATGAGGTCACTCAAGTAAGTACGCGAGGGACCTACCTTAAGTGGACACTCTCAGCTATCCGCGACTAGCCTCATCAACTAGCGCCATCCACCGGCACGAGTCTCAACATAAGCGGTCGCGCTAACTTCGCAGCGGTGGCTTATGAAACCAACCGCAGACCGCAGCGCATTAGGCCCCATGAAACAACGGTGGTGTCCGCCTCCGCATTTGCACACGTCGCTGCGCGCGTGGGCGTAGGTGGTCCCTGAATGTTCACCCGCCACACGACAGCCCGATGACACTGCCATTGCCTTTCATTTTCCAACGTGTTAAGGAAACAACCAGAAAATAAAATTTAAATCAAAATAAACATCAACAACTTCAAAGACAAGGCACCCAAGGAAAAAATATGCAATTCTAGCAACAAAAAAAAACGGAAATTAAAATACTTCTGTAGTTATTTATGTAACTAGTACAGAAAGGTATTCCTTAGCGTACGAATGAAACGTTGACGGAAGAGGCAACGATTGGAGCCTCCTTCTTGTTTTAATGCCATACATTGATTAGTGAGTAGTCTCCAGAAGCCCCTAGCGCTTTCTTGTGAGACTAGTCCTGAGCAAGTAAACCTAGACTAGTTTGTCATTGCTTTCCCTAGGGGCGCTTTTGACATTTGATTTGAATACCACATAGCGCAGGCAAAGATACAATATCCACAATCATATCCATTAATACAAATCGAAACTCAGATTGATGCTAAGTTGCTAAAGGATTTACTTTTGCCAGGATCGATCAAGTGCCTTTCCCGGGATCTGTTTTACATGCCGACAAGCGTATGCATGCAGTCGTCCACATGCACCGCAAACATCCTCCGACTTTGAACTCACCAACTTGGGAACAATAGCCCAGCATGATAACCACTATACCATCAAAGCCTGTGATTGGAGCCGGCATTTTGAAATATGTACGCTAAAGGCACAAAGGCATGAGTTGCATACATAAGTGTGAATTTATAGAATCTTACAAGTATATTTTACTTTTGGGATCATTCTCATTATGTGATGCCCTACCAAGAAGCAATGAATGTGAGTATTAGTTTTCATGCATGACTGCTCAAAAACGATTTTTCAGTAATCTATTTACATAAAATTGCAGTGTCTCTCATTTCAGAATCACTGCCTTCATATAATATATAATGTTTACGTGACACAAATCCCTTCATTTGTTTTGCAATTTTTGCCTGTGAGAAAAGTTACAGTATTCATGACATAGCAAAATCCTACTCCAGGTCATTTTCCACCCCTTAAAAATAAATTTAAGTGTAGAGGATCTTCCGTTGGCTGCAATATATGTAATAATATCATCCCCAAAATGCAAAAGAAGATAAGTAAATACAATAAGTTAAAAGGAGTTGTGACGAGGCATTTTAAAAATAAAATGGTGAATACTACACTAGCAAGATAAAATGTTGTGATATCTCAACTGAAGTACAGAACCATTCGACATGTTCGTGTATTTCACAAATGAACATTGACCAGGAAATTAATAAAGATGCGGAAATACGTAACGTATTTGTGTAAGAACAGGACAAATTATAATGTTAAATTGATATTGTATCTGATCAATGCACGTATACAGAGACATTGTTATAATAAGAAATGACAGTCGTGATTCGTTTTTGACAAGTAACAAGGGAAGGTTGGATACAGAGAGAACGAACCAAGAATGAAAACAAAAGAGAGGTAGATTTAAAAACATTAGATCTGAAGTGGTTTGATTGCGGCGAGGTACAGATCATTAGTTGCAGGCAGAGACGCGAGATTTTTCTTAAAGTTGTTAGCAGAAGTGCGACGCTAAGGTGGCGCGATCGAAAGTAAGAATATTTGAACGCGACATGAACTGTTGGTGGAATATTTAAGTTACGTCATTATTTTTGTGTGTGTGTGGATGGAGCAGAGATGGACTTTACAGCTTAACAAGAATGGTAACTTATGGTGAATGGTCGCAGCAGACAACGGTCAAGAGTGCAGTACAGCCTGTCAACAGGGACGTATAATCGTGAGGAAATAAGAACTAAATTCGTCAAAAATATCGTGTTCAAGGCCCAAGAATGTATTTAAATTAAGTTAAGGTTAAAGAAATTATTTTTCAAGTTAGTTGATGGCCATCTGAAAGGAATTATTAATTCGGAATCATTAATTCTGAATTTTGGAAAAAGTAGATTAAACAATTTTGAAAAAAATATTAAATAAAGAACGCGGTCGACACTTCATGTCGCCGATGTTACAGAGAAATACCATTGTTGTCATTAATTGGAATAGGAACAGTTCATAAAACCATCCTTTTCATTATATTTATTTGCTCGTAAATATAAAAATTACCAACCGAAATCTTGTACAAGCGGTATTTTTCAGCCCACAATACCAGAAGGAGAATCCTAATAGTAAGTATGATCAAGTCACGAGAACGGCTATGGACGTTTTACTGAGCTAGCCACCCAAATTATTGCGTCCATAATTCGGGGCGAATTTAGAGTATTGTATAAAGAAATTTAGAGAGAGGATAGGTAGGAAACATTACATTGGCAACACAGCGTGGGGCTGAACAGTGAAAATAAGATAACATGGATCCAGGAAACATTACACAACACCAGGGAGCGGATTTAAATGTTTTTTTTTTCTTTTCACTTTAGAACAATGTGGTTCCAGCATGTAAACCGGACGGAGCCAGAAAATCTACCAAAGTTATCTTCATTTCTTCATAGGAACTACAGAGATGTGGGTAGATCTAGGAAGATGTATTCGAAACAGTTCTTAGTCTCAGAACGGGTCTTTGGCTTTCAATCCTTGGAAAGAAAGAAGATGAAAACGCAAACAGTCAAATTAATTCAAAGTTTCTTACATTACGAGCAAATTGCGATCCGAATAATATATTTGTTGAAACATGAGTGTAACCAATGCAAGAAATAAAAGCTTGAAGTCGGAAAGGTGTAAATTTTATAAGAATAAATTATTCAAAAGAATGAAAGAGTACCTTCACTTCCATTACAATATAGTCGTGTTTCATCGCAGAAAATACTAAAGATTTAGCATTACACACGCGACGAATAACTACTATAGAGAAGGTAACATTTCTGCTGTCAGCTACATATAACTGAATAAATTATAGTTAATAATTCTTTGTAATTTACGGCGTATTTTTTATGTCCAAAAAAATAACGTGGAATGGAAAATGTGTCTCTACCTTTTACGAGCTAGTCGCGCATAAGCTCTCGCTTACATACAAGTTTGACAAGTTGAATGAATGCCGATAGTATTGAGGCAATTGTTAAACACATTTTTCATTCATTGTACGTAAAAACGCAAGGCCATTTTTTTTAAATACGTTAAAAGTGTTTCCCTTTCTCAAGTTATTTTCGTCTTCACTAAAATGGTAATACCATCATAAAGTCAGTGGAAACTCAGCTCTCTTTCAATTCATTCCAGTTACAATAAGTGTATATTAATGTTTGCTGTTACATAATACCACTAATAATTAGCAAATATTTAAATATATTTTTTAAATAAATTCTATTTCTGTAAGCACGAAAAACATTGGTATAAAATGTCGCGAAATAATAAATTTATTTTAATATCTTCAAGAATAAATAAAAGAAATGAAAACAATATATTCTAAATACGAATTTGGGAGAAGACTTAACTAGCCTCGGATTTAGATTATTCCACCCAACAGGAAGTAACATTCTACTTAGCTAACGAAGCTGTGGAAGTCCTTCCCAAATTATGCAACGTCACCAGTGTCCTCCACAATTAAAGCCACTCCCGCACTCTCCCCGTTCATTAATCCCAGGGGAGCGGCGCTATCGAGGTCGGAGAATCCAGGCAGGGCAACGGGCTCGGCCGCCGCGCCGCGCCGCGCCGCTGGAGACGAGCAGTCTGGGCGAGGAGACGGGGAGAGCCCCGCGGGCACGCAGGCTCTCGTCTGCCGCGCGGAGGTCAACGGCACCCGCAGGAAGCCAGCCCGGCTGCGGCGGCGGCTGCGGCGGCGGCGACGGCGGAGGCGGCGGCGGCGGCGGCGGCGGCGGCGGCGGCGGAGGCGGCGGCGGCGGGAGATGAAGCCACGCGGAGTGCGGGGAGGGGGGGAGGCTTCAGATACGGCCGCAGGCGCCGGGAGACGTAGCAAGAAGAGACATCGCGAACAAAACACCCATGTTTCTAAACATCGATATTCAAAAATAAAACATCGACGAAAATGAAACATCGCCCCCAAAACACCGATGGTTTTAAAATTGGTCTGGCAATCATTCATTTTAACACCGAGGGACTTGATTTTTGAAGAAGGTCGCGTTTATTGTATTTAACTGAGATTTAACTGAAAAAGAACACGATTAGGATCAGTTGAACAATTAACAAAACTTTATTATATGATGGGATAATTAAAAAATAATTAAATTTCATTTACAAATATCCAATGGTCTTTATTATGATGGTACATTTTTCATTAAAAATAGTACGGTATATCAAGAGGGGAGACGACGCAAATCAACGATGTTAAAAAAAACATGAGCTCAAAAAAATGATGTTCCTTTATATTTCACTTTTTATTGCGATTTTATAAAAACATCGATGTTTTGAAGACATCGACATCCATGTCGAATCCCTAGTCGTAAGTGAAGAAATACATGCGACATGGATAATCTCTGAAATACAATGTCAAATTAGTAATGCAGCAATGCAGTTCTGACTTTCTCGTGGTATGGAAGTAACGTCATTAGTGTTGCGAAATGACAAGTCAGAGAATAATGAGCCCCTGAATACGATTGTTTCAGCCATATCTGAATTCATGTCTTCAAAACAATTTCGTATAAAATAACTTTTTCTGCATACACAAGGCATGAAAATTAGCTTGTCAGCGCTCAATCTACACATCTCAATAACGTCCAGCAGTATAGTTGCCAAGCCAACAAAGGGTAAACGTTCTGTATTTTTTTGAAAATTAAAAGATTTTAATATAAATGCAATTTACTCTATGTCACATGATAATAAAACTTTATTCAAATAAAAGTAGTAAACAAAACTAGTCGAAATGCGACAGCACATACTTTCTTGCATTAGTTTCACAATTTTTGAAAATTCAGAGTTATTCGTGAAAATCGGACCTATGCCATGTTAATAAGCGTATTTTACTCTATTCATACAAGAAATTTAAAGAAAACATTTGGAGCAGTTTTTGAGAAAATTTTGAAAATCCCCAGGGGTCTTCATATAAAGTACCCCCAAATTTTGAAGAATCTTTTTCAAAATCTCAAAGCTTCGACCAGAATCAGATCGACCGGGGAATATCCATTTTGGAAGAAATCGTACGTATGGTTTAGGCGCTAGCAGTGTTCACAGACGGACAGACGGACAGACAGACGGACAGACAGACGGACAGACGGACAGACAGACAGACGGACAGACAGACAGACAGACAGACGGACAGACGGACAGACGGACAGACGGACAGACGGACAGACGGACAGACAGACGGACGGACAGACGGACGGACAGACGGACGGACAGACAGACAGACGGACAGACGGACGTTTTCCTTTCAATTGGTTTTTCGGTATCAAGGACCCACAAAAGAAGGTTTCTGGCTACACCACGTGTTAGGGTATTTTTTTTTCTTAATTTGGCAACTGACTTTATCCACTTTTTCGTTTTCACGGCCCGGCAATTAATTTTTTTCCGACGAAAATTGGCCATTTTTCGCGCAGCATTACATAACTTTCCCTATACTACGTATATTATACTCTGTGTATACGTACGTATACGGGAAAGTAAAAATCAATTGTAAGTATGAGGGCGCCCTCTGCTAATGGGCTTCCAAAACAGCCTTTTGTTAGTGAAGAGAGCGTCGAGATCAGTGGCTGTCGTGACATTAAAAAAAGTAGCGGAACTTTGAGTGAATAGAGAGAAAAGAGTGCAGTGAATATAGAGAAAAGAGTGGAAATCAAGGAAATAACAATTTAAGCTCTTCAGATACTTCAAGTACCTGCGTCAAGTACTTCGTCAAGTATCAAGCATATGCAAAATTAATAAAGAGAAGATAAACAAGAATTTAATTTCAATAGGAGAAACCCCCGCAAAGAAAAGAATATTGGAACAAAAACGGTATCCCCACGAGAAATTTGAGAAAGTACAAAGTGCCAACACACATAATTTTTTTCACATTGAAGACCCTTCGACGTCCATCGAAAAATCGGACAAAGATTCTATTTAGAAACTTATCGATTCCTTTCACTCAACGGATGACATGACGTTCAATGTTAAAATTTTGACAGTTTTTGAACGTTTGACATACAAGAAAATTAAACGAAATTTTTCTGCCACTGAACGCATGATAAAAGTGTCTAAAACGTTGACTGAAGAAAATGGAATTTTGTCCAGACCTGAAGTAAATTAGGTACGGCATTAAAACTGTGCATTATGACGAAAGTTCAGGAATTATATTGTAAGCGAGTATTTGTATTTAAAGTTAGTTGTGAGGGACCAGGAAATTTCAAAAATGTCAATCAAAACATGAGTCAAGAATCCGTCATTTAATTATTTATAAATTTATAAATTATTTATAAATGTATTAATATTATTTATATGTATTAATATACATCAATATTATTATTTATAAATTCAATTGTGAAGTTTTACCACCTCAAGAGTATTAAATTACTGCTCCATCCAAAGAAACCGACGGCCAGTAACGCAAGAAACGCGTCTATCACAGCAATCTATTATCATCAATACTCTAGTGCGTTTATAAATATTTTTTAAATTTTTAGCTCATCGAGTTTACAAAAATATTTAATTTTCAAAATTTCATTTTTTTTTAAATTGAAAATTCAGGAAATTAAATATTTTGCAAAATCTTAAAAATTAAATATGTTTTTAAGTTTTGAATGGAATTTGAAAGGGATTTCTATAATTAGTGTATTCAAGTATATGATATTTTTAAGTTAGTGATGCGCGTCATTTTTAGCAAATTTCATTATACAATATTTCCGAAAATAATAAAGTTAGAAAAAAATAAAAATGCACGTGTTAACTTATTTGATCCATATAACAAATAGAAAAAATTAGAAAATAATCAAAAATATGAATTTTGGTCTTTTATGTGCGATTTGACGTGGAATGGCTCATAGAAGGCATAGATGAAGTCAATTGGTAGAGGTAATGTCATTATGTAGGTAAGGTCATTATGTAGGTATGAAGTAATGCCAACTTTTGAGTGGGCATCAAGTGCGCCTTCCAAAGCCTCATTACTACTTCCATCAAATCGAGATGGGAAGCCGTACTGTCTAGGCTATCCGGGACAAGCCGCATCTCGTTCGCGGTGGCTGATGTTTCGGCCAACATGTTATGGCCTTCTTCAGATCGTACTGAGGAAGGCCACAACATGTCTCGGATAGCCTAAACAATACAGACCCCGGCCGCGGAAGCCTAAGTAACCGAGTTGAGAAGCCGTTCCAAATACAGTAATTCACTCCTAGGTATGTTAGGGTATGGTCATTACTGAACAGAGGAATTCTTTCTCCCCACCTTTCCAGACAGGGGTCCTCAATGAACAAGGATCTTTCAAAAGCAGTAATTTGAAATGATGGCACTTAGCTACGAACAATGTCATTCGAAGACCCCAAGATATTCCACCCCAATATCAATCAGTTCTTGAGCTCCCGGGGCATTTTTTGTTAACAACACGAGAACGTGAGCAAATACTAACACAGACATACTCCTTTCCAACAGCGGGTATTCTGGCTTGCTTCCTAATTTAGAAACAGTAATTTATTACACTGAAGTTATGTGTATGGGGCTTGGTCAGTAGGAGAAAAACATTTCTCTTCTTGCTTGCCAATGACTAGGAAAATATATATCCATTATTAGGGCTATAGAAGATATAAAACAAAAAATGAAATAAGGCCACAAAATGTGATTTTCGTGTCATAATTTCTTGACTAGTGTGTACGCGTGCAAGATTGGGCTCCACTTTACATCCCTCATCCGATGTAAGGGCTTCCTCACTACACATTTGAAGATAACTGAATAGTGAACAGATCTTTTCCCAATGCTAGAATGGCCAGATCACCTGATCTTCGGAAGGGAACCTCTTTGTTCGCCTACCCTTAGAAGGGCAGGGTATTTTAATCCCGTCAAGGGGTAGATAACCATATATTTCATCTTGGTGAATTCAATATACTGTAATGTAGCCATTAATGCACTTCAAAATTCTATATTTTATCAGTTTTTGTCAATTCTGAAAGGTGTATTTTGGATATCTTAGTGACTCCAACGAATGAAGAATACAATAACATGCTGTAACAGGGGAAATCTGTCTTTAATATTATGATATTTACGAGACAAAATTTTCAGAAATGTCGCAGAAACCAGTTCTGGGAGGGACAAAATAATCTACTTAGCTTTTGAATGGTTATGTTAAACCACTGGAGATTTAAAAAAATTACAAATTACAAGAAGAAATGAAAAACTGCTTCTGGGAAATTTCCTTTTTTTAAACAATTATGCTGTAAATATCTTGAATCATATGTGTATGTCAGTACAGGCAATGATTTATTTAACAATACCTGAACTTATTCGATTAAACAACTTGGACGCTTTAATTAGTTTTCTTAAGAAAGAAAACAGAATTCTCTCTGTAGGTAGGAAAAGCGTAATTAAATTCTTTAAGAACAAACACGACAAGAAACTTTCAGCTGGAATGCGGGGAATTTTCTCCGTGATGAGAAAGTCTCTTCAATCTTGTGCATTCCAAGACAAAATGCGAAAAACTACGGCCCGAGGTCTTCTGGAGATCCTAATGTCACACGAAAAGCAAATGACATTTAGAATCAATAGATTTCATCAATGCCCTGCTATTAAGAACAAGAACAATCCGACAAAGCCTTCCAATAACGGCAGGTTCTTTCTTAGACGAAGAGAACTTTTACTTCTGTAGGATATGAGCGACCACCCATAAGTAATTTTCTTTCTCACCCGTTTTTTACCATATTTGGCGCTCGTTCCCCCATGTCATACATTTTTTTTTAATTTTCAGACAAATTTTGAAATTGATTCTCTTCTGTCGCATTAACCCACTTCAATTTTTCGGCTACCTACGCCTCACTTGAGAAACCACATGTGATAAAGATAAGAATCCATGACAATGTTTAATTATTCCGATTCTTTCAGTATTTAGTTTTTTATTACGACTTATATATATGCTTCATAACACAATGCTCGGTGTTCTTAGTTTCTATAAGTCAGAAAACAAAAATTCCGAGTATTATTTATTTTATAAGTTTATTTTTTCTGAATAGTTTGAGAAAGAGCTACATGTAACGAATTGCGGAGAAGAAATTTTAACATAAGATGTGAAATTGTTTTCGGAGGCTGTAGGCAAGGTGACAACACTTCTATTACTGAAAATATCTCATTTCGCAGATTTATATTGCAAGGTTATTTTTAACAAAATTCTCAAATCTGGAGAAATAAAAGGATAAAAACGCGTGGGGAGGTGAGAGCGTAGGAGAATGGGGGGCATGAGGGCTTGGGGGTGAGGGAGCGTTGGTGGCGTTGGGGCGTGTGGCGAAGAATGTGGAGACGTAGGGGCGTGAGGGGTGCGTGGGGTGTGGGGGGTCGGGCGTGGAGGCGCGAAGCGGCGTGAGGGTGTGGGCGCTTGGGGGCGTGGAGCTGTGAAGTAGCATGGAGGCGTGGTGTCATGGGGGCGAGGCGGCGTAGGTCGAAGGTCGTGTGGTCGTAGGCTGGTGAGGGCGTGGGCGCAAAGGGGAATGGGGGCGTGGGAACCTGGAGCCGCTAATGGGCGTGGGGGCGCATGGAGGCGCGAAGGGGCGTGAGGGCGAAGTCGTGGGCGTGTGGGTGCATGGGGGCGTGGAGACGTCGGGGCGCGTAGGGGCGTGGGGGTGGGGCGTGGAGACCGGAGGGCGTGGGGGCGACGTGTGGCGTGTGTGGGGAGTGGGGAGCTGCGGGCTGGTGGGTGGGCGGGCGGCGCGCCGAGGCGAAATGGGGCGGAGAGGAGGCGCGCAGTATAAATACTGGGTCAATGCTGCCGCAGCGTCACCTCTGTGAGCCGAAGAGCGACTCACCCAGAGAGCGCCCGGAGCAGCAGCAGCAGCATCCTTCCGGGCCGCGACCTCCGCGCCGCCTTTGCTCGCGCCGAGCCGCGCCGCGCCGGCCTGTTCGCCTCCACTCGGACGCACGCCGCTCGCAGATCCGGACGCACCTGTTAACACACGCAGAGGACCAGGTAAGAAAGCCTTGCCACTTCTCATATACATTTATTCGAATTTTCTTATATATTATAAAATGAAGGGTTCGAAGATGAACTTGTGGGCGAGATATGTCCTGCGCCGTATTCCTTCGTATCTAAAGAATGTGTTAATGTGTTTAAGCTTGTTCAGTGGCGATGCGACAAGTTTCTGGCCTGTCAGTGCCTCTAAACCATTGAATTTAGGTTTCTGTTTTTGTCTTAGACCATTTTCTTACGTTCAGCATTGTAGAAAGTATGGCCATAAGTGTGAAGATCAGCGTTATTATTTGCTTAACAAGTACGGTGAATTTCGTAGGAATGTGAAGTGGTGAAGTTATTCGTTAAGCTTAGCTCGTTAAGCGTTACGAGATGGTAAAGCAGATGTCTTTGGGCATTAGTTTTAAAGATATGAGGAAGCGTTTATTGCAGATGGTTGGTATGGGGTTCAGAGAAATCAAACAATTTACACGGGCTTCAGGATTTCCAGAATCGACTGAGAACGTTTCGAGAGAGCGGCATCTCGCAGCGCTGAGTGCCACGTGACAAACCCCTACCGATGGCTGGCGCCGTGCGCCACACGATCGACGGCAATCGACGACCGGTCCCTAGGTAGCTTTGAGCTTCACAATAGCAGCGGGTGTGGCAAGTGCCTTCCTACCTTCCACCGAGCGCTCGCCAGGTAGAACCCCGAGCAGCAGTACGCTATTTTTCACTAAATGCAGAGCTACAGATCAGTGGCGGCACCTTGGGTTAGACAAGTTAAGCATATTTTGATGAATGTATATTATTTTAATACATTTTACACATAACACATTTTAAGCATCTCTTAGAGTTCATGTAAATATCAAATGATCATTTCATTAACGTGGTATGTGCTAATTTTCTTTACAAGCATTGTGTTATCACACATGTTCAGTCTCGTTTCCCGTCTTCTTGCGTAGACTCGCGCGCTCATGGTAGGCACGCCTCGCTTCTTTCCGTATTCTGAGACTGGGTCCTGGAAGCATATAACAACAGCGCACACTCGGTCTTTTGTATTCTCCTTACGCAGGCGAATTATAAAACTGCCTCCCCGATCGGAAGACTATGGTTTCTAGCTACATTAGTAGTTGGCACTTGTTTAGTTATTGTCAAGTTACGAAGAGGAGAAATTATTATTTTCGAAGTACTTATTAATTTATGTTTAAATTAATATTTGGGCGTTATTTGATATTATTAGTGGTTAGTTTCTTGAAATTATTATTAATTGATATTAAGTCCGCTTTTATGATAACATAATACGTTATAAAGTAAGTGAGCCATGTTCACCGTTTTCTCCGCTTGATGAAGATAGACGAAGAATATTGTCGACCTATTACTACATTGTGCAAAGTTGTGCTCATGAAGAAATGTTAAAACTTGTCGGAAAAAAGGTATTCTTCAGATAGTATTTCACGAGGGGACCAATTACATACCTTCCAGACCCCTTCACTAGACATTGATTAAAGAAAAGCGATAGTTTTTAGAATGTAAATTCCAGCTTAAAATGACCCGGACTTTATAGTAATATGACAGGAAGCGTATAATACAATAGAGGAGCTCACCCCGTTTTTTGGCTAGTTACGGATGCACGCGCCTACAGTTAGCGATTCTGGTGGAGACACGTGGTGACGACACGACATTCTGGTGGACGATACAGAAGACCATGAGCTGCAATAAGATTTACATTACAAATGCTCAGAGACTGGTACAAGTATTTCGTTGCGTACTTGCAGTAGAAGAAAATATCGTACAATTGTCGATGTTCCTGAAGCTATTTTAATGTCGCCAATATACAATGAGCCGGCAGCTTCCACACATCACACCTGTGCGCCATACACGTCTACTGCACATAAGCGGTGAATGCTTTTAATGCGGTGAATGTTCTTAACACCTGTGTGCATACCTCCTTTCTTACTTGCCTCTCTTGTCCCGAAGTTTCAAACAGAGTCTCTCTCAGAGGTTGCATACGATAAATTCTTGGGTTAATATTATTTTTTATGACTGTCGCTCTAAATAATTACGTTATTTGGTCCAATAATATTATTCACAAGCAACTTTTTAACATTTTTGGTTGCAGATAAATAATCAACTTCTGAATTGTAAATTCTTAAATGACGATTTGTCGGTCTCTTTAATATATTTCTTTTCAATATAAGCAGAATCTATATTTTTGTCAACACCCATGGAAGCGTGAAAAGGATATTCTGTTTTACCTACCTCTCGGCGTCAATGAAAGAGTTTTGGAATGAGAGTCCCGTAGGTTTCCCCACACATGTACAGACGACACGTACAGAAACAACAACCCGTTTCCTTTTTGTTCTTACACTGTAAATGAGGCAATTCTTGAATGAATGTTTACTATTTGGTCAACCTATTCTGATCTTGGGTCGACTTTACTAAAGCTTTGATTCAAAACCTCATTCATCGCTTCTGAATGTCCTCCGTCTCTATACGTCATAGTATTAACCAAGCATTTCTTGGAATCTTGGGATACCAAAATCAGTCTCGCTCGCTGAAGAAAAATATGGAGAGAAACAGTTTTGAGGAAGATAGAATTTAGAACTTACAATTATTCCAAAACTGCTAATATAATAGCAATATTAATTTCTACAAAACTGAATATCTTTCACTCGTGACGTGTCTATTGACAGCTCTTTGTTGAGACCATGAGAAATGTAGAGTACACAATTTGTAGTAGTTTTAATATTTATGGCAAGTAATGAAACCACGTGCTGTTATTTAAGGACAGTATTTGAAAATTCAGAGAACAAAATGACTGAACAATATTAAATAAATCGTACTACGATTAAAATCATTGTGAAATTTAAAAATTGTTTAATAAGTAAAGGAGTATTGGATAGTTATTTTCTCGCTTCCGCTTACCTAGTTGAGAGAAAATTGTGTAATGTTGCACAAAAAAAGGCGAATTTTGGACAAAAAACTTATTACAGGCCCTGGTAACGAAAAAGTGCCTAAATTCAATTACTAAATTTAGAAAAAATCCTATAACACGTGGTGTAGCCAGAATCCATGTTTTATGGGTCCCTCATACCCAAAAATCGAATGACGGCAGACCGTCTGTCTGTAAATAACTCTAGCAGCTAAACCGTTCAACTGATTTTCTCCAAAATTGATATTTTCCAATCGATCTAGCTGAAGTCACGGACCCTTGAAATGGAAACCGATATGTTAATTTTGGGGGATTCTTTGCATGGAGCACCTGGAATATTTTCAAAATTTCCAAAAAACCACGGCTCCATCGTTTTTGATTAATGTTTTTTGTTGGATCGTATGAAGGACGATTAAGAGAATTGGGAAGGTTTCACATTTGTTGAAGAGATATATAGATTTTGAAATAAGATCGTGGACAACGTTTCGAAATTTTCAGTATTTTTCGCATAATTTTGTGTGAAAGTACAGACGAGAAAGTACATGCTGTTTTAACACCACTAGTTGGCGGTTGTGTTGGCAATGATCAATCTGTTGTGAGAAGAAAAGGCGATGGAATTTCGTGAGAGATGGACGTGTGGTGTACCTCTGAGAGAGATTTTCCAAAATGATAGTTTGAAAAGTGAGCAGTAATGTTCGTCAAAGGTGTTAATATTATAGAAAATGGTACAAATACTTCAACAGTAAAAAGAGAAGAAATAGGAGGGGAGACAAACTTTATGGTAGACTTAACATCGTAGAAGCAATAATAAATTACCTTGCATTTAATGGTGATAAATATTGCGATAACCAAATAGTTTATTCGGAAACGTAATATGGGAAGTATACCCAATAAATATGAAAAGGCTACTTAATTGTAATCGTCATTCTTACATGAATGTAATAATTTCTGTGTTGTTGTTGTTACTTACTACATTATTAACTTAAATTCACGGTTAAAAAATTGTCAAATGGTAGCAAATATTAAGTTGAATTTGGTAACGTTATACTAATTATATTTGTTGGAGAAAGGACACTAAATATTTTCTGAAATCAGTATATTATTTGAAATGCTTATTAATACTTCGTATAAATGTCGTATAAATGTCGTATTATTTGAAATGCTTATTAATACTTCGTTTCCTGGGTGTATATATTTTCAGTTAAGTTGTGGAAGCTGGACTACGCAGCAAAGTATTAAATCCGATTGGTAAGGGGCTATCCATTAAGGACAACAAATTAAGGTTTTTTGTAGAGAGTCGGCTCTTCTTGGAACTCCGTCCCTTACAAATAAAAGCTGCTGGAAGATTGGTACCTTCGATTTGTAATGTCACAATCTTTCGGGAAATTTCATATAAAATAATTTATATTGAAACAATTCGCAATTTATCTATCGGCCCCACGTTGGGTTGCCATTTGAAACGAAAACTATGAAATTAATTATTAATGACCCTTTGAAACGGGTTCGAACATGCAAGGGGCACAATTCGGCTTACCTCATCGTTCGACCACAATATGCCCCCTGTAGACTCGCTTCCATACGGAAAACGACAAAACCTGAAAGTGGATGATTATGGCTGTCCGGGTGACGCCGCGTCGAAGGCTGTGTTGCCGACTTCGACGCGGCGTCACCCGGACAGCCAAGATCATCCACATGACTCCGGCCGCGGAAGCCTACGACTTCACAAAACCTGAAAGTGTTTAATGATATGCCAGATTGCACAATAATAACCAAGTTTGTTTTTGTACTTTCTTTAGCACTATAACAGTTTGAATTTATTGTTATTAAAGATTTCATTTAAATCGAAACAACATCCTTTGAAAATTATTAGCTTTGGTCATGACCATGGGAAATAAAATAATTGTTCGTACGAACGTTAACCTGAGCTCTCTTCCGTTGTATCGTTGGATGCTTCGCTCGGACGCCGCGTATCTCCACACCATCACCTTCGACCGGCCTTGATGCCTTCTATCTTGTATCTTCCGGCACGCCACGAAGTCACTCCCATTCACATAATGTATTAGCCTCTCATATCACCATCAGCACTTGTTCGGCCAAATAATTACAAGTTCATTTAGCTTGGTGCTTCACCTTCGTCACTGGTGAAAACTAATTAAAGTTGGCAATTCTTAAAAATCCCTCCCTTTCAGTAACAAAATATTCCAAGTCAATGCACGGCTTCACCAAAATGTTTCAATGTTCCACTTTCACTCGCGGAAGAAAAACAGTTAAAGTCCCGAACCATATCTCTGGAATTTTTTATAAGTCTCTACTTTCGATCACAAAAAAATAAACCAAGTCTGAACTCGGACGCGCACCCCCTAATTCACAAAGGACCCTCTCGCTATGAGATCTGAGCTGCAGCTAATTAATGTTTTTGTTCTTCAATCCAGGAAAATTCGTGATCATTGTTGTCCAAAATTCTGTTTTACATTCCCTACCAACGGATTCTTATTAGGTATTCACTCCTCTAACCAAGGTGCACTCTTGAGCGAAATTTCCACTCTTACACACGCATCTTTCGACTGATTCTACATTACATCCACGGGCTCATGAAATTGTTTACCTCTGTTACTACGGTGCCCGTTTACCAAATATCGTGACATGTTAAGCATCGGCGTCCTCCCTAGCAACCTGTTACTATGGTGCCTAATTCTAATTTAAATTAGCATTAAAGTCTTAAATTATTTAATTTCAAATGCCCTCCCGCATTTGGTATATCACAATATATAATTTTAGTAAAAGATGTATTGAATAAAAATATCTGCTTTCAATATTGAAAGTTTACGACAAGTTCGAAAAAAATTTGAACTACTGAGATTTAAAATAATAATGTAGAAATTTCGAAATGTTTGCATGGATCCTGCTAGATTTATTAAAACAAATAAATGCTTTTTGTACCTTTCGTGCGTAACTAGGTAAAGTAACGTGTCCAAATAACATTGTTCGGTTACTTGAAGTTTCCGGGTACGTCAACTACTATTGTCAGCCCCGTTGCTGAGTTGAATTTTTTTATCTCATTCTCTCCGACTCTGATCCCAGCTGGCACAAGCTCTAAGCTCCCGTCTGCTCTCCCAGAATGTGCGGTAGTGTAGTGCATATTTCGTATGAATAAGTTTGTATAAGGAGAGAGAATAGCACAAGGAAGAGAAAGGGACGATCGCGCGCGGTTCGGGTACTGCTCCGGCATTTATCTGGTGTTGATAGGAGAAACCGATCAAATACCCGCTGCTAGAATTGTCCTCGCGGGTGAATTCGACCCAGACATCTAGATAGTGTCGAAAATCTGCCCCTGTCGGGACTCGAACCAACGCACCTCCCGGACAGTCACTGCAAATACAACAGTAAAGCTGGTACTGAGCTAAATCAGTCGGTATGAAATAGAAAAACTTGGGAATTGTGGTGTATTTAATAGTCCATAAATTATCTTTTCATGAAAAATCAAATTAAAAAGGTCCATAATGTAAAATGCGCGGGTTTCTAACCACTCCACGCAATTAGACTTTATTGACACTTTTACAACCTTGTGGTTTAAGTCTCTTTGCTCTAAAATTCTCCGTAGAAACAGCTGATATTGAAAACTTACAGACATCAATTGAATTGAACATGCCAGTAAGATGTGAGAGGCAATTAATCATTGACGATCTCCATAACTAGCAGGAAAATGTGGGCGCTACCCGGAAATGTCGAACCCTCCCCGGAAATGTTGCTTCGCAACAATAACCTGACAATGAGGGGAGTATCGAAGCTAACGTGTTGGAGTTTGAGTGGGTAGTTTCAAATAAATAAGGTTGGCGGAAATGTAAGCGCATTGTTAATTTGAAGAAATTACATTGTTGTTACAATGTCTTTATTAGTAAAAAAGGTCAGTTTGAGATATTGTTAAATTACGTGTCTACGTTCGACGTTTGAACACACTGGAATGGTGATATCAGAGATGCCATGTGGATTTAGAATCCAATTGTGCAGTGCGAATGATAAACAATAAAAGTCAAACGATTCCATGTAATGAATGTATTTTAATGTCACAGGAATAGTACTCTACTGTCTTATATAAGATGGAGGAGAAATGTACTAATAATTTCTTTTATATAGTGTAGGCATCTTATCTGTACATAAAATGCTAAAGAAAGATAACGGTTATGTATGATTTATATCCACGCTATACCAAGTCGATCTCCGAGTAGTTCTGTAATTTTTTATTGATTCGTGATTCCGGACGCGTCCGCTGCTAAAGTAATTCGATCCGTAAGTGTAGTTCATGTTTGTATCATGGAAGATGGCTGTGAACTCCTGCTGGATAGTAAGATTCGGCTATGTCGGTTTGCGGGTATTTCCCTACTAGGTATCTCCCACCAGCGTAGACCGCTCTAGAAGGGACGAGCTCTAAGCTCCTGACAAATATGGTAGTGTAGTGCATGTGGGTGTGTGTATAATTAAAGTGTAAGGATAGGACAAAGAAGAGGAAGGAAGATCGAGCGCAGTCCGTGGCCCATTTGTCAGTTGTGTACGACTCCGGCAATCCGGTGTTTCTCGTAGACATCACGAAAAACTATCGATCAGATCAGCCGGCCGCTAGAATTCTCCTCCGTGTGCATTCAACGTAGCTAACTTGCTAGTGATAAAAATACGTCAGCGTCGGGACTTGGAACTCTACTCCCTCCCTATTATGGGTCTTGCAATGACAACCGACAATTGCCACTTTTGTCGGTTACTTCTGGATAGATCATTACCCTTCAGGGCTGCATTAAAGAAAGTTTGAATAAAGAAATTTAGAATTTTGTAAATTTTTAAACAAAGATAACGGCAGATACACATGATTATAATAATGTACACCTCCAAAGCGGAGTGTCTAGGCCCTAGGATCCATGACAACCGATATTCGTGCCTTTCAATGCACCCCAGTTATGATTCTAAGCCGTTATCTACAATATTTGTGAGGCTTCGATCAATACCTGGAAGCGTAGCTCTCCAGTGCACTGTTTTCACCGACATTTTTGTTTATAATATTTATACTAGCAGCTTGCGATGGCTTAGCCATCAGCATTAGATTTGTGCAGTTTGGAAGCGAGAAAAATGAATCTCGAAGTCATGTTTCTGGCTTCCCAACAGCAAATATCTGATGACGATGATGATTAAACAATCGAAAGCTGAAAATAATAATAATAATAATAATAATAATAATAATGATGCAATAAACAAAACGTTGGCTATGACTATTTTATTCTCATTGACATAAAAAGTACAACAGACTGTCAATATTGTGCCTTCATGTATAATAAAAAAATATTGTTTTTACTTTCCCGAATACGTACGTATACACGGAGTGTATATACGTAGTATAGGGAAAGTTATGTAATGCTGCGCGAAAAAATGGCCAATTTTCGGCGGAAAAAAATTAATTGCCGGACCGTGAAAACGAAAAAGTGGATAAAACCAGTTGCTAAATTAAGAAAAAAAAATCCTCTATCTCGTGGTGTGGTCAAAATATATGATTTGTTGCTTCTTTATACTTAAAAATCGATTGACGGCATTCCGCCCGTCTGTCCGTCTGTGGTCAACGCTAGCGCCTAAACCGTCCGGTCGATTTTCTTCAAAATTGATATTCCCCAGTCGATCTGATTCTAGTCGAAGCTTTGTGATTTTGAAAAAGATTCTTTAAAATTTGGGGGTACTTTATATGAAACCCCCCGGGGATTTTCAACATTTTCTCAAAAACGGTTCCAAATTTTTTCTTTAAATTTCTTGTATGAATAGAGGAAAATACACGTTTTAACATGGCATAGGTCCGATTTTCACGTACAGCTCTGAATTTTCGAAAATTGTGAAAGTTTGAATTTTTTTCGGCGTCTTTCTCCAACTACAAAATTGAAGATAGAGATTTTTTCTTCAAATAAAATTTGTTCTGCATATTGAGTTCTTTAATAAAGGTCAGGAAAATGTTTTTCACAATTTTGGTAGTTTTCGTGCAATATTGCGTGCAATATGTGCAATTTTAAAAAATTACACAAACAAAATTTTCTCCAAAACGGCTCCAAATTTTTTCTTTAAACTTTTGGTATGGATAGTGGTAAATGTACTCTATCAATGACATAAAAGCCATTTTGGTCTATAGGTTGATTTTTTTCAAAAATTACAAAAATGTAAATTTTTTTACTTGTCTCTCACGTCGTTAATATTTACATTATCGGCGATTTTTTTACATTATTATATTTACGAGTATATATGCTTTAAATAATGTCAAGTAAAGTTTCTCGAAAACGCTACCGTTTTCTGTGAAAAGTAGCTCAAATTTCGGCATTTTCAGAAATGCTCAAACGTCATTTTCTCGTATATGGCTGCAATTTTTTTCTTGAAACTTTTGTAACGGATAGTGCTAATTACACTCATTAGTATAGCGTGAAGTTTATTTTGAGTTTTTTTTGTTTTTTCAAAAATTATATAAATGTAAATTTTTTGAAAGATCTCTCACATCTTTAATATGCACATTATCCGCAATTTGTAAAGATGATTATATTTGTGAGTGTAAGTGCTTCAAATAACTTCAAATAAAGTATTTTGAAAACTCAAAAATTTTCTGTGAAAATGAGCTTCAAATTTCGCATTTTTAGTAGTGCTAAAACGCCATTTTCTCTTAAACGGCACATAATTTTTAAAAGAAAATTGCCATTTACGGCTAGGTTTTTCTGTTCTTTAATATTCTAAAATTAATGTTTCTGTTCTACCAATAGGAAACCGAAAAATTAAGAAAATGACAAAAAAAATGTACTTTTGGCGATGATAGATGGTAGCTGGCAAGAAAGAGTATGTGGCAATTCCGAATAGCTAGCGAAGACCCAGGAAAATAGAAAACTAATACGGGAAAGTCTGTGCCATTCTGTAGCACCACTAGTTTTTTATAGAGGAACATTATTGACTTTCGTAAGATGTACAATGCTATGGATTTGCAGTCCGTTAAATACACAGAGTAATATTGTACGTGATGCGGAAAACTAAAAGGGGCCACACGTCGCAAAATTTAAAAATTAAGTTATTTGTCAAATTATAAACAATTAAATTCCTAACAAATTGGTGTAAAAACTTCAAAATTTATGAAAATTTGGCGAAGTTATGGTAGTTTTAATGACTACTATTGAAAAGAAAGGAGTTTTAAGAATAACGCGTATGGAATATTGTTTACAAAAATAAATAATGAAAAAAGAAATAACATATTTTGGTTTCTTGCGAGTCACGCAAAACTTTGTTTCCCGACAGACGGTCCCTCTTAGTTTTCCGCAACACGTATTGAGTTGAAACATTTAATTAGAAAATTTAACTATCGCAAGTAATATTATAGTTTTACGCTTTTATACCAGTAGGTAATAGAAAAAAACTGTTTTCATTTAAGAATTTTCTCGCGTGATCTGTCGCAAGTGCGATTACATACTACACCGTGAGAAACGGTGCATGAACCACATTACACTGCGCTGATTTATGACCACACTCATACGCTGAATAATGAAAAAACAAACAACGTTGCAAAGCATTTGAAAACTAGTTCTGAAGACATTGCTTGCCCCACGTGTTTATTACGTTTTTCAGCCATAAAAATAAATCTTTGATAGAATTTCTTATTTTTCCGATGCCTTTATTCCATAACGAAACAAATAAGCTATTTCGCAACCTGTAAATTGCAGTCGTTCAGTCACGCTTTTATCCCATTAACGGAAGCTCGTAGAGTAGGGCGGCCGGGCGGCCGGGCGTGCGGCCTCGCCCGCGGGCGCATCCCTGACGGCGCCGCGGGGCGCGATGGACGGCTGGGCGACGCGGGCGGCGCGGACAGTGGCGCTTTGTCCGGCGCCACGGGCGACGTGAGTCACCAAGGCTCGCCCGCGCCCGTTCACCTGCCCAGCGCCGCGCCGCGCCGCGCCGCCGCCGAGCGAAGTGCAGCTGGGGCCCCGGGCACCGGTGAAGGGGCGAAGGACGAGCGAGGGCCTCGCGCATCCGCCTCCATACGCGGCTCTGCTGGAGAATTAGGATGAGCGATTTTTTTTCCATAATACTGTTCTGTTACATTGGCCACTCTTCACGACTCGCGTCCGTAACGAACAATCAAAACAAATCAGTTGTAGATCATGACGGTGTATTTACAACACCCAAGGTATTCTTATATAATGTTTTCTCATTGGAAGGCCTTGTTACATAAAGTATTTTACGACCCACGGCCGATATCCAACCGAGTTTTGTCCGAGATCCGCACCAGTAGTTTTGAACTAGGCTTCCTTTGAAGCCTACTCTCGGCATGAATCTACAGGATCATTCCAGCAGGCGCGCTTTGAGGGGTCCCGTGTAACGCGTCAGTGTGACTCGCTTCACCCCCGCAATCCAGACACATTCATTGCAGTAAGTTTAAACAATAGTATCAGAACAGTTAGGTCGGATGAACGTGAGTGGTCATTGAAACGAAAGGATTACCAGACACTTGCCACGGTTCCTTCACATTCTAAAAGTGTGACTCACTGAAGATTTTCCAAACCTTCGTAAATCCACTGAACCGAGCTGGAATTGAACCTGGAAACTCCGGATTTGAAAGTCAGTGTTCCCAGTCCACATACCACCGATAATGGCTGGTTGAGCGGTGTAGCCTCTGTACAACACGTGCCTCACGCTTGAATGCTCTCACGCAGGACTGCACAGCATTTTGCACTTTCACTGTGCGCAAGCAGCTCGGGGGCAAATGCGAAATTTGATAAAGGATCGGGATGAGACTCATCCTAAGAGTGGGGACCACCAATTAGAAGGCGCAATTCGAACCTAGCGCGTAAATTGAAAGAGCAATCGGCGAGAACATGACTGTCACATACAGTTCAAGTTATATTGCCTTTTGAATTATATTGTAAATGTTTGTTGTCGATATATGACAGTGGGAAATATGAAACTACAACGAATTTTCGTACATATTTGATTTGGACACCAAGTATTATAATTGCTTTTAGGGCTTATAATGTAGTTCGCTTTGCTACGATGCAATCACATATTTTTCCAAACACTGATACTGAATTATTTTTGTGTGATGATGACAGCAATAAACAATTTTTTTATTAACAATGTTTAATTGAATAAGTCGGTTCTTTCAAAGCTAAAACATTTTGTTTTAATTTTTGAAAACAAAAAATCATGATTATTTTGTGCTCTAATTTCTGACTAGAGAGCACTCTATATTTCTAAAATCAAACCAACGAACGCTATTTATTCATTGTTTATGACATCGTGTAAAAATATTAAGCCCTTTGCTTTCTATTTAGCAAGACTCATGAATATCTCATGATTGTCCGTAACACAACGTCACAGAGGTTTGCTCGTTGATCTCTTTTATTAAGTTTCATAATGGAGAAAATGGCCATAAATATATGTGGTGTTAAACATGACCCTACTTGTAATTGCTACATATTTTACTTTTATGTCAATCTTGATGCGAGAGATTGTTCTCATAATTTTCATTTTTCTATTATTTGGAGGTTATAACATTCATGTTGAACAATCAATTTTTAAATTGTATTTTTTTGCTAGATAGAAATAAATAATGTTTCTGAATATAACGACCCTTCTCGGGGGGCGAGTGTCGAGGCGTTCCCACGAGGTGGGAGGGCCGAGCGCCTCGGAGAGGGGAGCCCGCATGTGGTTGACATTTGGCAGGCTACGTCCCGGGGTCAGTCGAAGGGGCGGTTTCCTGGAATGTCATTTTTTTTGGAAGCGAGCGGAGGGGGAGAACTGGTGGAAGCGAGGAGTGTCGAGGAGAGTAGTTTTAGTCTTAGAAAAGAAATGTAACAGGAAGGTTGCGACGTTTGGACGCTTCCTCTCCGATTTAGGGAAATTTATACTTAATAAATTAATTAGTAAAATAATCTGTGTTTTCTTCATGAAGAGCAGGAGAAACCCTAACAGGAGAGAAAGAAAACTGGTGGCAGCGATGGTGATGTCGGAAGAAACCGTTAATTGAAGACTGAAGTATTGCCAGTGTGTGCAACGTATGGGAACTGTATGTATGTGTGTGTAAGATACGCACTAGTACGCAACGCCGCAACTTTATGTGAAACGTATGTACGTGAATCACGGGAAATGTTTCGTGAGAATTTGTGAAAAGTTGAACTGGAAATCGGTGACAGGATAACCAATCCTATGAACTGTCGTGAGCGAACTGTTTAAGCGGGATGTCCAGGTATCCATCACGTGGTGTTGTGTGACCGGAGCAGTGACGAGTTCTGTTACGGAGATATCAAGCGAAGGCTTGTAGAGTGGCAGAATCTGTCGGAGGCGACCGGGAAGCGACCGGAGAACGTGAAATGATGGTTATCGAGCTGTGGACCCTTAAATGCTTCGCAGTTGCCGTGTGACGGGAGCAGTGGCTAAATTCTGCAGCGGAAATATCAAGCAGATGTCTTGCGGAGTTGCAGAATCTACCGGAGGCTGCCTGGAGGTGACTAGAAATACGAAACGACTGTGAACGAGCTGTGAACTCTTACGGACTTGCAGTGCCTTGTGACGGGAGCAGTGGCGAATTTCTGTGACGGAGACATCAAGCAGAGGGCTTGGGGAGTTGCGGAATCTGCCGGAAGCTACCTGGAGGTTACTGGAGAACGAGATCGACGGTGAACGAACTCTGTGAACTTGACTGTTGGAACAAGAATATTTACTAAAGTATTTTGTTGTGTGACGCCAGAATTTAGCTGTATCTGGTGATAAAGTGCTGATAAATCAGGTGAGCTTACTTCCCTTGTTTGCATGCAAATTGTGTGTAGCTTACTATTCAGCTGGTTATTGCTATTGTATTGCATTGTTAATTGTGAAACAAAATGTCGGGATTATCGAAAGATGTTTTGTTAGAGCTCGCGGAAGCACTAGGAATTGAGTCGCCTCTGAATATGACCTTAAGACGTCTTGAAATTGCAATTAAGAGTCATTCGGATTTCGATGAGGAATGGTTTCAAGGGAGTCTAGAGAGAATAGAACTAGCTAGAGTAGCAAAAGAAAATGCAGAATTAGCCAGATTAGAAAAAGAGTTAGAATTAGCTAAATTAGAAAAAGAAAGGGAAAAAGAGTTAGAATTAGCTAAATTAGAAAAAGAAAGGGAAAAAGAGTTAGAATTAGCTAGGATTGAGGCTGAAGTGAGAATCAGAGAAGTTGAAACGGCTTCTAGAGATAGGTCGGTTGCAGATGACAGTCATGTTACTGGACAGAATAATAGATTTCACGAAAGTAGGCAATCCTTGTTAAAACAAATGGGTAAATTTCAACCGGATGTGGAAGAAATTTATCTTTTCATCCAAAGATTTGAGCAGAATGCGAGAGCTGATAACCTTGATATAGGAAGATGGGCTCATTTCGTAACGTGTTTGATGCCTCCTTCCGTGGCTGAATATGTTACTCGCGAAAATATGGATGGAGTTGCATCGTACGAACAGATTAAAGAGTGGCTAATTAATAAGTATCAAGTGACGCCGGAAAAATTACGCCAACAATTTTTCGAAATCAAGAAAACCCCGAACCAAACTTGGAAGGATATTTCTTATGAGCTCTACACGAAATTATCAGGTTGGGTTAAAGGTATGCGGGTAGAGACATTAGATGAATTGTTATCATTACTCGTGTCGGACAGAATGAAACGGTTAGTTCCATACCAGGTAAGAGAGCAGCTTTTGATGCAGTGGCCCAAATTTAAAAACCATAAAGAGTTTGCTGATATTTTGCAACAATTTGATGATGCCAGGTCAGGTAGTGGGTTCAAAACTAGCGATCAGCTCATAACGGAAAATAGAACAAAAAGAGGGCAAGCGAGTAATATTAACAAATGGTCGAAGGGCGGAACAAATAATTCTGAAAAGGGTAAATTTGAAATAAAAGAAAATAGAGGTTCTCGGGAAATAAAATCATCGCCTACACAGATTAATAAAATTGTTCCTCTTCCTGCTGATGCCGAGAAAAGAAGGGCATTTACCTGTTATTATTGTGGATCAGTAGGGCATATTAAAAGGCACTGTCCTAAATACAAAAGTGAAGTAGATTCTGGAAAATATGAAAGGGTTCAGGAAGTAGAGGTGCAACCTGTCTTAGAAGTGAACAAGGTAGGACTAGAAATTCAAAATCCAGGACTAGGGAAAAGAAATTGTCAATTTGATATGAATGATAGGTACAGCAACAACTTAATTAACGGTTATTCTATTAAGGTTCTCCGCGATAGTGGGGCTAGTATTGACGTGATTTCCAGGAAGTATGTAGATAGAAGTCACTTCACGGGGGAGTCTGTTTGGGTTAAAAACCCTCTAGCAGAGGAACCGGTTTTCTTACCTGTGGCAGAAGTTGAAATTGTCGGATCATTTGGGAAAATTTTCGGCAGAGCTGTAGTGGTTCCTGATAGCCATGAAGTTAATAAATATTTGCTTGGGAATGAAACAGCTAGGAAACTCGATGAATTAAATGACAAAAGACTTATTGAAGGAAATGTTTTCACTTCTGAAAATAAAGATGAAATTGAACATGTAGTGAATGAGGTTAAAACGAGGGCGGCTAGATTAAAAGAGGAGAGAGAAAAAGAGCGAGAGCAAGAATTGTTAATTGTGGAGCAGCATGAAAGAGAGCTGGATTCTCAGGAACAGGAAGACAGAGATAGGGAATTCGGGAATTCTGAAAATGAATCAGATGAGGTAGGAGAACAACCATTGCATTGTAAAATAGCATGTTTTACTAAAGAGAAATTCATTGAGGCTCAGGAAGGAGATATTAAATTGAAAGAACAAATAGATAAAATACACAACGGGGAACGTGATGATAGATTTATAATCAGGCAAGGTGTTCTGTTATATAAGGCACCTAACAATGATTCGGAAGGGTTAATAGTTGTGCCAGAGAGCTTGCGAAATGATCTATTGTCTTTTATTCATGATCATGCAGTGGCGCATTTAGGAATTTATAAGACACGGAAAGCTTTGGAAAAGTATTTCTATTGGCCCAATTTCAAAAATGATGTAACGAAATTTGTGCGATCTTGTGATCGATGTCAACGAGTGGGTTATGGGACAGACAAGGGAAAAGCACCGCTAGTTCTCGTTCCCACTGTAACAGATGTTTTCGAGAAGGTGTGCATAGACACTGTAGGACCGTTTCCAGTCACTACAAATGATAATAGATATATTCTGACTCTGATTTGCGAAATGTCTAAGTATCCAGAGGCTGTTCCATTAAAAGACATACAGTCAGAAACTATTGTACACGCTTTATTAGAAATATTCTCCAGAATCGGATTTCCGAAAGTGGTGCAATCGGATCAAGGCAGGTCATTTGTTAGCAATTTAACAAGTGAGTTTTTGGAAGAAATGGGAATTCGAGTACTGCATAGTTCAGTTTATCACCCCCAAACAAATTCAGTAGAGCGCTGGCATAGAAGCTTAAAGAAGGTGTTACGAACCGTGTGTCACGAACAACAAGAGAGTTGGGATCGCTTCTTACCGGGTGTCCTACTAGCATTTCGAACAGCTGTTCATGAAACTACGGGATTTTCTCCATCCGAACTAGTTTACGGTCGGGAAATTCGAACTCCTCTGACATTATTGAAAGAACAATGGCTAGGACAGAAAATGACAGATTCATCAGAAACACCTGTAACTGAATATGTATTTAACATAATAAATCGGTTGCGTAGATGCAGAGATCTGGCGATCGAAAATACCGAGAAAGCTAAAATTAAAGGTAAACGGTATTATGACAAAAACGTTAGAGTCCGAAATTACAAACCGGGAGATAAGGTACTTATTCTGTCAGTATTGGGAGGAAGTAAATTAGGAGTAAAATGGAAGGGGCCAGGTGAAATTATAGAACAAATCTCACCAACCAATTATTGGGTTAAATTCCATGACACTAATAAACAACAAGTGTATCATCATAATTTGTTAAAACCTTACTACGAAAGAATAGAAGGTGTGAACTATGTAGATTTATTAAGCAGTATTGATGAAGAGGTGAGTGATGATGAAATCCTTGAAATAGAAGAGAAGGTGAATCCGGAGTGGATTAAAGAAAGCAAGTTAGAGGAAAGGGTAAATAGTGAGCAGGTTGCCCAAATAGTGTCATTACTAGCAGAGTTTAAAAATGTATTTTCTACAAAACCCGGGAAAACTGATGAAGTAATTCATGACATCCAACTAACTGAGGAACCCTCCTTTAAAACAAAATGCTATCGTTTCTCTCCTAGGCAAAGAGAAATAGTACAGAAGGAGATTAAAAAGATGTTAGAATTGGGAGTTATCAAAGAGGGGGTTTCAGATGTGTTATCTCCTATGATTTTGGTTGAGGCGCCAAATAGAGAACCTAGACTCTGTGTAGATTACCGGCAGCTGAATTCTATTACGAAACCATGCATGAAGCCGATGCCTCATATTGAGGACAGGATCAACGAAGTCGCTAGTGCCAAATTTATTACTCTATTTGATCTTTCAAAGGGCTATTGGCAGATTGGCATGTCTCCGGACGCACAAAGGTATGCTGCTTTTGTGACGCCAAATGGAACTTACCTTCCTTTAAGAATGCCATTCGGGTTGCGAAATGCACCTTATGAATTTTGCAGACTTATGCGGCATGTGTTTGAAGGTCTTACGTGTGTCGTTACCTATTTAGATGATATTGCGGTAATATCACCCACCTGGGAAGCTCATTTAAGAGATATTCGCCAAGTGTTGGAGCGGGTAGATCGGTTTGGTCTTACGATCAAACCAAACAAATGCAAAATTGCGCAGGACCGGGTCTGTTATTTGGGACATATGGTAGGACGGGGATGTCTTAGTCCGGTTCAGTCAAAGGTTAAGGCTATTTCTGAATATCCTACACCTAGAAATAAAACTGAAATTAGAAGATTTTGTGGACTGATATCTTATTACGCACGATACATTCCCAACATGGCGGTCATAGCAGCTCCGCTGACTGATTTGACAAAAGGAAAACCTAGGAAGGGAATCATAACTTGGAATGAGAGTTGTCAGATAGCATTTGATCAATTAAAGAATATTTTAGTATCTGCTCCAGTATTAGAAGTTCCCAGAGCCGATTCCGAATTTATCATGCATACAGATGCTTCGGACTCAGGTGTCGGTGTCGTGTTGAACCAATTAAACAGTGCTAATGAAGAACATCCAGTTATCTATCTTAGTAGGAAATTTAGAGGAGCGGAATCTCATTACTCTGTGATTGAAAAAGAATGTTATGCTCTAGTCTGGGGAATCAAGAAGTTAAGGTACTATTTAGATAATTGCAAACCATTCACCATTGTTACTGACAATAATCCTCTTAGCTATCTTCATTCCAAATCACCTACAAATTCGCGAATCATGAGATGGATATTGTTCCTTCAACAGTTCAATTTCAAAATAAAACATCGGAAAGGGAAGGACAATGTAAATGCTGATGCTCTCAGCAGAATGTATCAGAAATCAGCTGATTAGTGGTGTACATACGTGTGCAAACAAGTATCCTGGAAGTGAGACTCTAGGTCACTAACGTACATTGAGATAATTCCTATACGGTTAATGAAAATGAAGCTTACGATTGAAAGTTGTGGATGTGTGTACTCAATGTAAATTAAGAATTCTTATATGTCATGAGTATTTCTATTTTTCAGTAATTCAAGTGTTCTGTGTAAATTAAGAATTCTTACACATAACATATTATGTGTATTTCTATTTTCATCAATTCAATGTTCTGTGTAAATTAAGTGTTCTTTTATGTTATGGGTGATTTCTAGTTTCAATATTTGACGTCTTCTAGGTAAATGTCGTATCTGTATTTATGTGTATGATCCAATTTCAATAATTGTAGGTACGTAAGTGTCACTATGTACGTCATGTATGGGTAGTGTTCGTTACTTAATGTGCTTAGCGAACTGCCAGGCCCATCTTACGAACCGAGGAGGGGAGGGTTTTATAACGACCCTTCTCGGGGGGCGAGTGTCGAGGCGTTCCCACGAGGTGGGAGGGCCGAGCGCCTCGGAGAGGGGAGCCCGCATGTGGTTGACATTTGGCAGGCTACGTCCCGGGGTCAGTCGAAGGGGCGGTTTCCTGGAATGTCATTTTTTTTGGAAGCGAGCGGAGGGGGAGAACTGGTGGAAGCGAGGAGTGTCGAGGAGAGTAGTTTTAGTCTTAGAAAAGAAATGTAACAGGAAGGTTGCGACGTTTGGACGCTTCCTCTCCGATTTAGGGAAATTTATACTTAATAAATTAATTAGTAAAATAATCTGTGTTTTCTTCATGAAGAGCAGGAGAAACCCTAACACTGAAAAATGCTGCTGCTTTAAAATATTGCCTTAGAGTCACAATGAGCATGTTATTTTTTTAAATAAAAAAAGGAAAATACAGTTGTGGATATAAAGTTGGGTGCACAGCAGTTCACAGAACGTAAACATTGAATTATGGCCCTTGTAACTTGAACTACTAGACGTTTTCCATTTCAACAAGTGGGCATATAAGTTTGCAGCCTGGATCACTGTTATTAGACGTCCAGGCATTCAATGTACGCGCCGCGTCATGCTACGTCAGGCTTCTCCCCTCCCCGCAAAGCCTCCTACCCCCACTACTTGCACTTTCGGCATTGTCGCGGACTGACGGTCCAATCCTAAGTGCAGAATGCCCGTGGGAGTAGGTGTTGTACAGGCCTGCTCTCATGAATGCCGCAACGAGCTAAATTAAAAGCCTACATTACCCTGCGTCCAGTTTTATTCATGGTTTACGTCATAACTCAAAATTCCGATTTTCAACAAGAAACATCATGGAAAATTTAGTATTTCTCACTTAAAAACCTATGTCTCATTCTCATTTGGCAACAACAAACGTCGCCTAAATGCGGTGCAATTTACGATTCAATAGTGTGAAATAGTGCTCCAAGAGTGTAAATTGGTTAAGGGTAAGGGTAAGAGTAACTTGGAATTTTTAGAAAGTGTTCTGCATTTTCCCGCACTGCCTGTACTAGTTTCATTTCATCCTGAAACTGAGTAAATCGTTACTAGGAAGCGCATGGGTCTATGAATTGTTTCGTGGGCATCATCTGGCCGCCAACAACATCCCCACTAGTTACAAGGCACAAACGCCGCCACGGTCTTGAGTCACAAACGGTCGACAAAGTTTTTGGCCTCAATGGGATTACGAGACACAGAGGTATGAACACAAGGGTTAAAGTACCCTAGGATGCAAAGAGGCAGTGGAGTTTAAATCAGGGCAGAGAGAGTCAGTTCATAACCGAAGGTTAAGCGGATATAAAAGGCTCAATGATGATGATGATCTATTATGAAGGGGGCCAGCTGTCTGTAATACACTTTGGTATTCATGTTGTATGTTAAAAAAATTGCTGCAGTAACTTTTGAATCTCGATAATCTATAAATACCAGGAGTCTCAATTTAATGCTGAATTTGATTACTCGACAAGTCTCTCCCTGTTTAAAATACTATTTTATTGATTCTAGAGATAAAAATGTGATATCGCAATACCTAACATATTAATGAATGACTTCTTCCTTAATAATGCTTCGTATTAAAAAAATTGAAAGGGATCCTACGTATCAGTCTGCGTCAGATTTCCGGCAAGTCTGAGCCATGCCTACGTGTGTCTCGGTCTCTGCTTTTCTGTCTCATTCGCATGGACACAGAAGCAATACGTTAAATTAAATGGTTGTATATGTATCGTTTTGTCAGATTAGTCTCGTTGAGCTCCATGGTGATTTCAGTGTTCGAATCCTTTTGTTAGTTTCATAGCAAATAATAAAAAATAGGAGGATGTCTTAGTTTTTTACAAATGGAAAGAAACTCTTTAAAGAGAAAAGAAAAAAATCCAAAGTAATGACGTTAGTAATAATAGAAAGTTGTACATAAATATTCAATTTATCTTCGCGTCAAAACATCCACAAAAATGTTCTAAACAAGACAATTACATGTAAGTAGCAGACAAAAAACAGAGTAATGGATCAAATACTCATCAAAATGTTCGAGCATTACGTAAAACTCCTATACAATCATCAGTATTCCGAATGTTCCCTCCGAACCTATTTTCTTCTCTGGATAAAAGCACAACGGTCCATTCACGTTTTCATAAAGATTTCCATCTCTTGATAATAAGAGATGAGTTGCTTCTTTTGTCGCTGCAGGTCAGGTTGACCTCGGAGCATAACGAAGAGTGATGTCAAGAGAAGGAAACTCGTAAGGTACTCATCTGATGTGACGATCTGATAAAGCAGCTCTGGACAGCCTTCTGCAGTGCATGATGTGCGATGCATTTCGCCGATATGACTCGGCTGCAGAACCACATCAAAGCGCCTGTGAAGGTAATCGACGATGAACGTGCATTTGTGAGTTCTATCACGTCGGTTACTTTCGTCGTCTGAATCACGTGATGAACGCGCTCTGATGGTCGGAAAAACAAATTTACAATTGGCAAATTGGTTCCTGATGGAGAAGATGGTTATTTATTTTGAACGCAGGAAATAAAACCCCCCGCGTTGTGTTCACTAACAATATAATTATTCACATATTCAAACTATTGTTATTTATAGACAGAATGCCACAATTATGAGTTATGAAAAGACATGTGTACAGGTGGTTCCGAAGATTTTGCAGAACAACGTTATCACCGTCTCTTGTGCCATAAATTGGACAAAATCGAATGTTTAACGAATGTGCAAACTCACTCCACGCACCTTGCACGCTAATTACACCACTACAGCATGAATGTACACATTTTCAAAACAATTTATTTTCATTAAATTAAACAGCACGAAACAGATAATGCCCTATTACAGTGTTACAAAAGTCCAAGGAGATCTTCACAAATAACACTGAATTCAAAGGATTACGCCTAATAACTTTGATGTATGATTTACAGGGATAGTATTACCGATAATGATAATAATATGATAAATGAGAGAGATCAACAATGTTTACGCGTGTATATAAAAACAGTAAATGCTAAAATTTTTCGATGAATATGGAGCCAACAGCTACTTTTCTTTGGGAGAAAAAGAGTAAACTGAAAGGAAGTCAAGTGTACAGTAGTTCTAAAATTTAATAATAAAAAGAAATATATTCCTTCTTTGCCCTTCACTACATTTCGCCGCTACGTTTCGAACTCTAACAAGTGCCAGCACCTTGTACTGCGGATGTTTCCTGAGCAGCGTCAGAGGGGCACCCCGCCCTTCCCCGCGCCTTCTCTTCTCCTTTCCCTCAGACAACAGCGCTCCTCTCCGAGCGAGGCGGTGCGCCGAGGCCTTAGTGTCATTCCGTTGTAATATAATCAAGCTAATGGGCTTAATCGCTGCTTTGATTACGCAAGAAACTGTTTACCCTCGCCGACAAGGCTGTGCACTCCGCGGCACGGCGCAGCGGTTGCAAGGTTCTTGGAAACGAAACACCATACAATGGTCCAAAGAAGACCCTAAAGCATTCAGTAAGAAAATATTAAAATTGTAGTATGTTAAGACTCGAGAGAAATATTTACCAGATGAATTCCTACATATATTACAAAACATTACATCATATTTAATAAAAGTTTACAAATTTTCAATTGCAATTCATGTTACTTTAAATATCAGTATCATATATTAACAAATCAATACAAGAAAACCTCTGTATAAAACAATATTAAAGTGCAAGATACAGAGTTAAAACCTTGATGTAAAAAAAAACCATTTTCTAACATTCCGGGTGTGGACACTTGCTGATCATTCAAAACTGAATATAAAATAAATGAAATAAAAAAAGTATTTCATACATATTTAGGAACATCAATTAATTACCAACGAATATTAGAATTTTTGCTGGACATTAAATGAGAAATTACATTTTAATCCAAAATAATTCTAGATCTTCGTCAATAACTAATGACATGCCGGCCCCGTGGCCGAGTTCGCTACGGCAGTAGTGTCGTGGCGATCTCGGACCACAGGGTCTCGGGTTCGAGTCCCGCTTTGGGCATGGGTGTATTTTTGTGTGTATCGTCCTTTCACCTCTCACTATCATCATCATTCGTCTTCCATTCCCTCAGGGCTAACAACCCTGGGGAGTAAAAATCGGATCCAGCGCAATGCTGACCCCCCCCCCATGATAAATTGCATGCCAGCGTGGTCGGAAGTGGCCTGTTCGAAAAATAATAATAATAATAATAATAATAATAATAATAATAATAATAATAATAATAATAAATAACTAATGACATCTGAACAAACTTCACAACCTATTATCTATCTCGCAAAAACGAAGTTTAAAGTACACCCTTTTGTCGGTCTGTACAGCAAAAACATTTCAACCAAAAATCCGATCTATCCGATCTTCCACTATTGTGTGCACTGAACTTTCAATGCCAAAGTGAGGTCCTCGCATTTTGTAGCAGTAAATTTCTTCCTTACTAAGAAAAAACACTGGATCATAGATATGGCCTTCAAGAACCCGACGACTAAGTGTATAGTGAGATAATAGGGGGGGGCGACGAGTGACGTATGGAAGGTGGCAAGTAAGTGACGAATTAGTATGTCTACGGTGAACGGCAGGTTATCGGCGACAATGAGACGGATTAACATCTGTTTTTCTCATTTTTGCGGGTTCGAAAGCTCACGCGCTCGTCTCTCGAATATCGAGTCGTACGAGTCATTAGGAGTGTGTTTGTCACAGGTAGTTCAAGTTCAACTACAGAAAAGCTGTTTTTCTTGTTTTTCCTGGTATTCTCGAGGGTTACGCGGGCGTCTATATTTTATTTTGGAAACATTGGAGTAGGTTTTTCATCGTGGAGTAGGTGCATTAATTTTTTTTGGGGGTGGGGAGGTCTTTGTGAAGCGAGTTTTACCACCACGTTACACTTTTGGTAGCCGAAGAATAATTTTTTACTTATCCCCAGTCATAAGACATTTTTATGTTAAAAAATGTCTCCATCTCTCTGCTTCACCTCTTCAGGGGAGTGTGAATCGATTTTGGGTCCACGAGTCGATTTTAATTTTGTGTGTTTTCGTTTTCCCTCATCTTTCCTGTTTAAAATGAGACATAAATGAGGTTGCTATGACCACGGAAACTATTTTTATTTATCTCTTAAAGTAAAGCGTGTGCACGTCATAATGCGTGTGCATGCCATAACACGTGTGCATAAATATTCAAACCTGTTTTCCTGTAAGTTCATTTTTTTTATAAAAGGAATATTTTCTAATAAACTATTCATCATAAAAATTTCGAACTTTGTGGATATTTTAAATTAAGTGTATTTACATGCTAAATTAGCCATATTTACATAATCTGTTATATTTTGGATTTTACTAGAACGAATATACCAGAAAATGTAGGGGAAAAATAATGTATACTTCTCAAGAAAAAAACAATTATTTCATCAAAAACTAGCTTTTTTCAAAATTTCTTTAATTTAGTATGTGTGTAAAGAATATGTGTACACTGTGTCAAAATATCAAAGAGCTACCTCTAATATTTTGCCAAAATAATGTACCTTCAATTAGCCACATTTTAACACTGTCAGACTAGGGAATTCACTCTCCCTTTGAAGCAGAATTCAAGGGCGCACGCTTCTTCTTTCAGCCCGCTAGTTTTAGTTCACCTCTGCAAAACTTACTATCTGTTCTTATAGAATTAGCAAATGATTTGAATTGACACAACAATTACTTGAATACATAGTAGTAATTAGTAGTTAGCAGCTAGTAGTATTTAATTTAATTATTATTGATTATAACAGCGGTTTAACAGCTTCAAGATGTGTTCGCCCTCAATTTGTATGTCTACTTGCAATTGCGAAATAAAGTGATTGATAAATGACAAAGGCTCACGCAATTTCTTCAGAAAATGTTGGTTTCTTCCATACTGTCGACCGCAGTAGTTGGGATGTTGAGGTGTTTGTAAAGTATTTTATTAGTAACGAACCTCTATGTTCCTCATAACTTAAATCTTTCTTTCTCGAACCTTCCAAGGATCTCTTGTTTGATACGCTAGCGGATCCTCATAATTCTATAGCGTATGTCCAAGTAGGTTTGTGACTTTTTTGATTTTCTGCAATTTGTTCAACACTTTATCTTCAATATCTGTTGAGGAGCTAAGTCAATATTCGTTTGTTTCAGTTGGTATGTTCACCATGTCAAAAGACTCTTCAGCTCTAATTCCATGCATATGACGCTTGTAGTCTTGGGGAGTTGTGTGCTATTTTACTAAGTTTTTCTCGTAATAAAAATGTTAAGTGGTTTACTTTAGTTGCATTCATAAAATGTATTATATTTGTTCTTCTATTTTTCCCAATCGTGCTTATAGGTGGTGAAGCACAGAAAGAATGTTTTGGGGTGATTATTGTGTCATCGCTGTCATCATTTGCAAAGCTAGTGACAGCAGTGAAGTAGTCTGGATGTCGGAAGTAGCTTTATGTTACGGAGAGGTCCTTGTGCACCTGCACCTGGTATCTTACACATCCGTGGACAACTTGGAATTCTGAGAAGGGTCTTAGTACTTTAACTTGAAATTATGGTGCTCCAACAGCACATACTTTATCGTATTATTTGTAATATTTTAATACTGACTGAACTGAACCCGCAAGGGAGTTCTCAATCCATTAAATATGTTTCCCGGCTGAATTTCAAACCACGCGTAAAAGTTCCGCAAGTAACCCACGCGTTGACACGACGCGACGCATCCACTACAACATCCGGCTGTTGGCAAACAAACGACGCTCCGGAAGTTTAAAAGAAAATCAAATTTCGAACGTTCAGAGGTTTGAATGAAAATCAAATTATATAAAATACAAAAACAAAAATTGAGGGCAATTTTGAAAAACAATACAAAATGCCGTTGGAACTACATGTAAAGTACCTTCAAAAACTGAAATGTCCGTTTCAGATTGAGAGGCTGCGACGTCAGGCAGATCGATCGTGGTGGAAAATCTGTTTTCGAGATTGAACGGGACCAAACGGGTGTGGATTAGACGAGACTAGACTAAACGTAACTGTCCCGAGCAGTAGTAATTCTTGTATTATTATTTTTAAAGAAGACATATCTATATCTAAAAGTCAAGTGTAATAATTATCGGTTTCTTGTTTTTGAAAAATCGTCTGAAAAAGTAAAGTAGAAACAATTGTTTTCACCTTCTTATAAGAAAAACTGAATTTCTCATCAAATTAAACTGAAAACTCGTCATAGGTATGTATTTATGCCTTCCTTATTCGTTAAAAATACGTACATTTTAACAAATATTAGAGAAAAACAATAATTCAAACATATCTGTCAGCATAATTCTGATGAAAGTAATACTAGGATTCTAAAAAAATGTGACGAAAAATAGGCCAAAGAAGAAGAATTAGCACAACCTATTTGAATTAAAATCGACTTGGAGGAATTTTCACTAACTTACCCGTCCTTTTCTCCAATTAGAAACCTCGAGAGTATTCGATAATATGTCAAATTCGGATAACCGCCTTCATTCTCCGCGCCGCGACGGGGCCCAGATCTGTGCTGGCGGAAGCGTCCAGCCGCGGCCTCGTGGCGTCGGAGGCAGTCGTGAAGGCAGACGCTGCCGGGAGCTCGCTTCGGGTGACGCAACCTCTGCAAATATTGGTTGCTTCGCGTGCTCCTCTTGTAGCGTAGGCGGTGGTGGTGGAGGCAGTGATTGTGGACATGGCAGATCGCCGTGAATGATACCTAGTTGCCATAGCAATTAGAGTGAGAGACGGTGCTGATGGCGGCGGTAACGCTAGCAGTAGTATTGTGTAATGGTAGTAGTAGATTGCATCTGATAGCAACGGTATTGGAGACAGCGCGGATGGTGAAAACTGTGGCAGAGACGAATGCGGTGATGGAGATGGCAAATATCAAAGGCACTCGTGTAGATGAAGGCGATGGCCAAATGAAAACAAACAACGTTTCGATGGACATTTATTGACGTAATTCGTGAGCAAATATTGAACGGCGATGAATCTCAGTCATATGACGAGTAATCACATTCAAAATCGAGATTTGTGGACATCTAGTGCGTGAATAGGCTTTCCATCAGTTGTATGCTTGTAAATAAGGAAATTAATGATTGAAGGTCTTCGATCAGATGACAAAATATTCATCTTAGCTCAATATAAATATCCCATATCAACACTAAATGCACTATGGTTCATTCCAAATCCGACGAGCATTAGTTGTTTCAGAATTCAAGGACGCAGTAAAACATCTGGCCAACAATTTCTTCAATATCTTGCCGAACTCTTCCCCATCTACAATGTAGAGTGTGTGTGTTTATATATATATATATATATATATATATATATATATATATATATATAAATAATGTTTGTGTGTGTGTATTTAGATGTACTTCCTTCTTATTTAGTATTATACTAGAAACTAATATTGAGAGTCTCGACATAGAGAAGGCCATATCCTAAAAGCTCTGTACGATAATGTTCTTTTAAGTCCTTGAAATATAAAATTGTCGAACAACTAAAAACTTTATGTGTGTGTATATATATATATATATATATATATATATATATATATAGAGATAGAGAGAGAGAGAGAGAGAGAGAGAGAGAGAGAGACCCTCCATAAAAATAGGCTACCAAAACACTGGGGCAAGATGCTAATATAGATGTTTTCCGAAGGATGCCATGTGAATTTGGTAGATTCTAGTATACACACACACACACACACAGGACACGAAATAGAGATCTTTATTATTCATGTCAAGATGATTTTTTGCAGGGAAGTAAATTTCAGAAGTATTATTTATACTACGGCGAAAAACAATGCTTGTAATTAGCCCCAAAATTATGCCCTTTGAAAAACAAAACATAATTAACACATAATTTGTCCTACATTTGTAACCATTTATAATCATATTAATTTAATATATTTTCTATTTATTTGTATAATGCAGGGATACGTGCCTACAGAATTTCCCGAATTTATTCTTAAATTAAGGATTTAAGATATTCGCATTCATTGAAATTATTACACTTTTATGATTTAGAAAATAATTTTTAATGGAATATCTAGCCGTGAAAGTCTACATTGCTTTACTTTTAATGTTGGTATTGTCATTTAATGTGGTATATTGAATGGATAAATTAGGTTTTTACAGAGATCGCCTCTCAACTTTATTTCTTCCTAATATGGGAATCTCAAAAGGCAATCGATGTTTGTTGACCGGGCTGGATTGAGATATCGTCTTGGCGCAGTGTACTTCGCAGATGGGGGTAGATACGGACTCAAAATATGAAGAAAGAAAAAAAACAACAGAAAATGCTCAGGTTTAGAAAGAACCAGAACAGTCGGTCGAAGATGATTTCAATTTCAATTTGCATAGTCTTGTATGGTGCTGCAGGCTTTGGGGAGGAGATACGTGTACAAAATTTCTGAGCTTTCCGCTTTCCTCTTTGCTTTCGAAGGCTGATTACTGTATACTTGAGGTCAAGATGAAAAAAAAGACACAGGTAAATTCATATTTAGAAAACCGAAACATTTACGTTCGTTCTTGCATTTCATTTCCTAGCAATGACACAAACAAATAAAAAACAAAAATATATCTATTACCAAACTTTTAAAATTTCAACCTAATAAATTGTTATCATTGTTCGTTTATTTAACGTCTTCTTCCAACATCGGCATTCCGCTTTCCTGCCTATCTTGACACAGGTACAATACAAATCATCTCTAATGTCCTTTTTATTCGCGAATTACTGAACGTTCATTCCGCCGCGCTCTCGCCGACTGCAACACATTCCTCCCAATCCTGTCGACGAAGTCTCATCTCCCATACAAGCGATCAGTAAATGTTAGCCGTTTATTACGATGATCGAGTTAATTTTGAGGCCATCTTGCGTTTGTTTTGGCTTTTTAAAGCTAACATCCGCGCAGCTTTTCTGTGAGTTGTCTTTTGTGACCGTTGATCAGTTTTTACGTGATAATTCAAAATAATGTTGGTAATGCATTATCCTGTTGGTTATTTACAACATTATTTTACTCGTCTAGTGCGCTCGGCCACAACCGAGGGATGTATGACGTGGTGAGCATGCACGAGATCCCGCCAGCCTCACCTACACGCCTGGTGTTCTCAGTTCTAGCGTCGCACCCAGTGCTCCGCAATGTTTGCTCTGTGAAGCGGACCGTCATGTGACCCTCTCACCCAAACAAACACCATTAAAGGTTGTACACTACAAATGGTAGCGCACCTCCCTTTACTGCAAAATCGATTAAATGTCTCACAGAATTTACAATGAATTTGCCTCTTCCGAGCTACGCATGGTAAAACGCAGCACATGCTAATTTATTTTCCTAACTGAAAAGTTTGTTTTGACAACTATCCAAAACTAATACTCGATTCTGATGGTATTGAATTACGTAATCATTATAGAAATATTGAAAATACATCAAATGACAGAAAAACTTCAATAAATTAATACATTAATCGCATTGCATTACGCTTGTGGTAAATGAAAAATTATGTCAAGTAACCCAAAAGAAGATGAATCAGTAGGCGATGTCTTTTCATATTATCGGTTGGTTCATCTACATTACATTTCTCTCGATTACAGTACTTTACTTAAGAATCACACTCTTTGATCACTCTCACTATCATTAATTATATTTGTTTATCCTTAAATTATTACTAACTAGTTCAACAGCAAAATACCCTCGACGTTTTCAAGTACCAAGCACAGATTCACGTCTATATAATCATGGAATATTCAAGTAATGAGGCATCATCTTTTGGATTACAATAAGTTAAATTCGTCACGGACCATTTTGTGTCAAAATGCATGGGATATAAAATTGTGTTTATTTGAAAACAAGATTTGACCGCCGAGGTCTGACATCGGATTTGTGTTTTACAGTCAAAACACATCAAATGATATTAATGTGTCTTACGTTTACTTTACGATAAGTTAGTTCGCAAGATTATCGAAAATATTTAAAATATTTCTAGCGCATTAATCATAACAGGAAGAAAAACTTGTTATAATTTGTATAGATTGTATTGTAGAGTCTCTTCTCAAATTTTCCGCGCGAATGAAGAATCATTCATCGGATCAGGTGAACGATATAAGAAGCAAAGCAACTTGCACCCTGGTCATCTCATGAACCCGAAATTCATGCGAGACGCGTAACGAACATTAAAAATCACACGATACGATCATGTAACATAAGAAAATCCAAATCCTGGGGACGCAAGATATTACATTTTTCGACTGTATCTGATTATCGCTGAAGGTTAGATAACTCCTTAGCACCTAGTGTTTACAACAGAGCTTCTGGACGCCGAGTTCGCCAACAACCAGCTCAGCTAAAGATTAGAAGCCGCGATGAGTTATCGCACCTCCCAAGTGCCCGATACTCAGTAAACCAGTGGCGTCAAGGTCTTCTGCTGGTGGCAGTGGCACGCGTCGTGGCTCCGTAGCATGCCACGAGCTACTCTGCGCAACTAGCGTTGGGAAAGGTAACTCTTAGTAACCCCGGCGTTTTACAATAGGGATGGCGTTGTGTCTGATGGCGGGGTGATAATCTACGTGAAGGGGAGAATTCATCGTGGCACTCGTGCCACCGACTCCCGCTCGTGGCATCGACCTTGACAACGGTGCAGTAAACCCTCGTTTGTACGAACGCGCTTAACACGAATTTCGACGTAACACGAAAAAAACTTCGGTCCCGGCAAGGGATTACGGTAATACTGACATTTATAATACTGGGATAACACAATTTTTTTTCAACACGAACTCCGATTAATTCAGACCCTTGGAATCCGTGTTAATGAGGGTTTACTGTATTACGTTCCCGAAATCGCACGCTTGACGATCCCTAGAATCTCTTCACGGCCACACACCTGCGCCGCCCGCCCCCGAGGCGAGCGACCTCGCGAGCGCAAGGGCAGGGGAGGGCGGAGCAGCGCGCCCCATCCGCGGCCGCTTTCTCCTGCACCGACGCCACGCGTCGCCTCGCCACGCCTCGCCACGCCACGCCACGCGCCCAGGGCCGCGCGCGCGCTGGGCCCGGACGCGCCGCCGCGCTCAGTGGGCCCAAAGCGCACTTCGTCGGTGCTCATCTTCTTCATCATAGCCTTTTTACTTTCTCGCCTTACGAATACTTTGTAAGAAGAGAAGGTTAGGTTATCGTGCGCCAGTAAACGGTGAATTATCACCAGATAAACTATCAATGTCGGGTTCTGGTAACGAAAAAGTGGATAAATCCTGTTTCTGAATTTAGAAAAACAAAATCCTCAAACTCGTGTTGCAGCCAAAATCCATGTTTTGATGGCTCTTGATACCTAAAAATCGATTGACGGCAAAACTGTCTGTCCCTCTGTCCGTGATGAACACAAGCGACCGTCCAGCCGATTTTTTTACTTTCTCGCTACGGAGTAGGGAGAAAATAGGTAAGTGACGCGAAAACGGCGAATTTCAGGCCGAAAAACTCTTATTACAAGGCCCTGATAATGAAAAAGTGGATAAATCCAGTTGTTGAATTTAGAAAAACAAAATTCTCTAACACTTGGTGTACCCAGCAGAATCAATGCTTTGTGAGTCCTTGATACCGAAAAACGAACGACAAAATTTACGAGAAAAATGGCTCCATCGTTGTTCTTTTTTTCGTAATGAGAAGGACGTTTCAGAGAATGGACTCAGATTCAATCGACTCAGATTCAATCCGTTCTCAATCAAAAAGCTGATATTTTTGACATTTCACTTTCTTGTGCAATGATGGCATGCAGTTTTCAAACAAGTATTTGAACTGACGAAAATATGTTCAAAATTGTAACGTAACGAGTGAATTTAATAAAACGGAAATTGAATACGTCTCATATCAATTGGCTTCCAAAATGTTTCTCAGATGTTTATTTTTATGGCTAGAGGTGTTCAAATGTCGCTTGTAGCAATATTACGCTTTTTCCTTAAAATGACATTAAGAGGACTTCCTTACTTCTCATTTTCTTTAATATAGTTATATGCAAAAACATAGGGTACAACACCAACGACATGTGTGTGCACTATGTTTAATGCATTACGAGAAAATGACATCATTCCGTACAGTGCATATACTGCGGCTGAGCGATGAAAAGATTGTTCCCATTATTAACAGTTCCATCTGAAACATCCATCAGTTCACGCAGAACAATACGTGGCGCATCTTGAGGTGTCAATTGTTATTGAGGCGTCTTTCGGCCCAGTGCGCGCGGCGCAGGGCCGGAAATCAAATATTCTCAACACAGAACTGGCGCGCGCGTGCCGCGGCCGTGACCCGGCGCGGTGCAGTGCGGCGGCGCGGGCGCGGGCGCGGGCGCGGGCGAGAGCGCGGTCGAGAGCGCGGTCGAGGGCGCGGGCGAGGGCGAGGGCGCGAGCGAGGGCGCGGACGCCCAGCGCGAGGTGGGTGCCAAGTGGAGAGCGAATCTTGTTTTCGCTTCCAAGCCTTCGGTTATTTATTTTTCTTTCTTTCAAATAAGATGAATAGATGCTCTGTTCCTTTTTGAGAATGTAGTTGGCTAAAATGGTACGTGTACTAATTAGGAAGTCGCTTTAAATTACTTATTTTCAAGGCGGGTAGAAACTGAAAGAAATCTATGCAAGCACTTTAGTAAACTACCTTTATGCAAATCTTAATATAAATGCTTTACACACTTCTTTCATTTAGCTCAAAAACCACGATTTGTTTAAATTCAATGACTGTTCTTGTGCACCAAGATATTATGAGGGTCGTTCCGAAAGTTCCATTACCTCAAAATCTAAAGTGAATGGTGCCATATAATTAGTAGAATTTGGTCCTTCCGCTTTAATGTTCGTTTAATTTCGTTGCTATTTGTCATATAGAACCACAGTGACAATATGCTAAAATAACGCCTATCTGGAACGCGCGTAAGAAGCAGAGATATTCGATTGAATTTCTCACTTCGGAGGAAATTGCACATATTGACATCCACAGACGCTTTCCGAACTTTTACAGAGAACCTACACTGTATGTCAGTACAGTGCGACGATAGGAAGTGCGTTTCAGCGGTGGTGACAGCTATGTGAAAGACAAATCACGTTGCGGTCGTCCCCGCACAGCTGCCACACAGAACAATGAGGAGCGCCTCGATCAGCTCATCCGTGCGAATAGGCGCATCACATCCTGTGTACGGCGCTGAACATTGCCTGCAATGCATCGGAGATAATGTTGACTAAATTGACGTACCTAAAATTGTGCGGAAAGTGGGTCTCGCGACACAGGGGCACAAACAGCACCGAATGGAAGTATGTGAGGAATTTTTGACCCAATACGAAGCTGGAGGTTGTGGTTTTCAGAATCTAAAGCCTGGAGATGACGAGACTTGGTGTCACTATTTTGATCCAAAAACAAAACAGTCCTTGGAATGGCGCCATAAGAATTCCTCATCCTGGTCACCTCGGGTGGTACAGTTTTTTATGAGCGTGGCATGCACGCACTTGTTCATCGGTGGAGAAAATGCGTAAAACAAGGGACTCTATTGAAAAACACTCTTGAATTCAAAAAACTTTAATCTAACACATCCTTTTAAGATTGACATTTTATTCACTATACTTGTCATACAAATAAACGGAAAGGATTACTTTCGGAACGACCCTCGTTAACGCTCTAGAAATAACTAGTTTTGATATGCGTATGCATGATCGAAATGAAATTATTAACGACCGCTTATCTGAAAATTCTCATTTAAATCGAAAAGTACAGTATTTTTATTACAGTTATTAAAAAGGTTGATTATAATGTTACATTAAATTTTAATATTTTATCGACGGCGGCCGCACAATCATTTTTTTATTTCATTTTATAAAACATTAATCAACAGTTAGACACTGAATGTGTTTGTTTCGACAATAACGACTTTCCTTCGTTTTAATGGTTTGTTGTTTATTTAAAACTTTAATAGTTTTTGAAAGGTGATCAAATTCCCATATTGAGTTTCTAATAACTTTATATCTAGTTGTTGAATTTTGTGAGATGTTAACAGGGAAAATGAGTCAAGGTGATAGCGATGATGTTCTTTCGCATATTGAAGAAATGTCTGTGGCATCATTTCTACCAGAAAAATCACAGCAAGCTTATGAACAGACTTACAAAAAATTACCAATATGTATAACGCAAAGAGTCAGATTTTCAATGAAAAAGTTTTGTTGGATTTTCTACAGAACTTCTCAAACGAATCTCTTTTAACAATTTTACTCCATGTTACTTGTATTTTACTCAATGTTACGGTCCATGTTAACATTAAAACAAAAAACGTTATAACTAGGAATGCAAATTTGATTGCATTTCTGAGAAAAAAAAATTACAATGTTTTTTACCTCAAAAGTCAAAAATTAAATTAAAAATATAGTATAATTTCTATTAGGAACGCGGACGAGCAAATAATTTATTATGAAAGTGGAATTGCAGATGCATGTAGACGTGATGAATCAACAATGTACGCGTAGAAATCGTAAAACACTTAAGGGCAGAGTATTCGCTTCGTAGAACCTGCTACGAAAGCAAAGGTGGCGAGAAATTTTTTTGTTACTATTGGAAACACAGATCATAATAATGATAGAAATAGTTCAAAATTACACAGCCATGTAGTCTTCTGATACACATCCGTCCAGATTTTTCCTAAAATTCACAAATGATAAATGTATGTAGCAGCTAGTAAACATTAATATATTTGGCAAATACGAAGAAATATTGAACCATTTTTATAACTCCAAAACCTAAAAGAACACACGACACTGTTCTCGGAGGTCGTCAGCATCGTTACTTGCTGATTATGGGGCAAACCAACTGGCTATCAAAAAGACACGGCAGATAATACTTAATACAGTATCAGAACGATACCTTGAAGTTTATTCAGAACACCAAAAGAGAGGTGCCTCAAGAATTTTGAACTCTACTCTCTTTGAAGAAATATCTAACCTTCGATCTTCCAAGGAGGATGAAATTGAATTAATTTTCCAGAGATCTGAGTCAACGTCAGAGGTTAGGGGTTAGCATAAAACGTTTCAAGAATGTTACTGTATTAATGTGTAAATATACATAATAAAAATATATACATTTGCTTGTATACAGTACGAGTATTATATAAAGGTTTTAACAATTAAAACCTTTAGTATTTATATTAATATTAATGTTAACATTTATATTAATATTTAGCAATTAAAACATTATATTAATCTTTAAAAATTTTCTGGATTTTCTGTTAAAAAATGGTGTTTTTATGAATGCATAAGAGCAAGCATATCGTATCATAACAATACACGAATGGGTGCGATATTCAGCTGATAACGCATCCTCGGAGAGAAAATAAGTACAATTCATGTCATTTAGAGGTTGACAGAACTGATGTGAACATAGTCGCTAATAACTATGTTCAATGTTTCGTTTTGTCAAATGATCATGAAGCTCTTCGTTTATACGCATACACTACTGCATTACGAGGATTTGATATGGTTGTGCTGCACTACGCTTTAGTTGATAGGTTTTCTCACGGCAGGCGGTAGTTCATTTCCCTGTGGAAGTGGGAAGTGCAGGATTGATGAACTCGCTTGTTTTCACTTCACACGCCCGTGAGCCTTTGACGAGAACATGCGACCAGGCCTCAGTCTGCCAACTTCCTGAGAGCCAACGTTTGCATGTATTCAACGAGTTACAAGCACTCTGCAGCCGTTGATACGGCATTCTCATCATGCTCCTCTTCGTCCCATTATTTTTGTACGCTCTTAACTTGACTTGCATTTACCTCAGTTTCTATTCATTTTCTTAAACATCTGCTAGTTTTTCATTACCACATGTCATTATCTATTTTTGTTGGCGTATTTATGACACTCTTCTTCACACAGTCTTCCTCTGTGACAGTTGTCTTGATGATGTCATGATCTTTCTAACGACATGATCTTCCTGACAACATGATTTTCCTGACGACATGATCTTTCTCACGAGATGATCTTTCTGACGAGATCTTTCTCACGAGATGATTTTTCTGACGAGATGATCTTTCGGACGACACGATGTTTCTGACATGATCTTTCTGATATTATCTTTCTGATCCCATCCCTCTTGGCTTCGGGCTTTGTCTACTACCAAACAGTTCCACCTATAATTACTTGCTTCTTACTCTCCTAGACACCCTAATATTTGTAACATAATTTCTGTTCTTTTTTTTAGTAATATCTGCCATATTCTCAGCCAACGTGCCTTTCCTTGCAACCTACATCAGACTTCTCTATATTTTTGGCTGCTCACAAAATAGTCGCTGTCACCATCACTATCACTACGTACGACCGCCACCGTAACCACCCAGCGATTACGATGTCTAGAGCGGTGACCTCGTGCGATCGCAATTCGCGACAGGCGCTGGGTCAGGCCTCGTCCCACTAATACAAAGCGGCAGTTTACGATGTAAATACATTGAATTAATAATGCATGAGTCATTAGCAGCTCGGAGGACGCGCGCAACGCATGTCAGCAGCTTCAGGTTCTAACCTATCAATTGCCCCTTTCCGAAGTTGCGGAACCAAGCTCATAATGAGACTACACATTTGAACAAGGGGAACCCTTGTGGTTATTTATTTCTACCAAAATCTAAACGTGTATGTTGAAGGGAACTTCAATCGGAAATCCTACTATCCACATTAATTTAAAAGCGTTATGCATCATATATATATTACTGATTTTTTTGGTATCGAAACTCACGTTCCAAACGATTGTTGAATATTGGGTTTATATACACTTCGCTAATCTTTGCATTTAAAAACACTCGATCATTGAAGTTAAAAACGCGCTATCTTGGCATCGCTAATTGCGACCTCAAACTCATAAATGTCAGCAGCTTCAGGTTCTAACCTATCAATTGCCCCTTTCCGAAGTTGCGGAACCAAGCTCATAATGAGACTACACATTTAAACAAGGGGAACCCTTGTGGTTATTTATTTTTACCGAAATCTAAACGTGTATGTTGAAGGGAACTGCAATCGGAAATTCTACTATCCACATTAATTTAAAAGCGTTATGCATCATATATATATTACTGATTTTTTTGGTATCGAAACTCACGTTCCAAACGATTGTTGAATATTGGGTTTATATACACTTCGCTAATCTTTGCATTTAAAAACACTCGATCATTGAAGTTAAAAACGCGCTATCTTGGCATCGCTAATTGCGACCTCAAACTCATAAATGTCAGCAGCTTCAGGTTCTAACCTATCAATTGCCCCTTTCCGAAGTTGCGGAACCAAGCTCATAATGAGACTACACATTTGAACAAGGGGAACCCTTGTGGTTATTTATTTTTACCAAAATCTAAACGTGTATGTTGAAGGGAACTGCAATCGGAAATTCTACTATCCACATTAATTTAAAAGCGTTATGCATCATATATATATTACTGATTTTTTTGGTATCGAAACTCACGTTCCAAACGATTGTTGAATATTGGGTTTATATACACTTCGCTAATCTTTGCATTTAAAAACACTCGATCATTGAAGTTAAAAACGCGCTATCTTGGCATCGCTAATTGCGACCTCAAACTCATAAATGTCAGCAGCTTCAGGTTCTAACCTATCAATTGCCCCTTTCCGAAGTTGCGGAACCAAGCTCATAATGAGACTACACATTTAAACAAGGGGAACCCTTGTGGTTATTTATTTTTACCAAAATCTAAACGTGTATGTTGAAGGGAACTGCAATCGGAAATTCTACTATCCACATTAATTTAAAAGCGTTATGCATCATATATATATTACTGATTTTTTTGGTATCGAAACTCACGTTCCAAACGATTGTTGAATATTGGGTTTATATACACTTCGCTAATCTTTGCATTTAAAAACACTCGATCATTGAAGTTAAAAACGCGCTATCTTGGCATCGCTAATTGCGACCTCAAACTCATAAATGTCAGCAGCTTCAGGTTCTAACCTATCAATTGCCCCTTTCCGAAGTTGCGGAACCAAGCTCATAATGAGACTACACATTTAAACAAGGGGAACCCTTGTGGTTATTTATTTTTACCGAAATCTAAACGTGTATGTTGAAGGGAACTGCAATCGGAAATTCTACTATCCACATTAATTTAAAAGCGTTATGCATCATATATATATTACTGATTTTTTGGTATCGAAACTCACGTTCCAAACGATTGTTGAATATTGGGTTTATATACACTTCGCTAATCTTTGCATTTAAAAACACTCGATCATTGAAGTTAAAAACGCGCTATCTTGGCATCGCTAATTGCGACCTCAAACTCATAAATGTCAGCAGCTTCAGGTTCTAACCTATCAATTGCCCCTTTCCGAAGTTGCGGAACCAAGCTCATAATGAGACTACACATTTGAACAAGGGGAACCCTTGTGGTTATTTATTTTTACCGAAATCTAAACGTGTATGTTGAAGGGAACTGCAATCGGAAATTCTACTATCCACATTAATTTAAAAGCGTTATGCATCATATATATATTACTGATTTTTTTGGTATCGAAACTCACGTTCCAAACGATTGTTGAATATTGGGTTTATATACACTTCGCTAATCTTTGCATTTAAAAACACTCGATCATTGAAGTTAAAAACGCGCTATCTTGGCATCGCTAATTGCGACCTCAAACTCATAAATGTCAGCAGCTTCAGGTTCTAACCTATCAATTGCCCCTTTCCGAAGTTGCGGAACCAAGCTCATAATGAGACTACACATTTAAACAAGGGGAACCCTTGTGGTTATTTATTTTTACCGAAATCTAAACGTGTATGTTGAAGGGAACTGCAATCGGAAATTCTACTATCCACATTAATTTAAAAGCGTTATGCATCATATATATATTACTGATTTTTTTGGTATCGAAACTCACGTTCCAAACGATTGTTGAATATTGGGTTTATATACACTTCGCTAATCTTTGCATTTAAAAACACTCGATCATTGAAGTTAAAAACGCGCTATCTTGGCATCGCTAATTGCGACCTCAAACTCATAAATGTCAGCAGCTTCAGGTTCTAACTTATCAATTGCCCCTTTCCGAAGTTGCGGAACCAAGCTCATAATGAGACTACACATTTGAACAAGGGGAACCCTTGTGGTTATTTATTTTTACCAAAATCTAAACGTGTATGTTGAAGGGAACTGCAATCGGAAATTCTACTATCCACATTAATTTAAAAGCGTTATGCATCATATATATATTACTGATTTTTTTGGTATCGAAACTCACGTTCCAAACGATTGTTGAATATTGGGTTTATATACACTTCGCTAATCTTTGCATTTAAAAACACTCGATCATTGAAGTTAAAAACGCGCTATCTTGGCATCGCTAATTGCGACCTCAAACTCATAAATGATGGCTCACGCTAGAGAGTCTTCAGGAGAAGGCCATGATTGATTGTTAGTGATTCCGGGCGCGTCAAATACTGAGGTCATTAGCCCTGTAAGTGTAGTTCATGTTTTTATATCGGGAGGTGGCGGTGATTTTCCTCCGCTGGATGGCGAGATCTGGCTACCGGTCGTCTAGCGGGATTTTCCCCAACCAGCGAGGCACCCACCCCCAATCGAGACAAGCTCCAAGCCCCCGGACCGGTCCCGGAGAAGGTCTTGACCTAACCAAACGAAATAATAAACAATGTTGGCAGAGAAGCTTTTATTCTATTGATTTTAGGATTTTATTAATATTTAGTGCTTATACTATAAGACAGGCTAATAATAGAAAGTTGTAACATATATGGAAGCCCACTATCATTCATTTAAAGCAATAATCCTTTGAATTTTAAAAATTAATAATTTTCCAATTTTCAAAATCTCACAGGTTAAATGAAAATTAGAATTACGTGCACAGCACACCAATAAATGCACTTTCTTCTATTCGAGCAAGTAATTTACAGAAAACATTTTCAGCCATTGTCCAGACAATTTTCAAAATGTCACAGGGACATCATGTAAAGTACTCTCCAAAATGAACAGTTCTTACTGTCGTATTCATGAATATGACTTAAATCGAAGCTTACGTAATTTTTAATTTGAGAGCTGAAGCGGACTTTCGAACAAATCGGATTCATAGACAAATCTTCCACAATGTAAGCTCTGGGAGAAGTAGACTTAGATAATTTACAATTAAAACTACGCATTTCACAGTTGTCACAGTTGTCTTTGCCAACATTCCATTGTTTTTCGAATTCTCAGTTGTTTCGTGAGCAGGCAGGCGACTGAAGTGTGTGTGATTTCGTTTGACTGATTAGTGATTCCGGGCGCGTCAACTGCTAAGGTTATTAGTCCCGTAAGTGTAATGCATGTTTTATTAGATTAGATTAGATTTATTTAAACTGCAATTGGGCATAACCCGGTGGCAGTTAATTACAAAAACAAATATACACAGCCTTTCAGTAATATAGAACACTAATACCAATAATAATTATTATAATAATAATAACAACAACAACAACAATAAAAATAAGGTAATATAACTAGCAAATTATATACTAATTGTAGTAATAATAATGGTAAAATAATGATAATAATATAAAAACTGACTGATTCATAAAACATTAAATTACATTAAGAGAGAAAACACACACACACACACACACACACACACACACACACACACACACACTGCACTAGTATCACACTGCACTTCACTTCACTAAGACCTGAAAACATTTCCTTCTTTATTTCTCTGCTATACACTGCACTACACCTCACTTCACAATAGAACACTTATGCATTGCTGTATTCTCCCTCATTTACTTAATAATACCCTAAATTAATTTCCTAAACTGTTGAACACTTTGAGGAAAGGGTTCAAAGGTTTTTGCAGGCAATCTATTCCATTCCGTAATCGTTCGATTTGTAAAAGAAAATTTCCCGACATCCGTTCTCTGCTGTCTTAAATTTATTTTGTGCCTGTGATCCACTCTACTGATGTATGTAGGAATACATAGCCGCCGATTAATTTCCCGGGAGGTATTATCGCGGGAGGTAGCGGAGAACTTCCTCCACTGGATGGTGAGATCCGGCGCCGACCTACCATCGGCTAAGGTTGAGGGAAACCCTGCCGACCTACCATCGGCAGGGTTTCCCTCAACCAGGTATCTCCCAACAGTGATGCACCGCTCCAGGCGGGACAAGCACTAAGCTCCCGACCTGTCTCCCAGTGTGTGTTAGTGTAGTGCATGTAAGTGTAAGTTTGTGTCAGTAAGGATGAGGATGGGACAAGAAAAATGAAGGAAAGATCGCATGTGGTCCTGTTGAGTACTGCCCCAGCATTCACGTGGTGTTGATCTGTACCTTGATCTGAGAGACCACGGAAAACTACCTATCAGAGCAGCCGGCCGCTAGAATTCTCCTGAAATCCTCCAACTGAATTCGACGTAGCTCTCTAGCTAGTGTTGAAAATCCTGTCACCGTCGGGATTCGAATATAGGACCTCCCGATCAGTTGATGCCCTGACCTACCTCTCTCGGTGTGTAATTTCGTGAGTACACAGCAGTTTATCTTATTGATTGCAGTGTCATTAACAATTGAATTTATCAATTCTGGTTATAACAATTGAATAAATCCTAATTGATTTAAATATGACCATGACTTTTACTTATTCAATTAGTAATTAAACGTTCAGTGTGGGGTCATTTCATGTCAAATCTTCCCAATAAAGTTGGATTTTCAACCTTTTCCTCCAATGTTCTTTTAAATTGTTATAATACTAGTAAAAGGCAAGTTATATTGTAATATGTACTAGTTTTCTATTTCTCTGTCCAGAATATTCTGAGAAATACGAAAATATGAATAGGGATCTTTTCCCAATTCAAGCCTCAATAATTCAAAAAATTAATATTTCCAAAAATAATTAAAATATAACTGGAACAGATATCTCCAGATTGAGTGTGTGGTTGATTTCACACGGAATGATCTTGTATTAAATAAAACATTCAAAATGCTAGCATCTGAATTGGCAATATGCGGTGAGATTTTATTTCGATTTTCTCTTCTTACTGCAAAATGTTTGCTCTCATGGAGAAAAATCTTTGCTTTCATAGAAAATAATGTGAAATATCTGCTCTCTTAAAATGAAAGTTTGTTAAAATTTTATAGCAGTATAACGCGAATATAATAGAGAAACAACATTTATTAGAACATTAACTTTCACATTATTGATTATTCTGCGTACAGTTGGCTGACTTACTCCTTGCAAATTGCCAGAATCAGTTTGAAAGTAATCTGACAACCCAAAAACAGAATCAGCTATTGCCATTACCAAAATAATATTTGATATGAATCAGCAATTGAACAAAACCTTACAAAATATTGATAACCCAATGTTAATGAGTTTTGTAACATTGTTATTTTACCTGTTGAATAATATCTTACAGAAATTAAAATTGTATTATGGGAGAATAGATAGTGCTTTTCTATTATCCTTTTACAGGACACTTATGCATTCATGGACGATTTATTTTGCAGGACATTTTTACATTTACCGTGCGCTCGTCAAACCTGAAGCATTTCTTGAACTCGCTTTCCGCGTTCAATTCAATAGTATTTTGTATATCACGGATAATACGCAGAGGATTAGGCATAGCGTTCTCTACATCTTCCTCGATACCTTCAATATCCTCTACAAAGTGAACTGGTTTATTCGTAATAACAGCCATTCTGGGAATCTTCTGATCTCCAAGTTTACTTTCCGAAGTCTAAATACAGAAAATCGATGACTATGAAATGAAGTTGCTTTCTAAATATACTTTCCTCATAGTAACGACTATGAAATAGCTACTTACAAGCTTCAAAGTCTAAGTTTTGTTCATGAATACGAACCTTAATGACCTCCGGAACGACTGAAGTAGATCTTACTCCTGATGTGGTGACCAAACTTCAGCTCAAAAGCTTCTAAAATGACAGAGTTATGCGTGACGTACTTCCATTCTCTCCCCTCCCATCCAACCACGATACACATCCATTCCAACCAACTATCTATCCAATCATTCATCCATTCATCCGTCCTTCCTTCCAACCATAACATCCAATTACCCATCCATCTAGACAATCTGATTTTCTTGATATTCTCCTCGCCACCTGCACCAATCTTAGCCACCTTTGGAACAGCAGTAATAAACCTTAGTCCTGACGGGTGTGCAAAGTTGCAGTTCAAAAGAAACTTCATCACGGATTTTAAGGCCGAAAACCCGGGATCTTGGGGTGATTCCATTTTTTTCTCTAGTGTAGGAAGAAAAAAATAACCATAATATTTCAAAAATATATTTATGGGGATCTGGACTGAAATTGCTTTCCGACCCTGAAATACTGCCTGGATTCTCTGGAGTCTCTGACTTAAAAGTAAATGATAAAATGAAAAATATATGTATGATCACACTAGGGAGTGAATTATGGACCTTTTTTTTCCTAAACACAGCTTTGCATTTTCAGTTCTAGGAAACTGAATTCAAAGAGGTGAAAAGGAAATATCATCAAGGACTTCATGAAACTCATTAAAACGTTCCAAGAGAAAAAAATATTATCTCTTAAAGTCTTCTTTCGATCAAAATAAAATTAAAGCAGGGTAACAAAAACATGAACTTCACATTTAGATGAAAATGTTTAGTGAAGGTTCAATCCAATTTTTAACAACTGTTTAAGTCCTATATTTACATTCTGAAGTAATTAATTACAAGGGATAAATCTTTATTATAATATATACGTTGCTGAATGACATCCGTGATCTCTGAGACAGATTGCATTTTTTATCTCCAGTAAAATATGGTTGTTTAGAAATAGGGAGCTTCTGAATTCCGTGGTTCACTTAAAAATCATTCAAATGAGGTAATTACAGAGGCCCAAGAGGATTTTTTTATTTATGCTGAAACTAAAATGTATATTTATATGTTGTCTTACAGTTAATATTTATAACATAAACAATTGATATATTGAATGTTAGTACAGAAAATTAGAAAAAAACTATACAATGTATCATAGATTTTGGAAGGGAAACTGAATCTCCATGAACTTCCCTTGGGTGAGCCACTAGGCAATTATAAAATAATCTACTGCGCTGTGGATATTGGAATTCAGTAGTACTAATCCGACAAATTTCTTCCTCGACTTATGTTTATTAAATAAACGAATCTGTTCAAAAGTACCATCTGTAGAGTATTTTACTTCTCCGCTTCGGAGTAGAAAGAAATTTATGAAATACTGCGCCAAAAAACGGCAAATTTTTGGCAGAAAACCTCTTATTACAGGGTCCCGGAAACGAAAAAGTGGATAATTCCAGTTGCTAAATTTAAAGAAAGATCTTCTGTCACATGGGATAACCAGAATCCATGTTTTCTTACCCAAAAATCGGATGACGAAATCTTCACACCAAAAAGTCGACGGCAAAGTATGAATGACAGCAAAGCGTCTGTCCGTCTGTGAACAACGCTAGCGGCTAAACCGTTCAGCCGATTTTCTCCCAAACTGATATTCCGCGATCGATCTGGCTGATGTCGCTGCCCCTTTAATTTGAAATAGTTATTTTAATTTTGGCGGTACTTTTAGGTACTTCACATGAAACTCCTGGGACACTTTCAAAATTTTCAAAAAAATGGTTCCATCGTTTCTTATAATTTTTTTGTTGGATAGTGTGAAGGAAGTTTAAGAGAATGTTACAGGTCTAATTTAAAAACTCTGATTTTTTGAAAATTGCCAAAGTTCAATTTTTTTCGGAGTCTTCCTACAACTAAAATATACAAGATAGATTTCTTCCTTAATGAAACCTGTTCCTTACAGATATATTTTGAAAGAATGTCGTGTATAATTTTTCGAAAACTTGAGTACTTTTCGCGTAATTTTACGTGAAAATATAGTCAAGAAAGTACATGCTGTTTTAGCATCACTAGTACTATACTGCAACCGTGTGTGAAAAAGGATGCATATACGGGCTGGTACTATCGTACTCACAACTGGCGTGGGCACATGCTATGAGCCGGGATCCTACTTTCGCCCATCTGATATCATGCATGGAGTTATTGTTCACGGAAAGGTAAACAGTTCGCTGTGAAATCACGTTGTCTGTTAAATAGAAAAAAAAGCATATCGAAAATGTTCAAACAATGCTCATTAGACTCGAAAAGAAACACAAAGGAGAGATAGCATGACAGTGCTATTTATCCTCGTCGGAAGTACAAGAAGAGCGCGAACTGGGATGATCAAAGCGCCGGGAGCAAACAAATACCGACGAAAAGCCAGGAGAACGGAGTACACCTTGAACCCAGCGGCGGCTGGGGAGGGAGTGGGGAGAGAGCCCGCGCTGACAATTAGCTGATAATCACTGAGGCGCCGCACACAGCGCCGGCGGCGGCCGCGTCGCGTCGTGTCGCATCGTGTTGCGTTGCGCGGCGGCGTCGCGTCCCGTTACAGGGCGGCGTCGGCGCGACGCAACGAGACGGGCGCCACGGGCAAAGAGCGAGCGGCGCGGCGCGGCGCGGCGAGCGTTATGCAAGAGAGCGAGCGAGTGAGGAGCGCGCAGCCGCTCCGGGACGCGCCCGTGGCTTTAAGGTGAACAAACGGCCTTGGACGCGTGCGCCGAGGCCCCCCGTGATGGATGCGCCTGCTCCCGCCGCGTATTGGCCCTATACGTCACGAGCGCGGGGCCGTGCGCCGCCGCGGCGGGTCGCGGCGCGGCGCGGCGTGGCGTGGCGTGCGGCGCCGCCACGAGACACGTTGAGGCGCCACGATAAGCCAACTGAGGTAGCACCCACGACAACCGCATCGGCGCACCCGCCAGCGCTAAGCCACATGCAGCTCCTCCTCTCACTCATGATACGATTCGGCCGCCCTCACTCTCTTCCCCTCTCTCTCTCTCCCCCTCCTTATATGTCTCTCACTCACTAGCTCCCTCCCTTTCTTTCTCTCTCTCCCTCCATTTCGTTGACTCTCAGTCTCTCTCCCCCTCTTTGTCTCTTTGATGCTATTCCCATTCGCACTTAAACCTCCCGTGTCGCAGAGTGACGTCACGAGAAGAGATAGATCACAGCGGGTTAGCTCAGCGGGAACGCCATCCCACGAAAAGGGACGAAGCGGAATTATGAGTGTTCCTACGAGGACTCCTATGAGTGTTTCTGGTTCTTAATTACCAACAATTTTTGTTCTTAAATGAATGAAGTAATCAGTGACCTTTTCTTTCTAGAAGGGTAGTTGCCTTACTCCCTTGAGGGTCCCTACTGCAGCATCCTATAAAAACGGTTAGGGTATTTTACGGTATTCATTTCTGCTATGTAAATCGATAACATTGATTTCCAGCACATCATTTTCACCATGATAAATTATATTAGGGACAAGGATAATACATTTGAAATGTACAATAAGTTTTGTTAATGGTAACAACAATAACAAAATCAACATGTGTGTACACTCTGTGGTACTGCGAAACACCCAAACCAAATAGCACGTTGCCACGCTCGCAAGCATTGAAAGAATTACCCTTTCCGCTTTTATAAAGAACGGTAGCGGACGTCAATAAGTGACTAGTTACTTTAAGGCATTACTTACTGCATAACGACTGTCTGTTCCTTAACGGTCCACTATGAATTGGGCAGGGACCAATCTTTCTACAAGGCCACTTTAATATTGGAAAAACATCCCATTTTTATGTTACGTAAAGCATGAATCGTCCCTCAACCTTTTTACGTGGGAAGGGTAGCAGAACCAAAAATCGTGACGAGCGTAACATGCTTTAGTTACGTCACAGACTAACCATAATTTGCTTCCTATCCTCTGTCATAGAGACTAATGTCACCTCAGAGAGATATTACTATCTCTACCGTTACTGAAGCGGTGATCACCACAACAATCATCTACATCAACATTCTGGAGGTTCCCTATGCCAACATAGTTGTAGCAACATCAACACCGTTACCACCACCATCGCCATCGCTGGCATCGTCAGTGTCCCGCCTCCATCACAGCTGCTGCTGCTTTCTATCTCAGAATGGTTCCGTGTAGCCCGGAAAGCCGGGGTCAAAAGTCAGGGGCTTTTACGTTCCGCTCCATGTAGAATAAGCTCCTGGATTGATGAAGCACCAAGGAGAAACTTTTGGCGGCGCAGTTCACGGACGATAAAATCCCCCTTGTCTTGTATTACGTGTGCGCAAGCGCCAAAATAACCTCCAGTACGTACAATGGACATAATTATTGAGATCGAAAAATTAAATGATAATTTGATCAGTGGCAAACAAATGCGTCGTTTCTTGAAACAGATTGTCAAGGACAAGAACTAAGATCTTCTTATAGTTTATTGACGTTGTAAGGGATATTTTTTCAAGGCTAAAGTAGGAAAAAATATTTCTTTTCAAAATAAACCTTCAATAGAAATTGTACATTTTCCAAATTCCTAAGGATGTACACAAAAGTGCCTTTTTTTAACAAAAAAAAAGCTACAAAAGAACTGATTATAAGAGAACCCGCTGATTGTTTCCACACAAGTAGTACAACCGGCATTAGAAAAATAGCAGTTTTTTCTCACGAATAAGTCAAAAGTCGAAAAGACATTTTCTCAATTGCCAATCCGGATGACTCATTAGTTTTACTCTCTTCATACTTTGACAGAAGCCACGTAAGAAGAGATTCTCGTCCGCAGAAATACCTTTCTAGAAACCACCCTGCTCGTTTGTTTCACAAGGTGGCAATTTCGCTCGCATTTTTCCGATGCGTAGTTTTGTGGAACGCCTAAGGTCTCCATCGACGCACTGGTTTTGTTTACGCAAGCGAAAGCCTGTGTAGTATTTGCCAGGCCGTAATGCTCCTCATCCCAACACATCTACTTTCTACTGGGCTTTTCAGCATCATGGTTTTCTTGGTGTTCATCATCTGGTGCTCCATTGGCGTGCAGGGCACGGTTAAATTTACACATATTTCTTTTAAAATTCTAATTGCGATAGATTAACATGTTAGTCAATGTCAATATCGAAAAAAATTGTACAAGTTCAGAACCAAAAAAATGTTTATTTATTGATAACCTTCGGAAATGATATAAAATAACATTAGTCATTTTAACTTCATAAGTTAGAATTTCCAACATACACAAGACAAAAATCTATGGTTTCAGACGACTTTAATAATGGAATTACATTGTATTTAGTTTGTTGAATTATCATTGTCATATCATTAATTCATTTTGGTGAAGAATATGAACAGTTAAATTCAAACTTCGTCTATTTTTACTGAAATAACATTCATTAGGTAGAAGTACATCTTGATAGTTTTCAACAATTTTTAATTAAATTTTCATTACCTTCCACATTTATTTATAAAAAGTTAAAATTGGGAGATAACTTGCAGTACAGCTAGTTGTAAGAGTTAAATCTAGAACACGGATTTTAAAAGTTTACTTCATTTCTTATGAATATGTATATTTTATTCCTCTTTTTTTTTCGGGAAAATCTGTGTAAAGTTATGTAAAACTAGCGTATCCGTGCGAGAACTCTCGCGTGTTAAACCCCACCCTTTCCCTATCCATTTGTATATCCTTTCCATTAATATGGAACGTGTTTATTTGATTAAAAATGAATAAGTGTAACTTTTAATGCACTTATAGAATATCAAACAAAAATAACAATGCAATTGTTCAATAAAGGTTTATTCAGCATTATAGAGAGATATTCTTGGAATAATTCACACTTCTTTAAAAACAACATTCGAAAAAATTATTCAATCTCACTTGAGAGTTAGCTTTTCGCTTTCCTTGATAGCCACAAAAATAATAGAAAAAGATTTTTACTCTTGAGAACGCAAAGTGAAGTAGTGCAAAAATATCGGTTCGGGCAAGTACCACCCTCCTCTTTACAGTGTGTACATAAAGCGTAAATATAAGATTGAGGAATCTAAGTCTTCTAAGCGTGTCGTCACAAAAATGGATACCAGCAATAAGGGCTGAAATATTTAGGTGGCATTGGTAGAATTGAAGTGCCGAACCAAAAATTTAATTTAAAGTCCAAAAAGTGTCTTATCTTGTAGATTATGATGTGAAAAACGATTCGTTGAGGCCATTGGCCTCATAATTTTACTTTTTAAGGCTCTAAAACGCTTTGTTTATGAGTTATTTGCCGATATAGATTGGAATGTGATGCGGATTGCATTTTACATAAATATTTTGATGCGTTTTTTTAAACAAATCCTCCGTATTTTGAAAGTCAAAATGCAATTCGTCATGTCTTCGTGAAATTCTCTTTCTTTAGAGACTCATTTATAAAGATTGGTTGCGTGTGAGAGCCGCAAAGGAAAGGTATACTACTGAAATAATACAGGAGACAATTGATGTTACAATAACAAAAATAATTAGAAAAGTGTCGAGACATCTTAATGATCTACCGGTCACCATTTCCCGTAAGTTCGTTTCATTTGCTTGGAGACTACTTACTACATAGAATAGAGAAAGTACTCCAACGCGGCAGCAAGAAACAGCGACACAACAATTCGTTTTAAGTATCTCTGATACTGAAATGTGGATAATTCTTCCTCCTTTGTATAGTAAATTACTTCCTCTAATAAGGTCAGAATTAACGTTTATGGGTTCTTGATTATGAAAACGTGGTATTAAGAAAACGTCCATCTGCTAATAATGCCAGCGGCTAAATCGGAGGCAGGGTTTTCGCAAAAACTTTTACTCTCACTTACATCTGGCTGATGTCGCGGCCCCTTGCATTTGAAACAGATATGGATATTTTGATTTTTGGAGGTATTTTATTTGCAGCCGCAAGGGTATTTCAATTATGTTTTCTCAAAAAAAGAGAAAGTTACAGACGTAAACAGTAATGATCGGTTCTGACAAGAATTGATAAAAAAATATTCGTTTCCATGTAATGCAAATTATTTGCGAAAGCAAATGAGCTACATATTGGCTATTATCTCTTATCGTACCCTAGGGGAATGAATCTACTTACTGCCGCGAGAAAATGTAGAACGATCGTTTGAATAACTATATTTCCACTGAATCCAAGAAGTGCACAGATAGTGACGATACAAATACGTAGCTTGTTACTTCCGCGCCTCGCTGCGAGTTTTGTAAAATCGATTGTAATACTCCTAAAATAGATGGGTTTCAGCTAATAACAATCTCCACACTTTACATATGTGTTGCCTGAGGTGGCATGTTAATGAGGTGGGTTGCATTAAAATAAAATTTGAATAGTCTTGAAAAGTTTCAAATTCCAATATTGCTGACAATAACTTTGGAAACTATAAAGGCGACAAAACATTATTACTATACGTGTCTAGATATTCTTGCTTTACTGAAAATTAAAAATATACTCTAGTAAAATTATGTTTTAGAAAAAAAATTGAAAAGCTTTATAACACTGTGAATGACGTTTTACGTTCAAAAATGTACGTATGGTAATATATTTTATCGGTCACATGTGTCTTTAACCCTTCTTAACGTGCAACCTTTCAGATTTGTTAAGATCACTTGTATGTTAAGTACCTGTATGTTAAGAAATTTAACATACATAAAGAAAACCTTAGAAACGTAAATAAAGAACCACCGATTCATCGCAAGCTACTTTATTACGAAAAAACATGGTAATTTACAAGACAAATAGGAATAAAAGTAACTCATTATTATTTTTGGGATTGCTCATTATTAATTTTAATGTTATTAATTGTGCAATTAGAAAAATAAATATTGGGTAAATTAGCATCATTTTCATGGCATTCCATAAAATCTTTTCCCCAGTTTACTGACGATGTGGTGTCGCCACTGTACATCGACGCGCCACCTTCCTCGCCGATAGTCTTTTCTTTTTGTTCTCCTTATTTACCACAGAGGATTCGACCACGGTAGAGCTCCGCCACCCACCAAAACTTTTCAAATCTGTAACCGAAGCTTCTGAATCAGCCAGTCCCGTAGCCGAAGTTATTCTTAAAGAGTGACTGGTGTATTTTTTCGGATTCTGGGAGACCAAGATAGGTGGCTATAATTTTTGGCACTCCTGCAATCTTGTGAATGCCACGTTGGCTAGAAGGTGCTTTTTCCAAGCCTTAAATTCTTCGTGTCTTTTCGTGTGGTCCTTTGGATGTTTCTGGGATTACATCCCGTTTGGCTTCCGCGGCAGGATCTAAATTTTCTTGAGGTAGGGACGAATTTTCCTCGCCCATCTTCTTCGAGTCACGATATGCGAAAGTATTGTTGAAATAGATATATTGCAAACTTTACCCAGCGATATCGATTAACTTTCCGCAACAATAGAATTAGTTTGTTTCATATCGCAGTAATGTCGTAAATTTTCGCAAAAGAGATTGAGATTTTATGGTGACCGATAAAACGCTGAACATACCATGAAATGTTACAGTATTATTACTGCCTCGTCCAAATTAAAAACCTCGGCTCCGGTACGCTCCGTCTCGAGTCTTAACTTGTGGCCTCGGCAGTAATAACACTCATAACATTTCTAGGTATGTTAATAGCTACCAAACGGTATACTCAAATTATTACTTTACATACCTATTTAGAAATTGAAAAGCTAAATGAAGCTGGGCTGCGGCCAAATACAGTAGCTGCAATACAGCTCGCAACATTTAACGCGGTTACTCGCTTATTAAAAAAGCGCTTCTACAATCAATGCATTATCACATCAGAATATACCGCGCAGAACTGGTAAGAAAGGCTGGCGATAGTTGTCACTCAGATAGTTACAAGTTGTTGTAGAGTCATTGGAGAAAGCTTAGCTAGAACGATATTACCATATCCATTGCGTGGTTCATGGGCATTGGTCCTATAATCGAAATTTATGTCAGTTAGCCGACGTTTCGGAGTTTATTTTCTCCATCCTCAGGGCTGAATACATTTACAACACGGTTAGATGTATACACTAATTACACAATGTCACACTCATTGCATATTACACTATGTACAACACAACTACACAATGTATAAAAACTAATCACATGCAAGTGCTCGAAGCACACATTACCAATCCCAAATTTTATGAATATAAATCCAACACCAAAATTAAATTATTTTTATAATATTAAATTAAAATTTATACGACACATACCTTGCTGTGGGTAGAAAATTACACAATCATCACACTTATTCCAATACTCAGCGCCACACAAGCTGGAATGACCCATTCATGTGGACAACATACTAATAAATAAATTGGTGTTCAAACCTGGGAGCCAAACACTGACTACCAAGACACCAATATCCGGTACAGCTTGAGTCAAAATACCTTCCCATCATTCATAAAAGATATACATTAGGTATACTAAAAATCTGTGATATGAGTCTGAATTGGCAACAATGTAATATTGTGAAATAAATAGGTCAAAAAGATTAGAATGTCTATTGTTGTAGGAAGCTCACAAAAGCAAATTGAAAGGGAATAATTAAATGAATATTTGGGATCACTACTGTGGTCAAGTACCAACCAGTACATATTACAAAACATAATAGAAACATTAATATATTTCTTGTTGGTTGGTTTATTTTATTTTATATTATATACACACAGCAAGGTATGTATCGTATGCATTATAATTTTATTTTATAAAAATTAATTTTGGTATTGGATTTATATACATAAAATTTGGGATTGGTAATGTGTGCTTCGAGCACACTTGCATGTAATTAGTTTTTATACATTGTGTAGTTGTGATGTACATAGTGTAATATGCAATGAGTGTGACATTGTGTAATTAGTGTCTACATCTAACCGTGTTGTAAATGTATTCAGCCCTGAGGATGGAGAAATAAAAATCCGAAACGTCGGCTAACTGACATAAATTTCAATTATTGGACCAAAACCCATGAATCACGCAATGGATTCCACTAAAGATGGTCATGAAATACAGCAGATATTACCATATCTTAAAAGTTAGTTGCTGCAGAAGAAACTGAAGGAGTTTTATATTTTTCTAACAGCGGGAGAAACGTCAGATTATAAAACAACATTATGTTATTAGGAAGTAATGTGCAAAATTATAATACTCCTTCGCCGATACCAATATACGAGAAAGTAGGTGCGTTGCAACAGCACTAGTTTGTTTGTTTTAATGTTCGAGGATTTTCATTACATAACCAAATAATTTAATAAATAATCAGACGCACTTCAAGTTTCTAAACACATTCATCATTAATTGCTATCCCAATTTCAACACACTCAGCCACCCGTAACTTCAAAGCAAGGACTTCGTGAAAAAAAAAATTACTACACACAATCGCACACACACCTCCCATTAGTGGGCGCTTCTCAAGGCATGTGAACCCACCCCTTCACTCGGATGTGGGGCTGAAAGGTCATCTTCCCAGAAGTGCAGTGGGAGCGGCGCCAATTAACCCCCGTCCGCCAACGTCGCCGTCCCCGCCCCCGGCCCCGTCCCCGCCCCTCGCCCTCGCCCCGCCCCCGCTCGGCGGCTGGGCCCACGCACAGGGCGGGGCGGCGGCGGCGGCGGCGGCCTTCGCGCAAACCGCAGCGCGCTGATCTCGCCTTTCCCTCGCGCGTCTTTTAAATTTCTTAACTCCTCATCCCTTCACTCGTTAAAATTAATATCTATACCATATTTGTGTTTGCGTTGGAAATAACAACGGACAATTGGTGGGTGTGTACGGAGTACTGTGTCAGGTGGAGGTTTTCACTTCGTGATAGGTACGACTGTTTGGAATTTGTATTGTTTTAGCTTTTATAGCATTTTGTGGGAACGGAATGTCCAGATGTATTTCAAGAAGCAGTAAGGATAGCTGCCGTCACTTTCTTCCATCGCAAATCACACATTTAGGTACCCTTCAAGCTATGTGAAATTCACACATATGCAGTAACTCATTGCGTAACTATCCCTTATTCACAATAATATTGAATCTAATTGAGGTGTATTACCCGTAGCTTATCTTACAATACTAGAGATCATCAAAATTATAACCAGTAAGTTGAAATCAGTACTTACATTTCTGTGCTTTATAAATGGAACTCCTTTCTTTCGTGCACTTGTCATAGCCAATTTTATAATTATTGTCACATAATAAAGAGTGGCGATTTTACATTACCTTTATCACCAATTTAAGGCATTGCATTATACCTTTTAAATAACAATAAGATAGTACACAAACTAAAATAATTTCACACATTTTCCCAAACAAAATGCTGTACAGGAAGTACACTGGTTTATTTAATTTCAAAACATAGTATTCTTGCTCAGAGTTCCAAGGGTTCTGTTCATCAAGGCATACATATTCTGCAGTACTGATTTATAGGAAACACGTTTTTTCCAGAATAAAGGTAGTTTGTCTGGCTTACTACAAGACTAATAATAACAATAATAATTATCTTCCAAATGCTGTCTGATTTGATTGATTTCAGCAATGACATCTGCATGAAGTTTGGTCTTGATAAGTGTGCAAAAAGCAACTTAAATAGAGACAAAATGGCAACGTCAGAGAATATTGAAGTTGACACGCACACTGTTATTCAAGATTTTGAGCCAGGTAAAATTTACAAATATCTGGACATTGAAGAATGTGAGACCATATAGAATGACGTAATGAAAAAGAGAAATCGCAGGGAGTATTACAGAAGAGTGAGGCTTGTCCTGCAGTCCGCTCTGAACTCCAGGAATAAAATATCAGCAATATCAGCAGTTATAAAATATCAGCAGTTTGGCGGTGCCTGTAGCCGAATACAGTTTCGGTCTGGTGGATTGGACTGAGAAAGAAATTCGAATTATGGATCGAGAAACTAGGAAACTGCTTAGAATGCATCATGCCACTCCCCCTCGAGCTGATGTACGTAGACTTTATATGTCACGTAAGGAAGAAGGAAAAGGCCTCAGACAAATTGAAGCCTCCTGGCATAATTCTTTAGTCGGGATGGAAAAGTATGCACTTAGCCATCAAGATGATCCATTAATGAGGCAGGTCATGAAATCTGACCAAAGATTGGGAAACAGAGACATTGTAAGTGTAGCAAAAAGAATTGCGAACAAGACTATGCAAGACACGTAGAATAACGTAGACTCTGACTTCTGATGCTACTTAACATGAAATGTGAGACCCAAAAAACGTTAAAGAAATCGTAGACAAACCATTACATGGACAATATCTAAAAAGGATGGAGAAGGTGCAAATAAATAAAAATCTATCATTTATGTGGCTCAAAAGGTGAAGAATGAAGCCAGAATCTGAAGCACTTGTAATAGCTGTTCAAGATCAGGCGTTGAGAACACCACATTATGATAAAACGGTTCTCAAAATTTTCCAAGATGATAAATGCCGCATTTGCCAGGAACAAGCAGAAACCATTGATCATGTCGTCTCAACTTGTCCAATTATATCAAAGGCAGAATATTTGAAAAGACATGACAGGGTGTGTAGTTACCTTCCCTGGCAGATTTGTGCCGCCCACGAAGCTCCAAAGACATGCTCCAAGTGGTACTAACACTCACCAAAACCGATGACGTCTGTTGGACTGTGTACAACACTATACGTCCAACAAATTCTAACTGATCGCATGATAACGGCAAACAAACCGGATATTGTTATCCGGGACCTGGAGAAAAAAGTGTCTACTTGTAGATACTATGCCGTGCGATCAAAACGTCGTAACCAAGAAGGCAGAGAAACGTCTGTAAACACAAGAGTTTGGTAATCGAGATGAGCCGAATGTGGGACGTGAAAGCATTGTCATAGGGTGCGCCAAAAATGACGGTCTGAAAAACAAAACAAGTTGTGTCTTCTATGTTATTTGTTCTTGAAGTATATTAGTACCTACAAATTTACCGCAACCCAAAATTTGCTGATGGCGCCACAATTCACGGGCGGCGAAGCGACGTGCGCTGGCGCCGGGAGTGCCATGGCGCCGCCTGCCCTGTTTTCGCGCCCCGCGGCCGCCACGCGCCGGCCAAAACAGATTAACTTCCCGCAGCGCCAATCAATTCAGAATGGACTTGTTTATATTACCTCGAAGGAAGCGAATAAAAACAAGGAAACGCCAGGGGGGCGGTCCAGTGAGAAATTATTGATTGCGAAAGACTGCGCTCCATTGCATTCATGATGGGGCTTGCGTCGTTATCGCTTCCCCGAAAATCGTTAGAAGGAGCGCACCAGTTTATTTTGACAAACACAGGCTACAACGCTAGTGTCTATCGATAAATTCTGAGCAATGTCCCGTGCTTGTCTGTGTAACATTGTTCTTTTAGAATTTCCCCAATTACGCGTACGTTGCTCTTTATTTAATTGTTCCATAATGCAATCGTTGATTTGAATCTATGTATGTAGGTCAAGCTCGATACGATAAGGAGCATTTTATGAAACGGAACTGAATCCATCAACATAAATAATAAGTTTCGAATACACCAAATCCATGAAATATGTGATATTTTTTACTTTTATTTTCAGTCGCATAATTTTCATGATATTTTTAGAGAAAGTTTTATTGGTATAAAATGAGAAAGAGGGAAGTATAGACAGTGATCGCCTTTCTAAATTTATATCTGTTGCTTTATAAACAATCACTGACAAGAAAACAAAATGTATTCCCATAAATTATCTAGTGGTGCTACCGAATGGCACAAACTTTCTCCTAGTGATTAGTTCTCATGATTCTGGACTAGCTTTTCGATTTCCCCACCCTCGTCCCAGCGGCATCTGGAAGGTATGCAGGTGAGCAGGGAGGGAACTACGAAACTTCGAAAGTAAGCTCTTAAAGACAATTTGAGGCATGTTTTGTCGAATACATTCGTTGTAAAAATTAACACAGAAATAAAAAAGCACCTAATTTATACAATTCGACTGCTTTTTTATTCCTGTGTTAATTTTTCTTTCTGAACAAACATATTCATTTCTTTTGTAAATAATAAACAATTTTCATCTTTCTGAAATGTTGACATGTTTCTCCAAAGCAAATTTTTGCATAGAAAATATTTTTTTGAAAACCAACTTTTGAGCGCTGATTATGGCTCAGCCATTCGGAATATCCAAGGAGTTTAATGGACAAAATATGCTTAAAAATGTCTTAAGTGCTTATTTTCGAAATTTCGTCGTTTTCTCCCTGGAACACCCTCAAGTTTTCAATAATTATTAAAACTCACTATTGTTCTCATGTGTCTCGTGTATTTTCAAGTATAATCAAGCATTTTAGAACCCTAACAAACATTCTACAATTATTACAACAACAAATATTACAATTAATTTTTATTGTAAATGCAGATTATTCTTGAATAATTGTCGCTAAAACCAATAAATTGGAAAGCTCAAATCATCCAACAAAAATTCTATACAGGTCTACGTAGGTGTATTGTTACGAACGATATTGTATTCCTATCTGAACGATGCCCTTGAGGTTTCTCATTTTATCGGTGGCCTGTGTTACTGAATTTCATTAGACAATCGCCCTTAAAGAAATGTATATTGAACATTTCTGGATGATCCTCAAGTCTCGCCAAACAATATAAAGTGCGCAGGAATGTCCCATCTGAAATTTATATCTGAAGTGAAATTCTGGAGGCAGATAGGTCAAATCTTTATTACATGTAAATAATTAGTTAGATAGTCTATGGCATAATTTATGTTATGTTCATTACACTAGATTAGTCTCAGCGAATTATAAAAGCAATAGGTTAGTTATAAAGATGTAAGGATAAAGACGCCTATTGTCGTCCTTTGTTTTAGGCTTCTAATAAAAAAATATCAGAAAATTATATGACCAAAGTGTACCGTTTACGACAAGAAAATACTTGCACTTAGAAGAAAGGTCGGTGTCGTCATCAAGTCTGCTTCCAAGTTACTGGAGCATCAGGAGGTTACCCTTAGTACCCCTTAGTAAAATAATTCAAATTAAAATATAAATTTTAGCCCCAAATCAAACATAAAACCTAAAACTTACACATGATATAGAAATAATCAAAACACTATTCCGTCAGTCATCATCAACAACCAGAAAGTACCACCCCACCCATTCAGGCAAGAAGTATACAATGGACTAAATACTCTCCAAAACTATGAGTGTGTCTCTAGAATGAAACCGTGAACCACCTTACCCAAAGGCGACTCCACACATTCGGTATTCGGCGAGTAGCGAGGGACTACTCGCTGAATCTCCAGTAGGGTAGATGAGTTACTTGCCCTATGCCGAGGGACGAATATTTGCTGCTCGCCCTACCCACCGCGTGTCCGTCTTTTGAACACATCAGTGGACGCAAACATTCGCCGAGCACATCAGTAGCTCGTGATTGGAAGAACAGAGGCGGCGAATGTGGAATTTGTGGAGCCGCCTCACGACGAACTATGAGAAAACTATATAATAACAAGATGTAGGGAGGTGGAAAATATGACTTGGATGTGGACTACCAAACATGTCGTGAGTCCACTCGAAAGACCTGCAGGGTGATCAGTCGGGAGCTAAGAGCTTTCCGCGGCTGGAGCGGTGTCCCGCTGGCGGAGATTCCTTGACGAGGAAACCCCGCAAGTAGACGTGGAGGTCGGTACAGGCCCTCAGAGGAAGGTACACCGACACGTTCCGGTGAAACAATCACCAGGCATACGACCACCCTAGCTAAGGGTGCCCACACGTAAGACGCTTGTTGCTCGCGCGGGAGGGCCCGGCGCCGAATGACGTCACTCGGCAGCTGGATTGCGCCATGTTATCAAATGGAGGCGCACACAACGAACGCTATCGGCTTCCATCCGCCAGCGCCGGCCAGCAGCCGGAACTCTTGGGAGTTTCGGCGCGCTGGCTGCACTCGCTGCTTTTCAGTCGAGTCGTGGCTTTGAAGTGTCTGATCACAAGATTCAAAAGGGATTTGATGTTGTTTGTGAGGCTCGTTGTGTGTAATAGAGGGGCAAAAGACACGCGAATAAATGTGGAAAAGTGCTGGAAAGAAATTTCTGCGTTACGGCATACTTACGCCTCCTTGGTTGACCGCATCACACCTCCCCGACGGAGAGTGAAACGAGATGAGTTGTGCAGTCAATGTTGAATATCCTTAGCGTGAAGCATCTACAAACTGCTGGAGGTGTTTTAGATTGAATGAGATGGGATCTCAATTCACAAAGAGAAAACTGCCAGATCATATATGTGAATTGCCGAGTCAGCAACACAAGGAGCTCAGCGTTGAGATACGTTCCTTATTAGCGTGTATCTAAACAACTACTTCTTAACGTACTGTGACATTTTAATTATTGTTTCCTATCATTGTTTCCATATCCAACCCATTTCGTCCTTTTGTATTGTAGAAAACGAAAACATTCTTTTACTGTACTTTTTACAGTTATAAAGAGGCACAAATTTCAATTTAAACACATCGGAAATGCACTACCTGTTTAGTCATATACTTTCTCACAAACGAACCTGTTCTTTTAGGGTAAATTACTAAATTTCATTTAAATCTTTATAGCATTATTAGTTAAAGTAGTAAAGTAGTTATGAAATTTCGTAAATCTTAGGGAACAGATATTCATCATATCAACAGACAAATAAACTGCATTGACACTTAAGAAAAGGGATATTTTTAAAACTAAAACATTAGAAACACGTCAACAGGAGGGAAGACATACAACTAACACCAAAATACGAGGTATACATTATTCAGAAACTCCCTTGTAATGCCCATTTGTTGAATGAATAGTCCACAAGATGAAATTAAAATATTTTGAAACGTCGACATGATATTTGATGCGCATTAATTATTAAATAACTTACTGAGACGAACAAATTAATATATTTAATATCATTATTAAATTATTCTTGAATGTTCAATAAGCCTTTCATGAATAATATTAAATTACATTATGTTTCTTTAATTTTCATCTAATACAATTAACATTAAATTAACAATTGTGTAGTAAATTAATTTACTACACAAATTACAATGCAGTGTTATGTGACATTATATTCTTAGATTTTTATTGCATCTTGATGACGGTCGTGACAAAATTGTGAATATACGAGAAATAGTCCCTATTTTTTATACAATCTGGTCTGTCTTTGCGAACTGTAAATAAAACTCATGCATTTCCAAATGTTATATAATTTTCATCAACCTTTTTTTTTTGTTTATTGGTCGTAGAAAGTTTTGAGAACCTTATTTATTTTCATCAGTTACGTTTAATGAATGAATTCAAGACATTTAAATTACAATTTAAAGTGTAATATAAAAATATGTGAGTTGATACTCACCATTTTGGAGTGGATTTTGCATTTGCTTGATTATTTCACCACCTTTGTGCACTCCATAAGGTCATCGGTGTTGTATTATGACTCCCTGCGTTCTTCACGGATGAAATGGGGCAGGTTCGTGACGGTAAGGATAAAGGTAGGGGAAAAGATAAAGAGGGATAAGGAAAGGGGAATGAAAGGAAAGGAGGCTTAAGGAAAATGTTTGAGTTTGAATATGAAATTATCATAAAAATTTTTAAACTAATTTCTTTATGCCAAGGAGTTCATTACTTCATTTGATTTTGTGTTCATTTTTTTAAATAATCCATTAATATTTCCTTTTTTCTAAATTAATATTTTTTTAGTAAAATTAATATTGTGATTGAAATTATGTTCGTGTTTTGACAAAGAATTTTGCCTGTATTTTTCATCAAATATTATTTTTCATATTTATTAAAGTAATTTGAATTTCGATTTAGATTGCCCAACGCTGCGCAAGGATTGCCGTATATATTTCATACCATAAAAAACATTTTATAATTCCATTTTCTCAATTTTGTCATTTTTATATTTAGTAAAATATTTTCATTGGAAGCTCATTATCTTACGTTTAACTTTGTTATTGTCATTGCAGTTACAATAGTTCGAACATTCATTTTTGTACTAGATATGTAGGATAATGTTAAAGTAGATAGGTTAAATTGTCTTATTTGTGATGTTTTGTCCAATAACTTTTACATGGCGTAAAATCAATAAACTTATTAAGATCATTATTTTGTGACAGATGACCAGCAATGATGCTAAATTTATGTCATAATAATAGATTGTCTACTCAACTAAATACGAAGCGGACGTAAATTGTAAAATAAATTATTTGATATTATTAATTGCAATCAGATAACGAGTAAAAACGGCTTAAGAATACAAATGCAATAATATGTTTTCAGAAAATATGTACCGACATTTCCAATTGGCACAAAAATACAGATTATATACTAGAAAGAGTATTTGTCTGCAATCTCGGGAATGAATAGAAAAAAAACTGTGAAAAGATGAATGAAGAAGGCATACACACATACACTTGCATGTGAGCGAGCACAGGTGCAGATTGTACGCACACATACAATTTGTAGTAGCAGTTTATATTATGCTTACCAGTATGTAACATCGGACAATTGAGGTCATTGTCGGGAAACTCGAGAAACACCTTGCTCACAATGATTTTGCATCCTTTCAAATGACCAGTAGTCGATTGCAGGAGAGGATTATCGACCCTGGTTCCGCCTTGCATAGAGAGGTTCGTGAAGACGTTGCACAATCCCATTAGCAGTGCGGCCTCTCCGATTGCACAATCCTATGTTGACCTAACCTACCCACCACAGTGCCACACTCTCCAATGCACAAGTACTATATGTACACGTGGGAATTACATTTTCGATTTCGTCAAAACCGTAAGGTGTTCAGGAGACTACTCAGTCCCTTTATGAGCCAGCAACATAAATAGGATCAAAGAAACCAGTTTTATAGCTATTTCAGTGACACTATAATCCGAAAAATACGAAATAAACTGCCGTAAATGAAGAATTTAATTAAATATTTAAGCAATTAAAGTCTTTATTTGCTCTGGCGAAGTTTTGATTGGATAAGGCCATTTAATTACCACAAAACTATTCCCTTTATTTCTTTTCGCCGTTCCTTCTATTCTTCTCCTTCTTGGAGAGTGATATTTGAATAAATGAAGTTTGATAGTTGCATTTAGTTTTAGTGAATCCCCAACTATATCATTGCAAAATCACATTCCTTAAGATTGAACTCAAGAGGTGCGCTTTGAGGTTAATCTCCTTGGTTAGTAAATCACGTGAGATTTGCCATTTATTTGCAAAGGTTAATAACAGTCAGATCTTGCTTTATTCGTACGCATATTCTCGTAATTGTAATTAGATAATTATTTATGAACATAAGTTGAATGCCTGAATTTATTTAGTGAAATTGAGATATTTGACATTTGATCTCGCCAATGCTTTATTTGTTAATTGTGACATTTTCTTTTAATATTTTAACCGGATATATTCCTGCGAAACTACTACAAATATAATAATAATAATAATAATAATAATAATAATAATAATAATAATAAAATTGCCTTTATTAGTGGCGAGGCTCAGGCCATTTGGCCTGCTCTTCCGCCTAACCACATTAAATAAATACATTATTTCATAAACTAGGAAGAAGATCTAGGGGGCAAGATACTTTTACTTCTGGGAGAGAAAACTAGGGACCATCCCGGCATACGCCTTAAGCGATTGAGTAAACCCAGAAAACCTCAATCAGGATGGCGGCTGAAGGCCGAGGACATTGACAAAAATAGTAAATCTAAATTTAGATTTACAAGTGTCTTTTATGCATTTTTTAAAGGTTGGTAATTAAATTAAAAGAGAGCACTGTATCTCAAGCTAGTGGTGCTTCAGAATTGAAAAGACTTTCTCATATTTGTTTTTCTAATCTCTTTAGTCTTGGCTAACTACTTGGTGTTGCCCCATCCTCTTTCCAGCTACTACCTATAGACGCCAAAACGACATATTTTCACATATTCTCCATTTTTCGATCTCGTAAAAGCACAATTGAAATACTTCCGTAAGAATATTACAGAAGAATAAAAACACAGATCTACATGCAATTTTTTATTAAAATATCTGGAGCAGCGTTTGAGAAATTGTCCTTTGAGTGATTCTGAAAATGCACAATTTTGAGAACATTTTCACAGAAAAGTTTCAAGATTTTGAGAAATTTAATAAGAAATTATTTGCAGGACCTGTGTTCCCGATGCCAATAATGCGTAGAAAAGGCCCGCAATGTAAATAACAACGTACTTGCAAGATTTGGAGTACTTGCAATCACAAATTCAACAATGTGTTAAAATGCCCGTACTGTAAATATTAACAACATGAGTGATATGGGATCGTCCATAAATAACGAAATGCTAAAGAGGGGGAAGGAGTCTGAGGCAGCGTTGCACTGCGTTACATAGGGCTAGGGGGTATTTGTTAAGTGTTACGTAACATTGATATTATTTTAACATTTTTCAACATTTGCTAAAATAATTCCTTGTTTGAGTCCTGTACTAAAACATTAACTAATTAGTTTTAAAACATAAAAAAACTAAAGTTTATGATTGAAAATTGTTACAATAAATGGAATTTTTTTTCAACGTTTCTTTAATCTGTAGGATCACGAAGAAAATATTCAAAACGGATATGAGAATATTCTACTATCCATTTAAATTGGCACTCTAGACCCTCGCTCTTGCATCCACGACGGTGTGTGCATAGCTTATGATCAACCATTTCTCGACCAAGTATTCTTCCTTCACTCACTGCTCCAACTAATTTCTACTTTAATAATCATTCATTTTCATATATAACACAAGTAAAATAAATACAAAGTGTTTTACTGTGCTATAATTTACTTGCATTTATAAGGGGAGTGCTTTTTCGCTGCTTGCATTTACAAGGGGGAGCGTGCCGTCGCAAGCGTAAATACTAAGGGGGCTTAAGTGCGTGTTACGGGTGCGTTACAAGGGGGAGAGGGGGTATTGAAATATTCCAAATTTGCGTTATGTAATTTATGGGCGGCCTCTATATAAAAATTACATTTATGAAAAATTACATAAATTATTTTTTTAATACCAAGAATACATTAAAATGGCCTTCGCGTTATGAAATTAAGTTCATCCATACAAAAAAACTGGTTGACGCCATCCAGAAAAAAAACTGGTTGACGCCATCTTTTGAGACTGACGCATCTGGTTGTGCTCTTGATTTTTTGCGATTTATCTACTATTTTTAGCGATCTGACTGCATTTTGTGTGTTTAAGTGCTTTTATTACTTGTTGCAGATTAGCTGGAAATATAATTTTGGCTGGTTTTTTGTTCTAACCAAGACTAACCAACAGCTAACGAATTTTAAATATTACACGAACCTTAACGAACTTCAGAATTACAAGTTGGTGATCAAGTGTCAAAATCTATAAACAGATCAGTTTATTTTCGATTTTATATCACTGTTTTAACTTAATTACTGAAATATTTATTCTATTTTTGTGACGAGTGACTATTCAGTTTATTTTATTTTTGTGGCGAGTGATTATTCAGTTAATTTGAACGTTACGAGGACGGTGTATCGAGTTGTTTTGAATTTGTTTCAAATCTTATTCAATATTTTGAAGACAAATTTCATCTAATATCTTTATCTATTTACGGTAAAGTATAGTCGACATTGTATTAAACAGTTGCAGCTTAAGTGAACGGAAATACGCAACCGCATTGCCAAATTTCGTAAGTACTAGTTTTCAATAGATTTTGTAGTTAGCATACCTTCTCTTTCTTGTATCGAATCTTAATTTTTAATTTATCGAATACACATAAATCTTACACTTTTAAAATATTAAGCTAGGTGACTGTTGCTTTTATCCGAGTTTTCTTGTATTTATTCCAATTTTATCACGTACTTTAACACGCATTCGTGACATGGCTACTGTTCGTTCTACTCTTTTTACTCTCTACACCCTCAAAGCCGACCTTCTGAAAGCCTTCACACACGTAAACAGTAATTTAGATAAACATATCCGAAGGCTGGAAGAGGTCGTTCTCTACAATGACGGTTGGGCACAAGTAGGCAACACTGCGAATTTCCCCAACCGTGCACCCGTGACTGCACATAAGACACAGACACCACATCCAGTCGCAATTCAAAACAGATTTAGTGTTTTAGATTATGAAACAGATTTTCCTCGCCTTCCTGATCCTCACAACCCTTCCCTTCCATCGACAAATACATGCACAAACCAACGCAAACAGGCTAGGAAGCGTGTCAAAACCAAAACACGTAAAGCTTCGCACCCTAGCCCACTTGAAAACAAAGCCATTCCTACTGAGCCTAAAAAACAGGTACTTATTTTAGCTGACAGCCATGGTCGCCATCTTTCCTCCATTCTCAGTAGGAAGTTACCCCCCAACTACTCAGTCTCGTCTATTTTTAAACCTAACGGGAGGTTTGCAGACGTGACTGCAGAGTTGGACACTCACACGAAGACAATGACCAATCAGGACACAGTCTTTATTATCGGAGGGCAGAATGACATTAATTTGGGCGGTAACTTTACACCTGAGCAACATGTAAACAAATTACAATGTGCCGCCCAAAATACTAACATTGTAGTCTCGACTCTGCCCTTCTGGTACAACAGGACAACACTCTGCAGCGAGATTAAGCACGCAAACCAACAACTAAAACTGCAACTGAGAGAAACAGATGTAACACTTTTTGAAATGAATTTCCTCTCAGTAAAACACTTCACCCGGCACGGTCTCCACATGAACCTTGCTGGAAAACATGCAGTCGGTGAAAAGCTTGCACAATACATCATCAACTCCAGTCCTACGCAGCCTCCTGCCAAAAATCCATCCCTTTCACCTTCCTTACGTTCCCCACCCCCCACCCTTATTCTGAACCCTCTTACCCCCTCCTGTGAACCTACTCCCGTTTCTTCCATTCCCACTACCAATGACGCCTCTATTTCCTCACAACCTGTGACTGCTGGGACACATTACAACCTTCGACCACGCACTCGAGGTATAAATGGAGTAAATATATAGCAACTACAGTCAGATGCAGCAGAAAAACATTCGTGTAGGTACTTGCAAAAAATAAAGTTATTGCACCATAATGTTCAATCCCTTTCAAATAAAACTGAGTTTATCGAGGCAGCTCTACAGAGCGATTTAAATCAAATGGATATTCTTTGCTTTACAGAACATTGGTTATCTCCTAATGAACTTAGCATTTTCCAAATTCCAAACTTTTACCTCGCAGGCTATTATTGTAGAAAAAGAGAATCTCATAAAAGTCCGGCATATGGAGGTTCTTGTATTTACGTTAAAAATAATATTGATTCTATCTCCTTGACGGAATTCAATGAGTATGCCGTTGAAAATGTTTTTGAAATTTCTGTTGTACATCTTCCTGTGCTAAAAATGATATTGCTTTGCATCTACAGGCCTCCAACAAAGAGAGCTGCAGATTACATTTTGTTCTTAGAAAAACTAGAGATAACACTTATCAAAGTCATCAATCGCTCTTTTGAATCCATTGTTGTATGTGGAGATTTTAACATTGATTTTCTGGTCGAATCTTGCGAGAAAGAGCAGTTTCTTAACTTAATTAATTCCTTCAATTTAGATATTACAATAAAAGTACCTACACGGATCACAGTAAATTCAAAGAAGGCAATCGATCAAATTATAATTAACAAAACCCCTACTCGACATGAAATTGAAACAAAAGATTTAGGATACAGTGACCACGATGCACAAATTCTTACCATTATACGAAATGCGAACAATGACACAATAAATAATACACGTATGAGTAGAGTGTTTTCTAAAAGTAAAATAAAATTATTCATTGATTACTTGCTGCAGGAGTCATGGGACGCAGTTTATAATACTATTGATACAAACGATAAATATTATTCTTTTTTTTCAACGCTTTCATTTCATTTTAACACTTGCTTTCCTCTTCAGAAAAGAAAATTAAATATTTCACGCAAAAACAATTCTTGGATAACACAAGGGATTAGAACATCATGTAAAAACAAACGAATTCTATCTTTCATTTCTAAGCATCATAACGTATCTCAAGATTTCCTCCTGTACTTTAAAAAATACAAATCATTGTTAAGAAAAGTCATAAGGCAGGCTAAAATCATGAAACACGATCAGGATATTTTGAACTCAAATAACAAAACAAAATCAATGTGGGATATAGTAAAAAATGCGACCAAACCAACTAGAAACCTTATAGAGAATGTTGTTTTAAAAGATAACGATAGAGATGTGAACGATCCGGCAACAGTGGCTAGTCTCTTTAACCAATACTTTTCGAGAATTGCTGTCGATCTCACTAAGGGTTTTCAGCCACAAAATTCAACATCTGACGTTTCCCTAAAAGTCTTAGACACTATGTTCGTTTCCGAAACCTCTTCCTATGAAATTCTCAAAATAATCGGTAAATTAAAAAATAAATATTCGGCCGGTTTAGATGAATTTCCGGATTGTTTGTTAAAGACGTGCGCGCCAGCCATTATACACCCGTTAACTCACATATTTAATGCATCCTTATGCACCGGAATTTTTCCAGATATTTTTAAAACAGCTAAGATTAAGCCGCTCTTCAAAAAAGGCAACAAAAATGAAGTTCAAAATTATCGGCCAATTTCTCTTTTGTCAGTTTTTTCAAAAATATTAGAGAGACTTTTTTATGTGCGAATGGAAACCTTTCTGAATAAACACGACGCGTTTTCAAATTGCCAACATGGATTCCGGAAATCAAAATCTACGGAAACAGCCATTTTTTCTTTTCTTAAGGATGTTGCCTCATCATTGGATCAAAACGAAGCAACTATTGGAATATTTTTAGATCTTTCAAAAGCTTTTGACGTCATTGATCATAACATTTTACTTTCAAAATTACCTTCGTATGGAATCCGTGGTATTGCTCTAGATTGGCTATGTTCGTACCTTAAACAACGATCTCAGAGAGTAGAAATACCTTACTGGAATGATGGAACTTTCTGTACACACCTTTCCGGTTCTTTGCCAATTGTACGTGGAGTCCCGCAAGGATCGATTTTAGGCCCTATTCTCTTCCTATTATACGTAAATGACATGCCCTTAGCGATTCGAAACGGAAGAACAGTTCTCTTTGCGGATGATACAAATATTCTTTGCAACAAAGAAACCGTAAATAGTACAATATCAGACGTTTCAAATTGGTTCCGTAATAACAAATTAAAAGTAAATGAAAATAAAACAGTTTCAATGCAGTTTTCCATATCAAATAAAAAATTCTGTACTCCATTGAAAATGAATGACTGATGTTAATGTAACAAAATTTTTAGGTCTATCAATTCAGTCAAACCTCAAATGGAATGCCCACTTAAATGAATTGAACACAAAATTAAGCTCATTATGCTACGCGTTCAGAATTCTTTCAAATTCCGTCAGCCTTCATACAGCTCGTTGTGTATATTTTGCCAATGTTCACTCCCGCCTGAGATATGGCATAATATTTTGGGGAAACACATCTTATAGTTCACAGACTTTCAGATTACAAAAAAGAATTGTACGAATAATAAGCAAATCCAACCCACGTGATTCTTGTAAGTCACTCTTTATTAATCTAGGAATTTTACCATTACCTTGTCTCCTGATTTACGAATCAGTAGTTTTTGTCAAAAATGACTTACTTAAGGACGGGAATATATTTTCAGCAAACGCCGATGTCTATAAGTATAACACACGACGTAGTAATCATATTCACCAGTTGGCAGTATCAACAGCTCACTACAAAAAATTCACATACAATTCATGTACATTACTCTACAACACTTTGCCAGAAGACTTTAAACGATTAAATTCCATAGAAAAGTTTAAGTCCCAAGTAAAATCTTTTCTGCTGCATAACTGTTTCTATACAATTCGAGACTATACCGAGCATCAAAAAGGAAAGTAGAATTAATTTTAACAATGATAGTTAATGTAATTATTTATCATTTGGACTGTATAATTCTAAACAACCTGTAACAAGTATTGTACCACAGTTTCTGGGTTGATGGCCCCCATCTCGATCAGGTTTTTCGTCCAGTTTCCCTGATCCTTGAGCAAATGCTGAGATGGTCCCTTGTTTTGCTTCTGGACATAAATGTAACTTCATTATTTGTGCACGTCTTCTGAATTTCAGTGGGAAATATAGTTATTCAAATTATCGTTTTTCATATTATCGCGGCAAAAAGTATTATTCTTTCATGAAGAACATGAGGGTTCAGGGCAGAAATTTATAGCTAATTTACCTTTGAAAATATATTTTATTATATAGGAGCGAATATTTTGTCAACAAAACTCGAAAAAAACTCTCTTTTCTGTATTCAAAATTCGATTAGAATATGGTTTAGGATAGAGACCACAGAATTATGAAAACGTGCACAAAATTAACTTCTCCCCATAGCTCGTCATACGCAGTTTTTAACTGTTTTTGACGTAAATAAATAAATAAATAAAACAAACAAATTGAAGCAATTTTTTTGTAAACCTTGTTTTCAACATTGCATTTATATAATATAAAATTACTGTACGTAAGATTAATGGCTAGAAATCATTATCTATCTTTCGAATAAAAATTTTATGGAACACTGTCAGTTATTTAAAAGTAAATTACGGATTATGACAGTTTTGATAATGACCTGTGGATCGTGTAAGTTTTGACACTTCAAAATTTCGATGATGTGAGTTTTGATATGGAGCTTTTTAAATCATTTAGATTTTGACAGGAGATATTTAAAATATAATCTAGTGAATCTACACCACATACTTTCTCGTATTATTTGTAGTCCTTGTGTTATATTATAATATAATTTAAAGTGTTTCCATGTCGCAAAAAATGTTTGCCCACACTGGAAAACCAACCCAGGAACTTAGCAAGCATTTACCAGTACCAACCTTGCGTCGGCTAAACCTTCCTGACGTGCTAACAACATTCGTTTTAATATGAAATATAAGGATAATAAATTTCACGCTAAAATATTTTCCGTGAATAAGAACATTCAAAAGATAAAAACGTCAAAACAATTTTTCCATTAACTCGAATAACATAAAAGGGAACAGCAATTTCTTCTGAGTTCAACGAGCGATGTAATAAAATTAAAATTTCATGATAGTAAACTTAATATATTAATATAATAATAGTTAATCCTCCCTATATAGTATTTGAGTAACTCCTACACCGTGCGTGTGTGGAGATTTCCGTGTCCCGCGGCTAGACCACTTCCCGTGCACCAATATGAGGTGTCATTGAACGCGTCTCGGTCCCCTGTTGAGGAACTGATAATTTATTTTTCGACCCGGCCATAAGATTCCAAGAAATTGTCCGAAACATGTTTTTTCGTGTTTTGGATCTACGATCTTTGTTAGTATGACGGGAATTAAGCCAACGCCACCTAAATAGATCTATACAGGTGGCGTTGATTAAACCACATTATTCCGTGATTATTTTCAGTCCACGACACCATAATTTTGTTCCACCAGAATGGCAACACTGATTTTTGACAAACGAGAAAAAACTAAATGAATATCGCCGGGCAGAATGTGTTATAAATTCTGAAGTATTTTAGTTGTAGTGAAGTGTGAATTGTAAAGTATTTCATGCTTATTTTGTATAAAGAATTTTCAGCTTGACTTGGGACATTAAATTTGAAGATCGTGAAGTGAATACGAAGGAAACAAGAACTGTAAATACTAAACAATGCATTTCTTAAGCGTGCAAAAATCGATTTTCAATTTAATGTGACATACAGTTTATACATATAAACATATAAAATAGTAACCTTTTAATGCTGATATATATTCGCCTTCAGAACAATAATCAGACCGAGTTTGTGGAGTTTTAAAATCTTAAAATAGGAGACACAAATATGGAAGTGTTAAGCAACTCAGGGGAATCAAATGTAGTTATAGAAGATTTTGCGTCAGAATTTTCCGAACTTATGGAGAATGTTATTATACTCGTATTAGCATTAGAGAAAATAACGCAGAACAACAGCTTAAAGGTGATCATTTATGTTCATTTTAGAAAACAAAACGTAAAAAATATAGCTGTGCTGTCGCATCATTCTAAATATCTATATTTTTTTACAGCGATTATAATTTTGAAATTGCAATATGACCAGTTCATTTCCCTTTTAGAGTTAATACACAAGGTCATTGAGTGCTGGGATTTTTTTAATTGGAGAACATTAACAGATATTACGATTCATTGGTAAGTCCAATGCCAGATACCCTAAGAATATATTCGAACAAAGCTACGCACGAAAGAAATTTTCAACACATGAATATACTTTTAAAATAGTTTACAACGTCGGCGACGCCACATTCATTTAGTATGAAAATATTTTCCATAAAAAGCGCATTTTTTTCGTTTACAAAGTTTCTCTCCATTGTATTTAAATTATATCAGAAATGTTATTTTTTCGGTTTCTCCATTTTTCATTTCTATTAATTTAAAATACAATACATTGATATCATTAAGCCTAACACTTTCCTAAGTTTGGCATTAACTTATTCAGGCAATAAAATTCTAAAAACTCTGCAAGATTATGATTATGCATTGTCTGTGATAGGTCAGAGTTTCTACGTGTGCGTTACGTGTGTCTTATTGTCTATGACAAGCAGGTATTCCAGGTAGCAGAAATAAGGGGCTACAAGGTGCCACGGTCATACACGTCTCTGCGTACATGATGTGCATGAGATGAGTAAACACTTACTAACTTCGCTCACGGCGTGGATTACATAAATGTCACTATAGATCTTAAATTCGTGATTTCACAGAAAGGACATTGCAAAAGCCTTCTTTCTGACCCTGTATGATCCGCATGCGTATGTGCAAATTTGGTTTTTATTACAAGCCTGTGTTCCATCTTGGTTTTACTCTGGATTTTCTGTATTATTTTGTTTTATTGTCAGAAGTACAAAACTTGTCACAATAGTCAATATTGAATTCACTCTGTCTCGATTTTATAACAAGCTATTTTACATGGCTTCCGGTTTAAGCACAGTTCAAGAATGATTCAAAATTATGAACTAATGATTAAAATTTTTGCATAACAATAATAGAGCACACATGTTTTTTAAAAAGGTTCTACTTTGAAAAATTATTTTAAAAATTACATATTCTGCGAGGAGACAGTTTATAGTAATTTGTCATCAGATATCAACTAAATAAATGTATTGTTGATCCACCTGGAAGATAGTAACACCTCATATAGGCATAGATGCGTCAAATAATTTAAGCGAATACAATTTTAAAATTTTCTCACTCATAGAAAAATATCTACGTTTTAGATCGTCTGTTAGGTATAATAATATGTTGATGAATTCGATTTATTTCCAAAACTCGGTATATCGAAGAGACTATCGCTACTAAGAAAATTTCGTCGCAGATTGTTGTACAGATAGTTGTACAGATAGTTGTACAGATAGTTGTGCATTTAGTTAGAATGTGATTTACTTTTTTTTATAGATTTATTTATAGTCGCATCAACATCTTGGTTATTAGCGACTATCCAAGTATTGTATTACATTGGGTGTGATTACAGAGTTTATGCCAAACATTGTATTACAGATTAACTTTACAATATACTTCAACTGGTTTTAATCATACTTGGGAGGAAAATGTATATAAGAAAATGGGATTAAATTTCATTAAATATGTTGATAGATTTACAAAATTTTATTATTTTACCTTGATCTTATGATGAATGCAGGATGGCTTCGTATTTGAATCCAAATGACTGCCTCTGGTAGTTGTATCTGGGGCATATTTTAAAGATGTGATCTAGGTCACGTCTGGTATTGCAAAGTTCACATGTCGGGGGAAATGATTTTTGCAATAGATATAGGTGGCTTAAGTTGGAATGTCCGCATTTTATTCTTGAAAGGACTGTTTGGTCCCTGCGGCCATTTTTTTATTGATAATTGGTCAGAAAAATGCGCTCGTTGACTGATGGATGTTGCTGGATTTACATCTGCGCCAAAAGCTGTTCCAGTGAAGGTTTAATTTGTGATTAATGTTTTCCCAGAAATCTTCAAATTTAATTGTTTCTGTTGGATAGATCTGGTTAATATTCGTCGCAGAAATTTTGGTTTCTAAATCAGCAATTTTGTTACCAAAAATTTCTTTGTGAGCAGGTATCCAAGCGATTACGATTTCCCCCCCTGCTTTTGTTATATTGTAGTGAATTTTCTTAAATGCAGTTGTTTATTTCCGATCTTGATTTGCGGTTTATTTCTTCAACTGTTGTGAGGGAGTCAGTAAATATGACATAATTTTGATTCAGATGGGATTTTTTAATCTCTCTTAAGGAGAGTAATATGGAATACAATTCTGCAGTTTTTATTGAAGTTATTGGATGGAAAGTCTGTTTTAATTTGAAATCTTGCGAACTAATGGCTGATCCGACTCCATTTTTATTTTTTGCCCCATCGAGTATACATGGTTATAGTTTTTGTATTTTATACAGAGTTCAATTAATTTTCTGTTCCATTCTTCTGTTGTTAATTTTCCTTTTTTATATTCTCTGAGAGTGAAATCAGTAACAATAGTATGAAGAATCCAGGGTGGAATAATACTGATTCTCTTTGTTTCCATTTCGGGAATTTCAAAATCAATTTCTTCGAGAATAACTTTAATCCTTTTGTGCATAGATGCATACCGTGGGTTTGTATCATTTGAACTCTGAGATTTCGGGAACACATCACTATAAATGACTGGATTTTTTGATGTTGCCGATTTGAATGCATACTTAAGTGATAGATATTTCCTTCGTTGGGTTAGTGAAACTTCTTGAGCCTCAATTAAAATGCTGCCAATTGGTGTCGTGTTGAAACATCCAGTAGCTATTCTCAGAGCTTGGTTGTGGATTGACTCCAATTTCTTGATATGTTTTGCTCCTGATGTGTTGTACAATATGCATCCATAATCAAGTTTTGGGCGAATGATTGTTCTATACGTTCGGAGAAGCACATCCATATCAGCTCCCCATGTTTTGTATGCAAGAGATTTCAAGATGTTCATTCTTCTCTTGCATTCGTTTGTTATGTAATTGATGTGTGTTTTCCATGTTAATTTGAAATCAAAATATAGTCATAGTATCTAGTTGTTCCTAACAAATGCTAGTGGTTTACCCCCTAATGTCAGAGGTGGGCAGTTTATTCCGGTTTTTGGGCGGAGAACTTGAGGCCAGTTTCTTGGGGCCATTCATGTAGGTTGTTTAGTGCATTTTGGATCGTGTCTTTGGTAGAAATAATGTTTTTTCCTTTACATAGAATAGTTATATCATCAGCAAACTTTCTTGCAATTACTGGTGGTGTAATATTTTTATCAGCATCATTTATAGCTATTAGGAATAGAGAGACACTCAGCACAGATCCTTGGGGCACGCCGTTTTCAATTATTCTCTCTTCAGAGAGTTTACCGTTGACCCTAGTTCTAATGTTGCGATTCTGAAGTAAATTTTTGATGAATTCAAACATGTCTTTACCCACTCCTATAGGATATGTCTTTTAATTTCATTAAGATGTATTGTATCCAAACCATAATATAAGCTTTTTCTATATCTAAACTTATTGCTAGCACATGTTGGTTGCTCTCGAATGCTTCTCGGATATTGTTATCGACACTAATAAGATGTGATATTGTAGAGTGGCCGTGGCGAAAGCCAAATTGTGTACTTCCGATTATATTTTGATGTTCGAGTATCCAAGTTAGACGTAAGTTTATTACCTTCTCTAGGATTTTACACATATTTTATGTAAGGGAGACAGCTCTGTAGTTAGAAGCCTTTGTTTTGTCTTTTCCAGGTTTCGGTACTGGTATTACAATAGCCATTCTCCGTTGTATTGGAAATATATGTTTAGTCCAAATATTATTGTCTATCTGTAGTAGCCTATTTCCTGTTTCAGGGAGGTTTTTAGGAGAACGTTGGGAATGCTGTCTGGCCCGGGTGAGGTAGTTTTCAAGGATGCCAATACTTGCTGTAATTCTGTTGGGGAAATAGGCTTATTTAATTGAAATTCATCATTGGCGTCGTAATTATTATCGTCCATTATATCTTTTTCTTGGTTCTCTTTGTTTATTTTGAATTGGTCTGAATAGTTTGAAGAGCTTGAATTTGCTGCGAATGTATGTGCTAAAATATTTGCGAATTGTGAATGCTCTTGTGAATCCGATGTGTAACTATTGGATGCTTTTTTCGATGAATTCGATGGTATTTCTTCTACAGTTACCTTCTATGGATTTTATTTTGTTCCATGATTCGTTGATATCCGTTCTATACGTTAGAGATGACACGTAGCTTATCCACGACTTCTTACGACATTCTTTGATGGTTCTCCTACAGAGTGCTCTCATCTTTTTAAATTGAATTTTGTTTTCTTCAGATTGTTGTTTTTTTGTATCTATTTAGAGTGCTTGAATTTCTTGTGTACTTCCTTACACTCTTCATTCCGCCAGGGTACATTTTTGCTTTTTTTCGACGTTCCGTAGAATTGAATTGCCGAGTTTTCTGCTAGCGTTATCGTGTTTGAAAGCTGTTGACAATAGAATCGATGTTCTCATTCTCATCATAATCCTTAATTTCTCCAGTTATTGTTTTCTGGTATTGTTTCCAATCTGCTATTTTGAAGTTCCATCTCGAAGAATGTTGTTGGTATACCTCTTCACCAAGTTTCACACTTAGATTTGTCATTATAGGGAAGCGGTCACTGTCGTATATATCATCAAGAACGGTCCATTCACATTTGTGAGCAAAATTATTAGAGCTTATCGTTAGATCAATTGCACTAAAGCTACCACTGCTTACATTGAAGTGAGTGAGTTGGCCATTATTAAGTACTATAGCATCGTGGTCGTTGAGGAGTGTTTCTACCATAACTCCTCTGGGGTCGATTTTCTTTGAACCCCATATGCGATTGTGGAAGTTGAAATCACCTAATATCAAATACGGTTTGGGCAACAGATCAGCAATATCTTTGAGTTCATCAGCTTTAAGTGGATAGCTGTTGGGGATATAGATATTACACACAATTTATACAAAAGGAGCACTTATTTTTATGACAGTTGGTTCTAAGTTTGTTTGGATAGGAATTTCTTCAGCACGGAGATTATTATTTACATATATTGCTACTCCACCACTGGCATGGTTAGTGCTTTTTCTATTTCTATTGAAGCACTGATAATGTTTAATATGTCCTTTGAATTCGTTTTTAAAATTGATCTCTTGTAAGCATAGAATAGCAGGGTTATGTATCTGGATCAGTAATTCAAGTTTTCACGTTGAACAAAAAAACTATATATGATCCATAGCAAAATATTGTACATCTTATGAGTTATAGATGTTTATGATTTCAGTAAATCACTCACATTGTTCATTACGTTATACTATTCAGTAGATTATGAGCTATCCTGACTGGTATCAGCATCTGACGTTTCTTCTACAGACACATTTCTTTTTAGTTTCTTAGTCATTCTAGTAAACCTATTTTTAATAGACCGTTCTGTGAGATTAGGATATATGTCAGTCATCATTCTGATGATAGCTGGAATGTCAGGAGAGTAATCTTTTGCAATAATGATTGGGTCTGGAGCACTTAATGAATTTTCTAGAAACATTTTGAATTTATTGGTATGTCAGAGGGAATGCATTTTGGTTGGATGCTAGTGCATCTTTGGCTGGTGCAATGAGTTCTTCAATAGATTTGGGAGATGGGTTTTCATTAACAAAGGGGTGTTCATTTTTAAGGTTTTTCTTCTTTTTCTTTGGTTGCTTTTGATTCATTTCATGTTTTTTGTTCTCGTTACATGAAGAGGATTCAGGCAGTGAAGAAGTTTCAGAGTGAAAGCTTCTTTTGTTTATGGTGGGGAAATTTAAATTGTCCAATGGTGAAGTTGGATTGGATTGGTTTACAGTTGTTTCAGGGGGATTATTCATTGGTAAGTCACTGGCAATATGAGAATCTGTTAAATTAAGATCTGTTGTTTCATTATTCATAGTCATTGAAGTGCATTGACTGGCTATATGTCTCCGTTTGCAAAGAAAACAGGTTATATTTTCTGATGAAACATATATTCGATAGGATGTATTTTGGTATTGAATGAGGATGGATGGTGGTAGTTTTTTAACATCTTCTGGGTCAATGAATACCTGTCTCCTGAAGCTCATTATGTGAGAAAATCCTGGTTCTGGCATACCAGCTCTAATAAATGAAATGCTGGTAGTGATTCTAATGTTCATTTGATTGAGAGCTTTTTTAATTTCTTCATGGGAATAACTGGGCATACATGAGAGATGATGATACGTTTGTGTTTATTTAGCAGTGGTGTAATACCTACTTCAAAATTCGTTGTATTCAACATTTGATAGTAATCAGTGATGAAGTCAGCAATTTTCTTTGAACTCAAAAATACACATATTCTGTTGTTGGATATGCGAGAGATAAACCTGATACCATTTGGATGAATTATCTTGGTTAACTTACTTACATAATCCTTGATGGTGAGACCTTCATGTGCTTCCATTATGATGGCTTGATCTTTGGATGGAAGGATTTCACTTGCTGTAACACCAGCATAAGATTTCTGTGCGGCAGCGTTAGGTTATATTTCAGTAGGAGGTGAGGTTAGGGCTCCCCTGTTGTCAGAGGAATCCATCCTTCGGAAGTAAACCAACCACTAAATGTGGTTGGTACAAGAAAAATCGCAAATGATCAAAGTTCAAACAGTTCAGGCACACTACGAAACTCGCGAAAATCACTTTTTAAGGTGACACGCGGACAAATAAATATACGACGTTCACCTAATCACGGCCATCTCGATCAAAACCGTAATATTATTGTCGATTTAGTTTTTCCTATTTGAATTGATTACAAATCTCTGTTTCGTTAATGCGATAATTTATTTTGTTGAAAGTAAATGCTTAAATTTTCTTTATTCGCTAATCTGTTGAATGTATGAATGTGAATGCATTTTAACATACGGTAGTGGAACGTCAAGAGTAGATAGCGCTCACACTGACTAATTTCCAAATGTTTCTCGTACTTATACATAGTGTTAAACGCACAGCCCTATTCGCGTAATCATCGAGACTGTTTCTTGATAGCTCCATCTATGACAAATCGCCAGTCTATCATGTCCGGGCCTTGGGATTCCCACAAGTAGTTGAAGCCGTACTCGGCGCAGATTTCAACTGGAACACCAAGTTGTGTCTGTCATATTGCGGATTTTCATTCCCATCTATTTATTTAAGTTTTTCGTACATAATTTTAGAATGGCGATATCAATCCTTTCTCAGTAGTTTTATTCTTTACGATAATGTTTACTTTATAATTTCGCATATCAATTTGAACGAGCCTGTTTCCAACCTGGGAATATATTCAGGTGTTGTTACAGGGAATTGGAGAGACTGTTTATTGCATAATGTTTGCCTTTGCTCTATACGATCTGCGTATTACTATCCCTTAACTCCTTCTTCTCAAATAACAGAAGGCATTTTTATTCCATTTTATTTTTACCATAACCGTCCACGAACATCTCACAATGTATTGTTTTTTTTTACTTTCCCGTATACGTACGTATACACGGAGTGATATACGTAGTATAGGGAAAGTTATGTAAAGCTGCGCGAAAAAATGGCCAATTTTCGGCGGAAAAAAATTAATTGCCGGGCCGTGAAAACGAATAAGTGGATAAAACCAGTTGCTAAATTAAGAAAAAAAATCCTCTATCTCGTGGTGTGGTCAAAATCCATGATTTGTTGCTTCTTTATACTTAAAAATCGATTGACGGCATTCCGTCCGTCTGTCCGTCTGTGGTCAACGCTAGCGCCTAAACCGTTCGGTCGATTTTCTTCAAAATTGATATTCCCCAGTCGATCTAATTCTAGTCGAAGTTTTGTGATTTTGAAAAAGATTCTTTAAAATTTGGGGGTACTTTATATGAAGCCCCCCGGGGATTTTCAACATTGTCTCAAAAACGGCTCCAAATTTTTTCTTTAAATTTCTTGTATGAATAGAGGAAAATACACTTTTTAACATGGCATATGTCCGATTTTCACGTAAAGCTCTGAATTTTCGAAAATTGTGAAAGTTTGAATTTTTTCGGCGTCTTTCTCCAACTACAAAAATGAAGATAATTTTTTCTTCAAATAAAATTTGTTCTGCATATTGAGTTCTTTAATAAAGGTCATGTAAATGTTTTTCACAATTTTGGTAGTTTTCGTGCAATATTGCGTGCAATATGTGCAATTTTAAAAAATTACAAAAACAAAATTTTCTCAAAAACGGCTCCAAATTTTTTCTTTAAACTTTTGGTAGGGATAGTGGTAAATGTACTCTATTAATGACATAAAAGCCATTTTGGTCTATCGGTTGGTTTTTTCAAAAATTACAAAAATATAAATTTTTTTACTCGTCTCTCACGTCGTTAATATTTACATTATCGGCGATTTTTTTACATTATTATATTTACGAGTATATATGCCTTAAATAATGTCAAGTAAAGTTTCTCGAAAACACTACCGTTTTCTGTGAAAAGTAGCTCAAATTTCGGCATTTTCAGAAATGCTCAAACATCATTTTCTCGTATATGGCTGCAATTTTTTTTCTTGAAACGTTTGTAACGGATAGTGCTAATTACACTCATTAGTATAGCGTGAATTTTATTTTGAGTTTTTTTTGTTTTTTTCAAAAATTATATAAATGTAAATTTTTTGAAAGATCTCTCACATCTTTAATATGCACATTATCCGCAATTTGTAAAGATGATTATATTTGTGAGTGTAAGTGCTTCAAATAACTTCAAATAAAGTATTTTGAAAACTCAAAAATTTTCTGTGAAAATGAGCTTCAAATTTCGCATTTTTAGTAGTGCTAAAACGCCATTTTCTCTTAAACGGCACATAATTTTTAAAAGAAAATTGCCATTTACGGCTAGGTTTTTGTGTTCTTTAATATTCTAAAATTAATGTTTCCGTTCTACCAATAGGAAACCGAAAAATTAAGAAAATGACAAAAAAAATGTACTTTTGGCGATGATAGATGGTAGCTGGCAAGAAAGAGTATGTGGCAATTCCGAATAGCTAGCGAAGACCCAGGAAAATAGAAAACTAATACGGTAAAGTCTGTGCCATTCTGTAGCACCACTAGTTTTTTCCTTTTGTCTTCAAACATTTAATGCGTATATCACGTCTTCCCATTTAACGGCGCGGAAGGTGACAATAGCAGTAACTAAGTCTTGGTTAAATTCATATAAACATTTGCATTTAGAATCAGAATTTCAGCATTTATCCGGAGAGATAATTACAGTGAATCACAGTTATCGGACTTCGGTCATCTTTGTGGTAGATATTTCATTGCTATATGACATGCAATTGAAAGTTTCAAAAAAGTTGTGTAATGTATTTAAATCCATTTCGCTCAGCTGTGCACGTTGTGTTATGCTGAAAAAACATTTTGTTTCCTCCTTTGAGCACATAATCAAACATTAGCATAAAATCTTATTTTTAACTTAATGCCTCTAAATTTCCGAAAATTACAATATTCAACTAGTTTTGAATCTCAGGTGCACCTTAATTTTTTAATTCGTGTTTTGTTATTTTATACCGGCTAGTCTTTATTGATATTTTTGTTTCATTTATACACCACTATAATTTTGAACAGACATTATTTTATTACCATTTACATCACTTCACTGCGTTTCAGAGATCATTTTGACCCCATCATCAGGAAAATACTGTAATACATAAATGTACACTCGTACAAAAATTAGCAAAAGATACAACTGTAATTTTAGGTTAACAATAATGATAAGTCACCTTTGTAATAAAATGATTTGTAACGAACATAAACTTACAATCATTATTTCAACAACTTTCCTCATCGAACATATCACAATAACATCACAACAAAGAACACAATTTATATTGTGTACATTTCGCACGCCCTTATTGTAGACATACCATGATTAAATGCGTTTGTAAACACAAATATTTCAAATGATTTCCGGTGAAATTTCTCAAAATCTTCAACTTTTTTCGTTGAACTTTCAATGCCATAATGGTATATTTTCAAAATGCCCAAATGACATTTTCTCACAAAACGATATATATTGTGAACATTTTGAAATCTAAAGAGATTAAAATCTATGACATTTCGATAGTGTAATTTCAATTCACCTACTTGGGGTCCGAACATTTTTTTTAAGTGAAAATGTAACTTTTTTAATGAAAAACAGAATATTCCACAAGCTATGTGTGTCGAATGGACCAGATTGCAAACCTGTCTACATATAAAATTCTCTGGCGTTTCAATAAGATGAAAACAAATAATAAGCATGGAGAAACATTATACTCGTATATGAAGGTTTCCTAACTGTCTAACATAGGTGCAAAACAATAATTAATCGTGTAAAATACATTTTAATACAGAAAAAAGAGAAACATAATTTACAACAAAATGAATTTAGGTTGAATGAAACAGTAGAAAATTGATATTTGGATAGTAATTTAACCAAAGAGTAAACGATCATAAATAGGAGAAGAAAAAGAAAAACATAAATTAGTTATAACTCGACCAAGCGAAGAATGAAGGCTGCGATTGCGGCGCGTCGGCGCCGTGAAAACAGGGGTCTGTGTAGTCAGTTTAGCTAAAATAAATTTCGCCAGGAGTGGGAAGCGAGTTCAGAAACTGCTCCTACGGAATCACCATGGCCTGCTTCATAGAGGTTGTGAATCAGCTGATAAAATATAACTTCAGAGACACATCATGCAAGTTTTGCACTGTTTTATTTTTGTCCCTTTATGTTGATTTCTTTACTTTTCACCGTTCTAATACAAGACTATTATAAAAAGTTTTGTTTATATTGAATTTTTAGTACTTATTCATTGGATTTAAACAGTTTGTATTCTCCATCTTTTTTCCCACAGGCTTTAGACTGTTTGTTAGATATGCAATAAAGTACCAAAACATTAATTTTACTGTCATAAGTATCTACAATATTCTTCATTATAGTGGTAGTAACGTCTTACAGAAAAAAGAATTTTATTTGGTATATACTGGTAAAGTATTAGTTTCAATGTTACTGCTCATCGAATGAATTAGTTTCAAATTTGAATCGTTTTGCAGAGAAAAGTATACTTTTATTTCTTCCAATATGAGGTACAGACATGTCCAAATATAGTTAAAATATTAATTGGGAATATACTAGATTTGCAACGAAATAAATCTCGCTTTCTTTCACAATAGTTTGGCATGGTACCATTTTCATTTTGAATTGAGTATCCTTTTATCTCCGTCTCTGTCGTTTCGGTTGTAAACACAGACAGTGGCGCGCTCCTGTAAACATCATTCTCAAGTTGGTCGAGCTATACCTTACCATGACATTATGTTTATTGAACCAATTAAATGTTAAAGTTTAGTTAATAAGAAAACATAGACTGACGCAAGGCAAAACTTGAATATTAAGGATGGAATTAAAATTACACTCAGTGTGGCACTCAAATTCATTATTTATATGGCAAAAAGAACCTCCTCCTTACTCAGCTTTTTATTCCGCCTTATTATTATTTACCTAAACCAATGTTTATGTTTCTACTACACTGGCACGTCAAATCTGATCATTTACTTTGATATTATTTTTGATAATATTATATTTTATTTTTCTTTATTCTTGTTTTAATGTTATCAATCCGAAATGACACGATCACGATAAATTTAAATCTGCTGTTTTGATAGTCCGCCTCTACAGGATTTCGGAATTGCAAATTTACGTACGTTATTGTTTTGGTTTATGCCCTGTGACCTCGGATGGTTATTACTAGACTCAGTAATAAAAATACTTACTTCTGGAATGACATATTCTGTAAAACATAAGATATATATACAATAACACACCTTATTTCTTTGTTACAATACAAAAACAACGAATCCAAAAATTCAACAACTTTTGAAAATATTGACTTTAATCCTTTCTCATACTTTGAAGAATTAATTATTATTATTATCTTCCCTCTCTCGATGCATGCACGGCCATTAATATCTTCTCTATATTAATTTGGTTTTTAATTTATTAAACAAAATTAGGTCTTCATACATTTCCGAAATTTCAAGTAGGATTCCCCGGTGTTACTTCCCTGTCACAGCCGAACTACACCATTGTTCACCGCTGTTACAGGTTTCCTCCAACACCATCACAATAAAAATATCCGGGGTTGTATGTACACTTGTATTGTCGCAATCGATTAATTAGTTTATCAATTATTCTCTTCAACTACGACACAATTACTTGCGTTTACCTACTATTCCGTACTAATTCCAAGTTCGAGTTATACTTTTACCAACACGAAAGTTATATCTCACTATTCACGGAACCAATCATCATCCACCCGATCTCCTCCGAGTCTTAGCTTCATCTCCCCGTTATTACTTTCCAGTATACGTACGTACATACGGAGTAATATACGGAGTACAGGGAAAGTGATGTAATGCTGCGCGAAAAAAAAAAATCTGTGCATTTCTGCAGAAAAAAAATCATTGCCCGACCCTGATATCGAAAAAGTGGATAAAACCTGTTGCTAAATTCACGATTTTGACGGTTTTCACGGTTTTCACGGTGACGATTTTCACGGTTAAGAAAAATAAATACCCTTACACATGGTGTCGCCAAAATCCCTGTTTTGTAACTCCTTGACACCGAAAAACCAATTGAAGGCAAAACGTCTGTCCATCCGTCCATCCGTCCGTCCGTCCGTCCGTCCGTCCGTCCGTCCGTCCGTCCGTCCGTCCGTCCGAACGGTGTATGTGAACTTCACTAGTGCCTAAACTACGCGTATGATTTTTTCCAAATTGAAGAAACCCTTGTCCATCTAGCCTGAGTCAAAGCTCTGAGATTTTGAAAAACATTCATTAATTTTTGGAGTACTTTACGTGAAGCCTCCCGGACATTTTCAAAACATTTCTCAAAAACGGCTACAATTTTTTTTCTTTAAATTCCTTGTAAGTGTAGAGTAAAATACACTTATGAAGATGGCATAGGTCCGATTTTCACGGTTAACTCTGAATTTTCGAAAATTGTTAAAGTTTCAATTTTTTTCGGCGTCTTCCTACAACTACAAAATTGAAGATAAAGATTTTTCCTCCAAAGTAAATTTGTTCTCCAAAGTGAGGTCTTTCATTAGGATATGTACAGTTGTTTGAAAATTTTAGTAGTTTTCGCGCAATACTGCGTGCAATATGTGCAATTTTAAAAAGTTAGAAAAACAAGATTTCCTAAAAAAGGCTCCAAATTTTTCTTTAAATATGTGAAAGGATTAGTACTAAATGTACTCTGTGAGATGACATAAACGTCATATTGCTCTATTTTTTGTTGTTTTTTTTTCAAGAATTACAAAACTTACAAACAAAAATTACAAACTTAATTGTTTTGACTCGCATCTCACGTCGTTAATATTTACATTAGCGACGATTTTTTCAGTGTTATATTTATGAGTACATGTACTTCAAATAATGTCAAGTAAAGTTTCTCGAAAACGTTTCCTGTAAAAACTATTTCGAAATTCCCATTTTCAGAAACCCTCAAACGCGGTTTTCTCAAACGTGACTCCAAATTTTTTTCTTCAAACTTTTCGAACGGATAATGCTATTTGCACTCTTTATTATGACTTAACGTTCATTTCGGGGTATTTTTTTCAAAAATTACACTTATGCATTTTTTCTGAAAGATTTCTCACACCGTAAATATGCATGTTTTCTGCAATTTGTAAACACTATTGTACGTTAAAGTGCTTTAAATGACTTCAAATAAAGTTTTTCGAAAACACAAAAGATTCCTGTGAAAAAGAGCTTCAAATTTGCATTTACAGTAGTGATGAAATGCCATTTTCTAAAAACGGCACTAAACTTTTTAAAGAAGATTGCCATTTAGGATGAGGTTTCACTGTCCTTTAATATTCTTAAAATAATATACGGTTCTAGTATTAACAAACCGTAAAATTAAGAAAATGTTTTAAAAATGTAATTTGGGCGGCGATGGACGGCAGCTGGCAAGAGCATGTGTCAAGTCCGAATTGCTAGCCGTGACCAAAGGAAATAGAAAACTAATACGGAAAAGTCTTACGTCACCATTGTTGCTGACGTAATTGCTTTTATTTACCCTAATATTGTCATATTATCCTTTCGTGTAATGACCCATTACATTACAAAAAAAAAGAAAAGCTATACTCGAAGATGTAATAATTAAGCTAACGCACAACATGAAAAAGGCTTTCAAAAAGAAATTTTGAAAATATGCAGATTTGACTTCCTTTTCTTTCTTGAGGAAATCCTTACTTTGTGGAAACATCCAACAGTGAAATTATTCTAAAAGTACCAATATTCTTATGTCGACAGATTTCATAACAAAATTGTTAACTAAATATCTGCATCAGCTCAAATTAAATCAGGTACTTGCCACACCACCGCAAAATTTTAAAGAATTTATAGTTGGACACTTACGTGGATTTCTGTGTCTTCTTCTGCCGATGGATCAATTAAAACGAAACCTCGTGAATATTTCCCAGCTATGTATCTGAATAACGTAATAATAATAATTATATTATATATTATATTATATTATTATATTATATTAATATAATAATTATATTATTATTAAAGTCACGACATTTTCATTAGTTTTTTTGAAGACTAAGGTGAGTAAAAATATCACTTAATTTCACAGCCACAACAAAGGACTCATTTAATTTGAACATAATAATATAGTCATAAATTGAGTATCAACTTATATGGGTGTACTGGAACGAAAAGTCGAGGTCAAACAAATTTCACGGTGTAAGCGGGTTTAGTTTACGTAATATAGTAGAATAAGAAAAAAATAATTGCATCTCTTCACAGTACTGACGTTAGAGATTATGAAAATTCCTCAGCCTAGCCACAGTATCAGTAATTAATGCTCGTTTTCCTTCAGCTTTTAACAATTCATAACTTTAACGATCAGGTAAATACCATCTTCCTGGATTGCAAATAGCTTTACATTGTTCCTGCTTGTCGAGTTCCGAGTAGCTCAGAAAATGTTACAGCCGTCTCTCCTCAATATCAGATCTTCAGGCATGTAATCTGAACGCTATGTTCCATCTTGCATTTTCGAAACGGTCTCATTCCTAACTCTCGGGGGTCTCTCGTATCGAAGCAACATAAAATTGTTCCGTTCCAATGTAATCCATTCACATGCCCTTAAAAGGACGGTAGAAGAACAGAAAGAAAGAAAAAAGAGAGAGACTTAACAACGTTCAACACAAGGGTGAAAATGCCACCCGGTGTGGAACGCAATTACAACTGCCGTCGGTGATAATTGCCGGTTGCTGTTTCATGAATTCGTAAACAGATTAGCGAGACAGAGGAGCGGCCAGAGAAGTCAAGGCCTCTGCGCCTGCGGTGCCCGAGTCGACGCGGTCTCCTCCCCCCACCCCCGCCGATTACCCATTCGACGGAATTTCGAGTAACGCTATACGCTGCATCCCAGTGGCAACGCGGCAAAGCGGGAACGAAACGGATGGGGGACCGCTAGTCAGCAATAGACGGCGGTCATGCGCAAGGTGAGATAGAAAAGAGAGCGGAAGTGGATAATCTGATGAATTATGACCAGAATGAAGGAGCGAAACAGAAGCACCGGGAGAAGTGGATGGGTAATTCGGAATATAATGAAAATTATTGGAGAAGGAAAAAAGAGAAAATACAACAAAAGGAAAATTTTAAAAGAGACTGATGACACAATAATTGCTAGACGCCATTCGGCGGTACAACGCTTCGTCGATCAAACGAAAAGATAAATTGCGGCGTACGTGTATTAATTGGTCACCATTGGTGAGCACTACAAGTATAGATTACTTTGAACTGTGCGACCACTAAGAAACCAGTACCAATGATGGCCGACAATAATGTCGGTTGCAGTACTGTAGAAAAAGGACTAACAAATAATTGGTACTGGGTGCGCAGAAACACTAAATTTAACAAAGTTAAGCTATCGAAAGGAAGATTATGTGGTGTACAGAAAGAGACATACTGAGGAGCTCAGAAAATGTTACTCGTGAAAGAAAGTAGGCTGTGCGTGGAAAGCCGAAGAGGGAGCAATCACAACACTATGATTAGAAGTTGAGTCGTGCCAATTCGCGGCCTTGGGCAAATTTATGTTTGTCACCCCCGGGTGCAAAAGTTTTGAATTGTTTCATAGTTATGATGCAATGTATTCAGACTTTTCACTGTGAAGTCTAACGGCGACTAGACAGCTGCCGCATGAGTAATGAAAGTAAGCGATTTTATATTTTCCAAAACTGAATTAATTTTCCGAAAATTGTAATAGTTATACTTAACTAGAGTAATTTTTAATTATTGTTAAGTAATATTGTGGATAGTAATGAGTAATTATTAGTAGTGTATAGTAATGAGTAATTCTTTTAACGACCATAATTTAACACTTAAAATAGTTTTTATTTGTGAATAACAGATTAAATTTTCCCTTTAAAATAAAAATGTAAAAATAATGCGGATGTTAAAAAACGCCTAAATTTTTGCCACCATTGTACGGTACATCGTTTGCACTAGCCCTGGTTGAAAGCGATCTGGCGAAAAGAGGGGCAACGTGAAGAAGCGAAGAATGGAATGACACCATACTACACTTCTTTTCGGCACATAATGTAACACTAAAATAGAGTTTTTCGTATCCGTATTTCGAAACCCGTATTTGGCAGAGCATTTATAGGGCACAAAGATGAGTTTTTGGCAGCCTAGGGAAAGAATGAATTTTAGAGGACAATTACCATAGCACCGTCAAGTAAACAAGACAATGTACAAATGGCTGTTGACACATTGACACAATGTTTATTATTTTTCGAATACAGAATGTTTTTAATTGAATATTTGGTCCATAATGTTGACGGTTTCATTGTCTGGGACTAATGTATAAAAAATTTATCTTATAAAATTAAATTAGCTTTACTTATGAAAGTTTAATACCTTTTCATAAAGATATGCCAGCATAGTTGTTTCATTTACCACGGTACATGTTTCTCTCTTTTCCATTTTAAAAAGTTCATACTCTCTTTCGTATGAATGCTTTGATTTTTGAGGAAGGCAACTCAGTATCAGCTTTAGCTTAACCAATTATAATCTCTAGAATATTGCACTCCATACTTACGAAACAAATCGCCAAAACAAGCCGCAAATTCTACACGCTTTAACAATTGTGACAGTACTAACAACTTCAGAGGCGATAATCTAGAAGAATATTCTAGAACTATCTATTGCTTATATACTACAAAACCGCGTGGTATAAATGAGGTCTCAAAAAATTCACACCCAAAATTGGGAGGTAAGTATACGAAAAATAGTTGTATGCACATCGGCCGAAATTGAATGATTTTGGATGAGGTGTTTACCAACCGAGGCGGAGCTGACGTTGGCAAACACCTCATCCAAAATAATTTTTTGGCCTTGATACATGAATACCTGTTTTATATTTGTGAATAATAAGTTAACTTTTTTTCTTCAAAACAAAAAATATGTAAAAATAATGCAGATATTTAAAAACGCCCAAATTTTTGCCGCCCTTGTGCGGTGCACCGCGTGCACTAGGGTTGGCGCGGCCCTGGTTGAAGGTGGGCGTGGCGTTCTGGCGAACAATATAGTCCCTAGATACAGAGAGTAGCGCAACCGCCGCCATTTAATATCCACCCACCCGACAACCCCGTCAGGCACCAATCGGGAACTGAAGGGAAATTACAACAATTGGTGACATTATGAAGATTTTCAGGAATATTAATAGAGGTTTGGGTTAGATTCATGGTTCTCAAGCTACAGAATACTACACAGTTCTAATTTTCCTGACAACTGGACATAAACTGGCGGGATCGCTGGAACAATGGAATGCGCTACTCTCTGTATCTAGGGGCTCTAGCGAACAGGTGGGCGGCCGCGCCGTCGCGTCGCCGGTTCCGCAGGCAGCGTGAAGAAGCGGCGCGGCGGGTGGCGGCGGACGTTTCTGCGTCGCCAGCGGCGCGGCGCGGCGCGTCCTGTTTTCCGGGGGGGATGACGGCGCGACCGCCGCGCCGCGCCGGGCGCGCAGATAAATCTCCTTAATCCGGATTTGCCGGGTCGCAGCCGGGCAGCGGCCTCTCCGTCGCCGCGGGGGCCGCCCGAGGAGCCGACTGGCGGAGTTAGCTCCACGTGGGGGGCGCTGCAGCGCGCTGGCTTTAAAACGCCGCGCAAGCGACTTGGCTTGCCGGCGGGTTAGTGGCGGCTGTTTAGCATTTCTGCACGCTCAGCTGAAGATAGAAAGAACAATTTACGTAATGATATGTATCGAATAAAAACGTACTAGATGGACCCTATCGTGACACATTCTGTTTCTTTATACATTGTTGTCATTGGTTGAAGAACGCGAACTTTAGTACGATAAAATTAATCAACCCAAACTTAATCATTTAATTCAAATTAACAGTGTAAAGTACATCAATTTATTACGAAGAAAATGCCTAATAGGTATATTGCAACTCAAGGTAGACTAGTACACTAACTATAAGTTATTATGCACTTATTTTCCTGTAATTCACCACTATTATATTTTGACAATTCTGTTAATACATTCAAAAGTACGAGTGCGTTATTACTAATAATAGTTCTGTTACTGACATAGGTGGCTCAGAGCATGAACTGATGTCACAGTAGTGCCTCTGACCGGGAGATTCTAAGGTTCGAGTCCCGACGATTGTAGCAGAATTTTCGACATTAGCTACACAACTGAAGGTCGCATTCAGTCACTGTCTGGAAGAGAATTCTAACACCCGGCTGCTCTGTTCGGTACTCTTTCGACATTTCTCCTATAAATACCAAGCGAATGCTGGAGCCGTACCCTAAAAAATGGGTTACTGACCGCGCGATCTTTCCTTCATAATCCAATCTTGACCCCTTACACACACCTATATGCAATACATGACGACATATTTCGGGAGTCCAGTACAGAGCATACAGCTCGTCCAGTTTGGGTCGGTACCCAGCTGGTGGGAGATACCTGGTTAGAGAAAACCCCGCGAGTTCAGCCGTCTTGTCGGCGTCAGATCTCATCATCCAGCGGGGGAGATCAATGTGAAACCACCTCTAGTGAAAAGAGCATGTGCTACACTTACGGGACGAATGACCTTAGCAGTCGATGCGCCCGGAAATACGAAATAATCAAGTTGTTTTTGGATAAAAGGCAAATTCGTTGTTTCACATTTTCTCAAGTCTTCGTCTCTCTTTTGGTTTATTAAAATGAACTTCTGGATAATCATAGAAGTGGAAAATCATTTGAAAACTTTCGGGGGGAGCGACATTCGCAGCCGTTTTGTGGAAAATGTCATTTGAGAGTTTCTGAAAAATGGGTAATTTTGAGTCCTTTGAACCTCCAAAGATTTCGAGAAACTTTATCACATGACTTTTCAGGCATTTACATTACATCGCAAATACATTAAATTATAAAATACGCCTTTATAGTAAGTTTTAACGATGCCAGACATAATTTAAAAAAATACGTAAGTGTAATTTTTGGAAAATCAAATGTGTTAATCACAGTGGTGCTTATGTTACGTGATTTAAGGCATTGTACTACATATGTAGGAAACGACCAAAGAAAAAAAAACGGAGCTGTTATAAAGAAAATTTTGTTTGAGTATTTTTTGGATTGCTGTCATTCATCTTAAAATTATGCTATAATCTCGCAATATTTTCGAAAAATGTACACGGCATTAGTTAAAGATCTCACTTTGAAGAACATATTTCATTTGCATAAAATCTCTACCTTCAATAATGCAGTAGTATTACAGGGCAAATATTTTATCGTTTGCAATTTTAAAAAATTACCAGATTTTGAAGAGAGCTAGATGTGTGCCATCTTTATAAGAGTTCTATGTTCTAATGGGGTAAAAATGCCAAAAGTGGAGTCATTTTTGAGAACATTTTTTAAATGTGCTAGAGACTTCATGTGAAGTAGGCATACAAATTAAAATATATTTTTTCAGAATTTGTTGGGCCTTGCGTAAGGTGAGCGAGTAAGCATTTTGGGATAAAATACAATTAATGATAAATAACATCAAAGAATACAGAATAAATTAAGCCATAAGTTCTCACACAGCCAGACTGATGGATTGAGGGTTAAGGAGACAGGCGTATCATCCTAAAGTGTGTTTCCGTCAAAATTTCAAAGTGGATTTTCTGCAATCTAATACACATTTCTCTACGTATACGTACGTATACGATAAAATAGAATAGTATATTCTTCAACGAGCGTAGAATGATAGCTATTATTCACGAGTTGATTTTTACGACACTCGCTCCTACGTCGCTCGTGTCGGAATTTCAACGAGTGAATAATAGCCATTCTACGCGAGTAGAAGACTATACTTTCTCTACGACTTTAAAACTGATATTTTAAAAATATCCAATGGGCGCCTTAACCTCAACACCAACTCGCATACTGTGTCGTGGCTCACCTGTCTAACGACAGTTGCGACCAGACCGCGGCAGAGCAGGCAGCGCCTCTGTAGGCGACTGCGAGAACCTTCTGTCGTGGTGTAATGAACTAAGACGAATGCGATTGGTCGACAGCCGTGTGAGAATAATATTCTCGCACGGCTTGTGGAATCGGCATCATTACTGCATCCGATAACGTGCAAAAATGTATACATTCTGGAGCAGTCGTAGAGAAATACATTACCTGTTTAAATAGAATTCGAGACACTGCATACCATCCATACCATGGAGTGGGGTTCTCTAAAAATGGCGCCCCTCTCCCCATGCAATACTTGCAGAAGGTCCCAAAATATCTTATTATGGACATTTCGGCTTTGGAGAGGCCTTGGGCCTAGAGAACAGGCTTTTAAACCCCCACGAAGTACTTTCGGCGTTCAACCGCCGCCGGAATAAAAAATCCGCCGCAATGGAATACGTTTTCTCTTATGCAAATGTGCGCACGAGTGGCATGCAATACGTTTTATTTCTCGTCCCGCCGCCCGACGGAACTCAACACACACCACTACACCGCTTTTGGTCGCGGTGCGGTGAGGAAACGGTCCCCTGACCCTAGGTCCCCTGACCCGCAACACCCGACCTTGTGTTGCGGGTTGGGATTTGCGCCTGCATCGTTTAGACGCTTTTTTTCTTTTTCAAAAAATATTAAGGTTTATAAAGTTAGAGTTCAGTACGTTTCCACGAAAACTCCATTCTTTTCATGTCTCATTCGTAAATATTGGTTGGGAATGTGAGCCGTCGGGTACATAAGAACTGCAAGGGATTTGGAATGTTTTGAGTAGGTTTTCGCATCAGCCTATGAATGCTGTTTCAGTTTTTAAATCAGAGTCATTGCATGCCTAAGAGAAAGTCTGTTCACTGAAATAAATTATTCTCTCTTCTTGGCCTTTTGTTTCAAGATTAATCCTTCGGCAACTGAAGCATGATGATCGCTAATAGTTGTCAGAAAATTCAATGTTATTATCACCTTTCTCGATACACTGCTAAAAATCATGTAGTTTTCAACTATTTTCATATCTATTTACTCTTATATTAGTGATTATGTAGTTTCTACGTTTAATTAGTCGTGTTGTTGTTATTTATTATTTTTTATTAAATTGTGAGTGGCATTTCAGATTCAGGTTAGGAACTGATATTTTTTGTGCACGTGATAACTTGTAACGTATGAAAATGTCAATACTCTTTGTATCTGCCAGTAAATCTGGCTACAAGACATGCCATTTTTTCTCATCTCCCAAGTCAAAAAAACATTTCTGAAGAGGAACGAAGATATATTGGCGAAAATGTAGGGAAGTTAATGAATATTTATCTATTTGTGATAGACATTTCTACAATTATAGTACCTAATGCGATGTACCATTTGAGACTGGCAAAAAGGATGTGGAAATTACGAGAAAGAAGTAAAAGTTGAGATTGAAATCAGTGTTACAAACGTTTTCAAATTTTTCTTCGTATTTAAGGAACGAGTTTTTATACAGGAACTCGTTTACAAAAAGATAATTGAGAAAAACTAGTGACAAAATAAAACGTTATATAAATTTAAAGTAATAAACCAATACAATTTTTGTATCATTCGGAATCAAATTCAATGAAGCTTTCAAAACCCAAACATTCCAAATATTAGGAAAAATTACGTCTTGGTTCACTTTTATGCACTTCTTGGTCATATGGTATCGTATTTTCATACCTTCTTGGACCTTTACGCACCATGTGAGCATGGGAAAACAATTTACCTCAATTAAGGTTTTTTATCGCCGTATTCCTGTTCTTTCAAATATTAATTAGAGTTTATATAGTGTTTTGAGAAATCCATCATTTGTTACACTCTACTTTCTCAATCAAATTTTGCTGATCAATATTGCACGAAGATATTATACCATATTCCGAGAATAAATTGTGCGACGATGTGTTTCGCACACTAAAACTTCCCACGCTGAAACAATAAACAGAATGGAAACCGTTAATATTGGGAAAGGGAAGTGTTGCTTTTCATGAAGGATCTTACTGTTACTGAGATCTGTTAATAAAATAAACAACGTATGACAACGTAATGCACGTAAAATTACGCAACAACCAGTCCAATTAATAGCGTGGTGTCTTTATAGTATATAACGGCCTTTCGAGTTAGGTTCATAAAACTAATCGTATATATTCTTGCCAGCAATTACAAATGTAATTAATGTATTTTCATTACCTTCGCATCATAAGCATCCGTGTGCAGAAAGAATGGTCTTTAATCAACACATTAAAGACTTATCCAGCAGTGAAGTTATAGACTTCTTTGGAAACAAACGCATTCGTACGCTGAGAAGTCATAATTCTTGAAGGATCTACCAGCAGCCAACTATCAGAATCGCCTTCCTTCCCTACACCCACTCATACCACTACCATTGACTTGTTGCCCTCGCTATAGCTTGAAACTACCTCGCACCTGGGCGGATCTGACAGTTAATTAATTTCTTTCCTCAAGGTCGAAATTCTCAGAAACACGCACTTATACACACCAGCTTTGAAGATTACACTTTGCTTTATTTTTCCTTTCACACTTTTCAATTTCCTTATTTTTACACCCCGATGCAAATGTGTTTTGGCTAATCTATTCGCAATGGTTGAACAAAGAAGACTTTACTTTTTTCAAGAAAAGTATAGTCTATCATATTTCTTTTTCATCTGACAATACGATTACAAGATATACAAGACCTTACTGATCCGTTTATATCAATAGCTTCAGGAAACCCTATTTTCATGGTTGTCGGAGGCAATGTACTATAACAATGAATAACTCATTTATTTGAATTTACAGTAATATTCGCAATAATATTTTTTAAAACACAATATTAAGCATACTGAAATGCACAGGCGTGGTATCACATCGCAAAAGTTGTCATTTCTAATAGAACGATCGGGTATTACCTTGAGAAAAGCAGATGAATTCGCTGCCAAAGAAATGTTTTAGTCTAAATGCCAACAGTCTTGTGAATTATCTTAAAATACTTCACAATTACTACACTAATTTCTGAACATACATCGTTTAATATATCTAAAACTGATGACTGAAGAGATAACACACTTCTCCTGGGCATTGACGGCCGGTCGTCTGCCCGTGGCAGCGCCGAAAGTGCAAATAGTGGGGAGTAGGAAGCTTTGCGGGGAGGGGAGAAGTCTGACGTAGCACGACGCGGCGCGTAGATTGAATGCCTGGGCGTCTAATAATGATCCATGCTTCAAAATTAAATGCCCATTTGTTTAAATGGATTATGTCTAGTATTTCAAGTTACCAGGGTCATAATTCACTGTTTGCGTTCTGTGCACTACTGTATATCCACCTTTGTATCCACCACGATATGTATTTTCATTTTCTAATATTTTTAAAGAAAATAACATGTTTATTGTGACTCTTAAGCAATATTTTAAAGCAATAGCTTTAAAATATATGCTTATATATAAAAAAATATTATTTAATTCTATCTAACACAAAATTGCAATTTAATAATTGATTGTTCACCAGGAATGTTATAATCTCCAAATCATAGAAAAATGAACAAAATCATGAGAGCAATCTCTCACATCAAGATTGACATAAAATAAAATATGTGGCAATTCCAAGAAGGGTAATGTTTAATAGCACATTTGTGACCATTTTTCCCCATTACGAAACTGAATGCAAGAGGTCAACGAGCAAACTTTTGTGACGATATGTTACGGACAATCATAAGATAATCATGGGTATAGGTTAAATAGAATGCAAAGGGCTCTATATTTTATTAGATCTCGTACACGACTCTACTCTCTTGTCAGAAATTAGAACAGAAAATAATCATGATTTTTTTAAGAACAATATGTTTTTGCTTTGAGAGAATCGTCTTATTCAATTAAACATAGTTAATAAAAAATAGTTTATTGCTGTCATCATCAAACAAAAACAACTCAGTATCAAAATTTTGTGTTTAGCACAACACTAAATTTGTGATGACATCGTAGCAAATCGAATTACATTATCAGCCCTACAAGCAACTATAATACTTGGTGTCGAAATCTAATATGTATAATTCGTTGTAGTTTTATATTTCGCCCTGTCATATACCAAAAACAAACATTTGCAATATAATACAAAAGACAATATTACTTGATGTGTATATGACCGTCATGTTCTTGCCGATTGCTCTTTAAATTTACGCGCTGTCTTTCGAATTGCGCATTCTGATTGGTGGTCCCCACTCCTAGATTGGGTCTCATCCCCACCCTTCATCGATTTTCTCATTTGCACCCGAGTTGCCCGCACGCAGCTCCTAAGGTCAGTGAAAGTGCAAAATGCTGTGCAGGTCTGCCCTAAACATTATGTAAGTGAAATATTCGAAGCCGCTGTTGGAGCCGCTGTTGAGAAAAATCTTTTGTTGTTTTAATAATCCAAATATTACACGCAATGTTGCGCAAAAATTACAATTTTAAAAATTTTCATGACCTTGACGACAGAACTAATCATGGAGAAAAAAATACCTGAAGAAAAAATCTTCAATTTTGTAGAAGTAGGAAGAAGCCGAAAGAAAACTAGAACGTGTCGTCACAGCAAAAAGGCAGTGACGTTTGTGAGGCTATCGTTTTTTTTGCGGTCCATGGCCAGAAAAGGTACATATTAGTATGCTGTTGGGCCGCCATGTTGGTAAACACGCTTGTCTAGACGTCGCGTCACGAAGTTTTATTGATCTCAAATAGAGACCCGTAATAGTTCATTCCAAGCAATTGCATCTGAGCGACCAGTTCGTGCAGATTAGTCGGTAGGAGCGGAGTCCTAACCGCATACGCTCCCCAGCGCCCCAAACATTCTAGGTGTGGGGAGAGGTGCGGCGATGGGGTTGGCCATGACAGAGTGCAATGCACTCAGATCCGCCCAGGTGCGAGGTAGTTTCAAGCTGTAATTTTACTGCTGGATAAGTCATTAATGTGTTGAGTAAAGTCCATTCTTTCTGTACATGGACGCTTGAGATTCGATGGTAAGACGAAAATGGAAAAAAACCCATGTTCAACTTGGTAGTTGCAAGAAGATACATAAAAAAGTTTGAACTATTTCACTTTTAGAAAATTCAAAAAATTCAACAAAAATCGGTTCTGTGGTATTATTATAAACGCACTTTGTTCTGAGAAAAACATTAAAAGATGATCCGTTTTTGAGAAAATTTTCAAACTAAAAATGTTTCATTTACAGGTCCTCCCGAAAATCAAATTGTCCTTTTTAAATTCAAGGCGCCGCTACATCAATCAGATTTTAGGGAATTTCAATTTTGGTGTAAACTAGTGTTTAGCCACCAGTGTTTTTCAAGGACGCACAAAGACGTGTTTCCATAAACGAAATTTTAGATGCTAAGGCTCCACAAAGCACGGGTTCTCAGAATACGTGTTATACGAAGTAATTTACTACATATGGAAACAAGAATTATCCTCTTTCTCGGTATCAAGGACTTACAATATATTTTTTCTGGCAAAAAATCGCCTTTTTCGCTGCAATATTACATAATTGTCTCTATGCTACGTAAGTAGTATGCGAAAAAGTAACTAGTTGTGCTACTATAACACGTACTTTATAGCAATATTTTTTCAGATTACGCAATATCACTATTATTCCTCCTACTTGAAAATACATTTGGGTAATTATTAAAAATTGAAAGATAACGTCAAAAAATGTTTCAAAAAATGTTTAACAGAAAATTTTGCAAAAGCTACTCACAAAGAATTGTTTATGATTTATTAAAATTTCAAATTCTGAAAGAACAAATCTCATTCATAAAAAATGTATCTTTCTTCAATATTGTAATTGTAGAAAGATACTGAAAGAAATTTAGAAATTGTAATTTTAAAAAATATCGTATTAATCTTGTCAGAAAATTGTACTAGCGCCATTTTTATTTTGTACTTTTTAAATCTGATAAAAAACAATTTAAATAAGAGCCATTTGTGACAATTTCGTAATGTCGGGTGTAAAAAGACACCTGTTCTCTTCGCGCAATAATAACTCTGATTCGAGTTTTAAGCTTCAGTAAAGAGAAAAAATAAATTTATTGTAACTTGATTGCTCTCTTTATTTACCAAAACATCATATTTTCGGATGAGAGTAAAATCACCGTTTTTGGAGCGAATGGTGTAAAGACGGCCGTTTGGGAAAATTTAGGAAAAAGATGGCCGTTATTCGAACCAAGGGAAATCCCACAAAATATTAACAAGCCTTTTTTAGCAAATGTGTTTATCAGAATTATGTGTCCAAAGACTTTTTGCGCCCTATTTCGGCGCAGAGTTTCTTGTTTTCATCAGTACCAAGGTATTAGTTTGGCTTTGTGGAACTATTTTTGTAGAAATATAGGAAGAACTTATTTGTGTTCAAGATTGTTTTATCTTGTTTATGTAAAATCCCTCTGCAAAGTTTCCACAGACCCAAAACAATGATTCGTAAGTGTCCACTCACTTTTTACACTAACTGAATATCAATTTTGAAAAGTCCTCACTACGGTTTAGCTGCAAATGTTCTTAACGGACAGAAGTTTTGCTGTCAACTTATTTTTCAGTATTAAGTACCATAAAACGTGAATCCTGACTACATGTTTAGGAAATAATTTACTAGATTTAGAAGCAAATTTATGAAATTTTGCGATATCAGGGACGCACAATGCAAGATTTACTGTCGAAAAATCGGCATATCTGCTGCGCCTTTACATAATTTTGCCTACACTACGTAATTAGTATGTGAGAGAGTAATAATTTAGTGATCAGAGTACAGTCCGTCCTACCTAACACCATCAAGGTTACGTAAAACTGCTGGAAACGCTAACAGAAGTCTTATTCTATAATTATATTCAACATTGTAGTACGGTCCCTAATTTTCGAGACTACCACAAAATCTGAATTCTCCGCCACTCTCAGGGCAACTAAAGACAGATCAAGCAAATTAGAAAAGGAACTTGTTTGTTTTACAATCAAACGTCACAGAAGTAATATTATGTCACTAATGATTCGATTATATGAACACACATTGAGAATTGTGAGTCAGAATAACTTTTCCAACTACTGAATTTTTGGAATGTAGCGCTGAGTATATTGATTTCAGAAAAGTTATTTACTAATGTATAGGTGAAATTACTTTTTATATTCTTTGGACTGCCGAATTGTTAAGCACATCACTTACATTTTCTCGTCTGAGTATTAATGGAAATACTATGTGGCAAGAGTTAACATTTTTTAACATTTCCTTCCCAAAAACAGTTTCAAGTAATTATACTTTCTGAAATGAAAATATGTGCACACTAAACCCTACAGCTAAACACAAAACTTTGTTTTTGTTCCACAGAACATCGCTCGCCGTCAAGAATAGCTGCCTGGACACCAGGAAGTGCGTCTGCAGATACACGTAAGTGCTGCTGGGCGTGCCGCCAATGACGCGTTGATAAAACATTGTTTGCGAGTAAACGGCCTCCAAACGGAACGGCCACGCGCTGCATTTGTCACGTCTTCGCGTCTCGCCGGGAGACGGGGAGCGCTTGGCGTGAGATGCGTATTACAGCATTCACCCGCATCATCCGTCTTCGCGAGTGTAGCCTTGGGGGACCGGCTCCCGTGCGCAGAAATAGACTGCCATTGCAGCGCTCTTGGTCCTCGGAAGCCACGTGAGCGCAGTCGCTGTTGCTGCGTAGAAAAGGCGATCTCGAGGTTGGTGAAGTCGTGGTCACGGGCTTAGAAATGCTCCCGCTAAGGTTCCCTCTTTCCGCAACAGCTAGTCGTGTGTCATGTTGCGTGGATATTATCCTGGGTGGATTTTACCCAGTCTGTTTCTAGAGGAATTAATGATTGCTTTCTTGTCAATATTGCATTAGACCTTGTTACAGGTGCTCCTCGTTTCAGATTTCAAATGGAATCATTTATATTCAATAGGAAATAAACAATTTTCCTCTCCCTATTTCTCACCTTCACTATACTTTTCGTAATTTCTATTACTCTTTATCGATTTAATCTACTTTGTGTGTCTCAAATTGCACTAAAAAGAAAGATCCCGGTCAAGCTGTGACGTTGCTTTTGCAAATTAGAAAAACCGTCCAGAAAATCCACGCATAATTTTTCCTGTGTGTAATTTGTCCAACAAATCACTTGATAAAATGAAAAAACCTTACAATTCATATCAATGAAGAATTATTGTCAAGAAATAATCAACATAAGAGGGTACAAAAGTATTCATCTCAAACCAAACACGCGCTTTTGCTGCTTTAAAATATATCATAACTTCACATTATTTCTCTTAAACCTTCCTTTACAATGATCATGTCATATTTGATATCATCTTTGAAATATTTCTATATTCCGAAAGCAAAACAAAATATTTTTTTACTATTTTTAATAAGTATAATAATATTTTATATTATATAATTATAATTATATTTTTCATATTTTTACAGCCACTTTCTCTCGACAAACTTCTATCTTCTAATTGTAAAAGTTATCATTTATCGTGAGTAGAATTAAATTAGTGATTAGAAAATGAGTTTTGGTTTACATAGTCGTTAAGAAAGTAAACTTACAGAAATCAAGCGTGCATATCAGATTCGCAGTGTCATAATTCTAAATCTCATTGAATGCTCAAGATGGAAGGTGAGTAAAATTCTACATTTCTGTACTATCGTTCTTCGACTTTAAATAATTATTCCACGAACAGATACTGCGAATAATTTTTAATAACACTTTTTGAATAACATTTTCGATAGGAACAATAAATTCGAGTCTACTTTCTCTGGCGGTCTCAATTAATGTGTGTGTCAATCTCATTTTCATTTGTTGAGTCCCAGTGTGTATCTTTAAGCAGACTAGGTGAATAACACTTAAGAGTAGAATAGTTACCAGTGTTTTGACAGCCACCTGCAACTCTGCGTTAATGTGATTCGCCTAATGATGACCGATCAGGAATTTCTTGATGAAAAAGAAAATGTAGAAATCACCGAGGGTGAGACCTGTAGGGAGGATAGTTAAACACTTCCCAGCGGTACTGTTGCAAAATATCTTGTAATTTGAGTGATCTTATTCGTGTGTGGCCGACCCTCTACCCATCAACCTACAGGATATCGCCCCCAACGACTTCTATCATGAAGTGTCCGCTTTCTACCCATCAAAATTTGGTATTTTATAATGGAAGGTAGTGGGGGCTCGGTACGTCATCAACTGCTCTTAACAATTTTGAAAGTAAACACACTAAATTTTAATAATATCTTAAAATTAAGGGAATGAACGCGTTTCTGCCGTCAATTGTTCAATATTCCTAAAATTCAAGCACATTGGTCTTGGTCATTCTGTTGTGTATCAGTTTATCTGCCGAAAGCATTCGACGTTTGGTGATCTGGCATAACATCGTTAGCGAGTTTTCTTTTATTTCAAAGACAAGTGTTTTGAAATGCGAATATTAGTTAGGGTATATAAACGTAAGTTTCAGCAATTATTATATAGCAACATACAAATGCTTTACAAAAACATTCCAGTTGTTATAAAGTACTACATTACAGGTCCTATAGTGCACCATAACTTGAAAGTACGAGAGATCTTAGTAAATATAACACGTTTCAATTACTACATTCTCAGTAATTTGTTTAACTCAATACGTAGTGATTATATTGTTCCATTTGTAAACGTATCTCATAGGATTAGTCTTTGAGAATACTGAACGACATGAAACAATATTTTCTGTCTTTTGTATTTTCTGTGAAATACCTTCATGTTTAGTACTTTTTTGGTGTATTATTTCTACAGATATTGTTGTGCGACTTAATTGAAAGAGCTCAGCTAGACAACTTAATGTTTCTTTAGCCAATAGGTGATCGCAAGGGTCCTCGTACTACAAAACATTTGTTAAACAATTTCAGTCTCTCTTTTTTTAGGATACTCTTGTTACATCACATTCAAATCCATTTTAGTTTGAAAGATTGAAACAGAGAGCAGGATGTGTTTTTTTACAAGAAAAGGTTTCAAGATAAACATTCATAACCGTTCACATAGTGAGGTTAAAATAATTAATTCCCACCAATGAATAGTCACAGAAATGTTCGTAATACACAGGATTGAAAACCAATTTAGTAGAGGTGGCAACATGTAATTATGAAAGATATCTGAATCTCTCATTAATCGACCGCTCTCCGTCTGGAACAAGACAGTAACACTAGCGAAAATGTTATTTCTCCACGTGCGCGACGGTGCAACCTCTCCGCGCGGAGAGAGCTCCGGGAGCGCAGCGGCGTCCGGGAGGAGGGCTCGGCGCGGCCCAGCCTGCGTCCCTATCTCGTAAACCTCTCCAACCACACAACCTCCTCTCGCCTCTCCTCCTCGGCCGCGCAAAGTGCGCGTTAAGTGATCGAGGCGAGAATCGATACTTTATGCGAGGTTTCGGCCGCGACGCAGCAGGTGTGCACAGTGGCGTTCGCACGAGGAGCCCCCGGGGCCCCTCTCCGCCCCACCCCACCCCACCCCGCCATACCATGTCATGCCACACCACTCTGCACCTCGCCCCATCCTGCCACCACCCCGCCTCACCACGCCCCGCCCCCGGCTCACTACCTCCCCGCCCCGCCCCCGCCCCCGCCCTCGCCTCGCCCCCGCCCCGCCCCCGCACCGCTCCCATACCAGCCCCCGAACCCCGCCCACAACTCCATCTCCACCCCGCCCCTGCCCAGCCCCAGCCCCGCTCCGCCTCCCCGTAGCGACGACTCGGCGCGGAGCGGCACGGCGCGCGTGGGTTTATGGTCCCGGAGCCTTGGAGCGCCGCGATCCGGCTGCCATAACCGTAAAATCTCTACATTTCGAACTTAAGTGATCGTTAGCTTCTGGAACTGTTATTTTTACAAGGTACGCCAAAAAATATCAATTCAGAGTTACACCCAGACAAGGAATTAAAAAAAAAGTGTTTCGCACATCTCAAGTTCGTGTTAAACTCGAGTGTTAATACTTAGCTGACTTGCCAAACTGCTCATCCCAGGAAATATTTCTTTCTCAAAATGACGAACACATCCTTCTAGGTTTGATTAAATTTTCCCACAGTAGCCTGGTAAGAGAAAGTACTGATCGTATATCGCAAACGTCTCCTCGTAATTCCCATTTTCCCATTTACACCTCTCACGTGAACTGGAACTGCTCCATGTTCCCTTTAGCCCACAGACAGAATATCATTAATGTGTGTGCTTTAATTATATGGACTTAATTTTACACATAAAACATGAAACTGTTTGCGAGCAAGATTTTTTCATTGACACGCGGCAATGTTTATATTGTTCGTGAGCAATTCTGCCCATGTAGGGTGCCGGGGTCGTGTAAGTTTGAAGAGATTAAGTTTTATTTTCAACATTCGGCAAAACAAAAGATGTTAAGGGATGGGCGGCATTCCAAATGTTTCCTCCTCTTACTCTTGTGAAAGAGAGAATTTGAATATTGTAATAATTTTGAGGAATGGTTGAAAATTAGGTACTAATTATTTTAGAGGTTATATAAATGCTGTTATACAATAAAGTGTACATGGACGTGGCATACCACGGTCAAGTGGCACACTGCGCTGGGATGTTTGGTGTCACCTCAGCCCCCACTCAGTTCCAACTGACCTTGCTACCACAGAAGTCAAATTGAATAATTATACAATCTTGGGCACATTTAATCTCTAGTTTGATTTAAATGTAGTGCGTGTTCAAGGACACGACCTGAAGGTGAGGAGGATACTCTCTGCCAATTGGGAGCTTCAGTACTGAAAAATTTAGTCGTAACAAAGCTGTCGATTGGATGAGTGTCCCTCTCTCCTTCCAGCCCGTAACCTTCTTCCGACCGACTTAACCGACACTTCTTTTAAATCGGACTATAAAAAGGAAAATTTATTTCCCCATCACCTGTTCCCATACATCGTATGGTCCAAGGAAGAGTATTTGTGTGGAACTGCGAACAGGGCCGCGGCCTATCGTCTTGTTTCATCCCCTATCGCTTTGCGCTAAAGTTGATTTTTGGTCCATTTTTGCACCTTTTTTGTAACACCTATGTATCTCCTCAGCATGTACACCAGTCTTAAAATAGTGCTCCAACTTAGTAAAGATTTTGTTTTATTGGTAAATATTATGAATAATTTTAATAATTCTATTGTATATTATTTATTTCTAATATTTCAGCTAGTGTCTGATAATCTCTCTTCATCATTCTGCTTTAAATTTTAATTAATCAATCTACTGCTTCAAATCCACGATTACCAGCTTCCTAAGTAAAACTAATAGTTTCTTTGCACAGAAACACCAATCGAAAAATTTCTGAATACAATTCAGCAGCATCATTTTCCATAGCAATTATGTTCGAAAGTTTCTTCAGCATTACCTTCGCACTCGAACTGTCATCCTTGCACTCAAATTTCTTAGAATTAACCAATCATGAAAAATAGAGAATTAGATTTTCAGTTATCTTATCAAGTAATACTATGCTTTATTATATTTCCTGCAATATTTACACATTGTGTATAGTATTTTTAACAAACGAGTTATGATATTTACTTTTTATTAACTTGTTGGCAGCCTAATAGTAATTGAAATGTTTTCAGAATATTACTAGAAGAAAATGTCTTTTAAATTTCGGGGGAAACTGCGAAACGCTTTTTGAGAAAAGTTTATTAGAGTGTTTCTGAAAATATTCCATTTTGAAATATTTTACACACAAAAAATCTTTTGAGAGAATTCGAGAATCATCAGTAAGAAAAACATTTTGCTAAAGAATGCCACTACTCTTCATGAATATTAAAACCAGTGAAATGAAATACTGTATCTACGTTGGATACCTGCAGCCAAACTCAAGGAAAACTGATTTCATTTTCATTGAAAGCTAGAACATAAGCTTTAAGCTACAAATATAAACAAACTAATGTGAATATTTACGATACGAATATGTACGTTATGTTACAAAAATGTACGACATTCGTAAAGTAACATCTAATGACAATACTCAATAAGTTATCAAACGCGACCTAACAGCGACGGTGTTTCATAATTCCCTATCTCGTAATGTAACAAAAGATATCCCACGATAATTATTTTCTAAATAACAGAGATCAATTTACATTTATGGCAGAATGCTCAAGAAGATGCGTTACCTTTGAATAGCGTCTTAAGGGTTTTAAAACGAACTTAATATTCTGTTTGACCAGCTTTAGAATATTGATGTAAAGTTAATGTGTTGTTGGCATTCAAATTCAAGTTTTCATTGGCTTAAACGAATATTTTTGTTGTTGTTATTTAAGGTCGCATCAGCATCTAGGTCATAAGCGACCACTATTGGGATTAACGTTATGGTAACTGTGAAGATGACATGATATGGTGATGATAGGAGGTGAAAAGACGAACGTAAATACTACCATGCCCGAGGCGAAACTCGAACCCGGGACCCTTCGGTCCGAGAAAACCACTATTTTATTTGCATTGGTATTCTGTTTTTAAGATCAGCGAGTTTTACACGATTCGGAAATGAGAAGATCCTGATTGAAGTCTACCAGAATGTTCCAGAAACACAGCAAAACGTAAACGTAATGCATACTGAGCGAAACTAATTTAGCACTGAGATTTTGTACTTCTTGAGAATGACTTTTGAATGCATTTCTGTAATAAAAAAGACTAGCCTCAAAATTTGCATGTACTTTGACTGCAAACATCGACTGTTTTTTTTTCGAGTTAACAATTTAAATTAAAGAAGTCCTTCATCAATTAAAGAAGGAATAAGAAAGTGCACTACAAAAACTTAAGAACATAATATCGCGCACAAAAAGACAACCTACTATGTAAAACTTCAGTTTCGTTGCCTCTCACTGTACCGAGTACACACAAGGTCAGATGAGAATACTAATAACTTGTGTTTTTGTTCCTTATATCATATGCCAAGGAGTTGAAACAAAGTTTGCGTCACTCCACCTCTGATTCCATCGTGAATGGTATTAATTTATGGTTTGTTGTCCCGAAACGGATACGAATTCAACCGAGCAACCAAGTCTACTTTACGACTGTTGCTCGTCATTGAACCTCTGTTAAATTTTGAGCTGTGTGATATATGATTATACTTCTTTTATTACGTCAGCATAAGCTCTTAGAAACCACAAAGCGACCTTGAGGCTGGTGGATTTCAAATAGAATGGGAAACAACCACTGAAATCTAACGATATTGTTGTCCACTAAACACAGCCTCATGACGGTTTCTGTAGGCAATAAACAGAAAGCATGTTGATACTTTACTTTTAATCGATTAATATTTACTTGATTAACCGTCACCATTAGCAGTCACAATACGAATATCGTAACTGGTACGATTTCGTTACTTTCAATATCAATAGCAATGACCGTGAACAAATTACGTACAAGAGTAAAGAAGAAGAAACCATTCAAATGAACATGGAGAACACTAAGTAAAAAAATATTAAATGTAGCTAAACTAGTGGTACTACAACAGTCCCATACATTCTCGCATTATTTCTAAAATTGCAATAATCGAAAATTCAGAGTTCAACGAAAATTAGACCTATGCACTTCTTTTCTACCGGTAGAACGAAACATTGAGGCAGTTTTGGGGATTTTTTTTATAATTTGCATTAAGTTCAAGCAGAAACTGCCGAATGCTACAGTTTTTTTTTTGTAAATTATACATGATTTTAAATGTTTTGTAAATTTTGGAATATTATCTTTTATTCAATTTTGAAACACATAGATTTCTCTGGAAATGGGACTAGCGCCACTTCTTTACCGTTATTTGATATACACTCTGGTGGATTTTCCTCTACTACCCGACAATTTATACAACTTTAAGATACTAACTTTATTTTTCAATATTTTGTTCAATTATTTGCAATGATAATCGCCCTATTTACAAACCGAGGTCGGTCCATCGTGAGAGAATTTGTTTGTGGATGTGACGAGACCGTTCTCACGTTCGGAGTTGGTCGAGGGGGAATCCCGAGTATTTAACAGATGTTACTTGAAGATATACATCTTTCAGTGTCATTGGTTTCTTGCAAAGCTTGAAAGTAATTTGGATTTTGAAGCATTTGTTTATTTGCACTGCCTTAACAACTGCTTAAGTAGGTGTAGATGCTTTTCTAGGTCTGTTGATGCCTGGTTTGCATCTTCACGTGAAACTAATATTGCGGTATCGTTGGCGAAAGGTGCCAAAGTAGTGAAATGGTAATTTGGTAGGTCACTGGTATATGAAAGTACAGAATAGGAGCACCAAGTTCCTTGGGGGACACTAGATTCTATAGGATAATATTAGGAACATTCTTCTTGACTTTTGACTTGCAAATAGCGGTCACAGAGGTATGATTTTAATAGACGAGAATATTAATATGGTAAAGTGAATTTAATTTTGAATGGAAGATCATTGTGCAATACTTTGTTAAATGCTTGTTGCACGAAAAACATCTCGACAGTAACGTTTTGATTCAAAGTCTTAAGTAAGGATGTCAACGACTCGATGGACTTGCTTAACAGTTCAATGAAATCCTCTGAATCTAAATAGGTCTGGAATAACTTCCTTTAGAAGAGGCTTTTGTCGCTGTAGCAGGAGTTTCTCAAAAGCCTTTGACAAGACTAAGAGCTGGCTAATAGGCCGAAAATATCGGTGTCATTTGGCGATTTCCCAGGTTTTAATATGGCAACAATCTGAGATACGTTCCACTGTCCAGGGTAATGAATGCATCGAAGGAGAGCGTTGAAGAGAGAGGTGATGAAGGCAAATCCCTTCCGCGGTAGTTCTTGAAGTACTTTACCTGCAAGGAAATCATAGTACTTTCATTCGGGCTAACAAAGAATTTAATCGATTTTTCCATTTCACTGGAAGAAAAGGATGTGATTCGAGGTGATAGCTGGAAAGGGGCAATAAGATACCGGATTATTTCTTCATTTGAATAATTTTGTGAGAATGTTGACTTAACGTTAGAAAAGGTTCTGCAAAAAGGTTCACTTTGAACTTCTTACTCAGGCACCATTTATTTTCCGAATAGGCACAAATTTCATTTTAGAGCTTTTGAATTTTTTATTAATTTTACAGATTTAATAGTTGTTGCTGTTAAATATTGAATATATTGGGTGAGTGAATCATTATTTAGCTGTTCTAGTAAACGAGATGCTCTGTTAAAATTAGTTTTATCTTGGTGATACTTCATTTATTTATTTACTTCAAAAACAAAAACTGTGTGGGGCGACCTATGGGGAGCACATTTTCATAATTCTGTGATCTCTGTCCTAAACCATATTCTAGTCGAATTTTGAATACAAAAAAAGAGCGGTTTTTTTCAAGTTTCGTTGACAAAAAATTCGCTCCTATATAATAAAATCTATTTTTAAAGGTAAATAAGCTATACATTTGTGCCCGTCACCTCATCATGTTCGTCATGAAAGAATAATACTTTTTTCGCGGCAATAATAGACGGATGGAAAATGATAATTTGAATAACTATATTTCCCACTGAAATTTAGAAAACATGCACAAATAATAAATACCTAGTCCGCATCCAGATTTTTCTCAGTTAACGATTCTCTTTTTCTGATTCTAAAACACTTGAAAGATATGAATATTGTCTGGAGGGGGACAGAGAAGGGTTGTCTTCCATGCTGAATGTTGAATGTATTTTGTTAGACGTTCGATGACTTTATCTATGTCGTCTGCGTTTTTAATGGAGCGTCTGCGTTTTAAAGTCTATCGTCTATGGTTTCAAAAAAGTTATTTCACGCTGTATACTTGCTATAGTTTTGGTGGCGTAGGATGTTGGAGTACTCTGGAGCTGGTGGTTCAAATTAGAGAGCTATGATCCAAAGGCAAATCTGAGTTTTATTATATTTGTATGTAATCTGTGGAAATATCTTTAGTAAATAAATTGAGACGATCAGGAATTATATTCTCATGACCAATAGTAGGTTCTCCTGTAGATTCTGTAGTATGATTGTTGGGTTTGATACATTTATAAAGTTGATATTCTTTGAGGGTATCAAACTGCGAGCGCATGCGTGGCGTTATTGTAGTCGCCACTGCCGATAAATCTTGTTCCCAAGCAGTTAAAAAAGTATCAAACATCAGTTCTATTTTACGACCGGACGAAGATATCGTTAAGTTTAACGCTGGTTGATTATACTGGTCAACACTCATTCTCTTGCCAAACAATCTAAAGCCATTTAAGGGTATGTTTAATACACAGATTCCAAATATGGCAGTGGTTTGGTAGACTGAGTCTAGTTTTTGAGATAATGAAAATCGCGTCACAAAATATTATTTTATTTTATTGAATATAGACTATTCGTAAATTGCATAAAACTTGAAATAAATGTAACTAGATATGCCTATTTATACAAAATTAAATTATTGATATATTTAATATTAATATAGTCAATATATTTACATTTACAACCTGCAAATAATCACAAAACATTGTGTGATATCCTTTTATTTGGCAAATAAGGGCAATCACATTGATGGTTGATTGAACGATTGAAGGCTTTTACGTTTGCAGAACAAAAATAACAATCATCATGATTTTAGGGCTCTTGCCATACCGTCAGTACACTAAATTTTAAACTCTTCAGTTTTCCACTGACGGAGACATTCCACACAAGTTTTGCATACCATATCAGGAGCCCATGACTTATCTTGATCATCCAATTTTATGCCAAAATATGTTTCATATATTTTTCTACAAAGTTTGTAATATTTCTTTTCTGTTTTTGTAGCGTAAATTCCCCACAAATGTATTCAAATACATTAAAGTCGTTCACACAAGGTCTTCCTGAAGAACTCATTGTTTTGTAACAATGTATTAATAAAACGAAGCTTAATTAAATTATCCTGAAAATAATGCAATATTCAATGTTTAAAATTAAAAAAAACAGCGTTTGTATAAAGATAGATACTGTGTATTCTCGAATATACCCCGCCCTCGAATATTACCCGCACTTTAATTTTATGGGAAGTAATCTCGAAAAAATCTTGCTTGATACGGTCGCGATCATGTGTCATCTAGCGGCACGACCGAAAAAGACGCGAAATGCCATGACGTTTTCCATCATGAAGACGGGCCGTGACCCGTCCCGTTACAAAAACCTGAAGAACAAACCACGCCTCCATGTAACCACGTGCAACGCGCGTTCGCGGTACCGACCTTGACACGAATATTACCCACACCCAATTTTCAGCTAGTAATTTTTGAAAAATATATGTGGGTTATGTTCGAGTATTTACGGTATTTGCATTAGATGTTGTGAGTTTTGTGATAGTATCGGTCATTACAATGTTCGTAGCACAAAAACTAGAACCAATTCAAGGAAACTAATGACATATTTCGAATCAGCGTACCCGATTTACTGTAAATTCGTTGCAAAATCCTGGGCAGGTGAAGAAAAGTTTTTTTTTTTTTTGTTGAGCAGTGTTCTAGATACTCATGATTGTATCTTTGTAGTTCATAATGTTTTATATTGTTACGGATAATTGTAGAGGTTCTTTCATGAACAGTAACATCAGGATTATTGTGGAATATTATAGATCAAGTGGCTCAGAATGGATAGGTACGATTTCTTGGTGAAATGGATTTTACTGAATAACATAATGACCATATTACGGGTTTGTAGAAATAAAATTAGTTTTCGGTGATGCAGTGTGAGGCTGTTTGCATTTCATAGTACTATTTTGTAATAAGACGGAATCTTGAATAAGTTCATTTGAAGTAACAATTATAATGAGACCACAAATTATCTATTCCGCTTGTTGTTTAAAAATGCTTTCAAATTTATAAAATAATCCCTGCATAATTTGGTCATGATCTGCAGTCTAGCTGTGACATATGCATATGATGGAAAACTTTTTGGAAGTGCGAAAAGAAGGGGTTGTGACTCGGGAGTATATATTTAAAAGACGGAGTATTTCTGGGGTTGGATTGTAAATGGCAGCATTCCTCTGAGGATCGTTGATGTTATAAATGCAGCTAATGCTTCTGATGGTTCAAATTCTCTGTATATTGCACAGCCCTTGTAGTTGACACGATGGGTCTCATCACACACATCACATGTAGCTGGTGTCCGTTTATGTTTTGTGCACGTTTCAGTTAGTTGATCACCTCTACATTTTACACATCTAACGCTACGGTTACAATATCCCCGACTTTGGTTGTATCTTTGGCATCTATGACATGGCACAAGAACATTTTCTTCATGCGGTGGCCCGAATTTAATTTTGGCATTCATTAATTCTATTATTTTATAAACTTCTTCATTGTTTGATTGTCTTTCGAGATCAACAAAGAATAGGCATGTTGGATTCCTGGTCACTCAATGAATGACAGTGAGAATGTTGTAACCCAGACTGAAAAGGTGAGGCTGTGAACAGTGTGTTGTATCACATATGACCTGTATTGTGAGTGAGTAACTATTGTAATACAGGTGCACTCTTTTTGTTAGACAAACAAATATCCAGACGATAAAATTGCATAAAATATCAAATAGAGGTTCAACCAGGAATTATGAAAGCAGCTATTGCTGTACTGAAATGTCGACATGACATTTTTGTAAAGAATTTTTCGTTTAAGCTGGATTAAAAATGTTCTTATTTGTTGATTTATTGTTGTTTGCATCGCATTCAATTGATATATTGAATGCGATTCTGCGCGTTTCTGATAGATCGTGTTAGGAGTGGGGTGAGTCAAGAAAACAAACTTCCACAAAAGCAAACGACGGTCTAAAATCTGTTGTAGATTACGGATCAAGAGAATTCTAAGATTCTAGAAGACTTAGCAAGTAACTATTTAAGTCCTATTGTATTCTTTCGTCTGAATCATTACTTCCATCTCTCTGATTTTTTCGTCTATTTATCCTTTGTACAAGTATGTAAATGACGAAATGGCCCTTGTTTTGCTTCTGAATATACCAGTAAATGTAGCTTCACTTTGAGCAAGTTTTCTTGAGCTCTCCTTTTGCTCATTGCAATAGAAGTTGGGGTGTGGGTTGCTATTGCGTTAGCAAGTCTATAAAATCGAATGTGTTGTTCGTTTGACGATGCTAATAAGTTATCTATTACTCGGAGCGAACATTTTTATTTTTCAAATATTGATAATTACGTTTTGTTTGTAACTCAAAATAAGTTTTGTTCATAATTCAAACATTTATATAAATACTGGGGTACGGATTCTGGAGAAAACGGGCGTAGATCATATTTTTCCACCTTATTTCATGTACATTTTTACAAATTGTAAATTTCTCGCCTAAATCTCTTGAATGTTTTACTGAGAAGTCATTTCTCCTCTAGCAGAAGAATATTTTACTATGTTGAATTGAAGACCAATAAATTGAACAAAACCGTCAACTTTCCCATTTTTATTGTACTATGTAGAGAATACATCGTAAACAAATTAGTGACGCTAGAACACCACATACTTCATGGCACTTTTGTAACTTTTTCTAACTAACGCTCTTTCGCGGAAATGAATTTTAACAAAAAATTTGAAGCAATTTTTTCAGAAAATGATGAAAATATTAAGTTTCAAATAAAGTACCCCACAGAAATCAAAATATCCGTTTCAAACTCAAGGAACCGGGCCATCAGGAAGATCGAACGCGGAATATCAATTTTGATGAAAATCATGCGTACGGTTTAACTGCTTCTGAGATACGTGGACTGACGACGACGAACATTTTGACGTCTATCGATTTTTCGATATTAAGGACCCTTCAAACTTGAATTCTGACTATACAACGGGTTAGAGGAAGTAAGTTAGTATATAGAGGAACAAGATTTATCCATTTTTACTTCCCCGTATACGTACGTATACACGGAGTGATATACGTAGTATAGGGAAAGTTATGAAATGCTGCGCGAAAAAATGGCCAATTTTCGGGTGGAATAAAAAAAATTGCCGGGCCGTGAAAACGAATAAATGGATAAAACCCATTGCTAAATTAAGAAAAAAAATCCCCTAACACGTGGTGTAGCCAAAAACCCTGTTTTCTAGGTCCTTGACATCGAAAACCCAATTAAAAGGGAAACGTCCGTCTGTCTGTCTGTCCGTCTGTCTGTCCGTCTGTCTGTCCGTCTGTCTGTCCGTCTACACATCTATCTCTCTATCCGTCTGTGAACACTGCTAGCGCCTAAACCATATGCACGATTTCTTCCAAAATGGATATTCCCCGGTCGATCTGATTCTAGTCAAAGCTTTGAGATTTGAAAAAGATTCTTTAAAATTTGGGGGTCCTTTATATGAAGACCCCCGGGGATTTTGAAAATTTTCTCAAAAACGACTCCAAATTTTTTCTTTAAATTTCTTGCATGAAGAGAGTAAAATACACTTATTATCATGGTATAGGTCCGATTTTCACGGATAACTCTGAATTTTCGAAAATTTTGAAAGATTGAATTTTTTCGGCGTCTTTCTCCAGCTACAAAATTGAAGATAGAGATTTTTTCTTCAAATAAAATTTGTTCTGCATATTAAGTTCTTTCATAAAGGTCATGTAAATGTTTTTCAAAATTTTAGTAGTTTTCGTGCAATATTGCGTGCAATATTCGTGCAATTTTAAAAAATTACAAAAACAAGATTTTCTCAAAAACGGCTCCAAATTTTTTCTTTAAACTTTTGGTAGGGATAGTGTTCAATGTACTCTATCAGATGACATAAAAGCTACATTGCTCTATACGTTGGTTTTTTTCAAATATTACAAAATATAATTTTTCACATGTTTCTCACTTCGACAATATTTACATTAGCTGCGATTTTTTCACATTATTATATTTACAAGTACATGTGTTTTAAATAATGTTAAGTAAAGTTTCTCGAAAGCACAACCGTTTTCTGTGAAAACTAGCTCAAAATTCCGCATTTTCAGAAACGCCCAGACGCCATTATCTCATATATGGCTGCAATTTTTTCTTCAAACATTTGTAACGGATAGTGCTCTTTAGTATAGCATAAAGTTTATTTTGAGTTATTTTGTTGTTTTTTCAAAAATTACATAATTGTATTTTTTAATGATCTCTGACATCTTTAATATGCACATTACCAGCAATTTGTAAACATTATTATATTTGTGAGTGTAAGTGCTTTAAATAACTTCAAATAAAGTATTTTGAAAACTGAAAACTTTTCTGTGAAAATGAGCTTCAAATTTCGCATTTTTAGTAGTACTAAAACGCCATTTTGTCTTAAATGGCACATAATTTATAAAGGAAAATTGTCATTTATGACTAGGTTATTGTGTTCTTTAATATTCTAAAATTAATGTTCCGTTCTACCAATAGGAAACCGAAAAATTAAGAAAATGACCAAAGCTGGCAAGAAAGAGTTTATGGCAATTCCGAATAGCTAGCGAAGACCCAAGGAAATAGAAAACTAATACGGGAAAGTCTGTGCCATTCTGTAGCACCACTAGTTACTTTCCCGTATACGTACGTATACACGGAGTGATATACGTAGTATAGAAGAAGTTATGTAAGGCTGCGCGAAAAAAATAGCGAATTTTCGGCGGAAAAAAATTAATTGCCGGGCCGTGATAACGAAAAAGTGGATAAAACCAGTTGCTAAATTAAGGGTCTTTATGGGTCCTTGATGTCGAAAAATCAATTGAAAGAAAAACGTCCGTCTGTCTGTCGGTCCGTCGTTCCGTCGGTCCGACCTTCCGTCCGTCCGTCCGACCTTCCGTCCGTCCGTCCGACCTTCCGTCCGTCCGTCCGTCCGTCCGTCCGTCCGTCCGTCCGTCCGCCCACCCAATACATGGAAAACACAACCGTTTTCTGTGAAAAGTAGCTCAATTTTCCGCATTTTCAGAAACGCTCGAACGCCATTTTCTCATAAACGGCTAAAAAACTCTTCAAACTTTTCGATCGGATAGTGCTAATTGCACTATTTAATATGACGTAAAGTTTATTTTGAGTTATTTTTTGGTTTTTTCAAAAATTACACATACGACATTTTTAAAGGATCTCTCACATCTTTAATATTCACATTACTAGCAATTCGTAAACATTATTATATTTGGGAGTGTAAGTACTTCAAAAACTTCAAATAAAGTATTTTGAAAACTCAAAAATTTTCTGTGAAAATGAGCTTCAAATTTCGCATTTTTAGTAGCGCTAAAACGAAATTTTCTTTAAAACGGCACATACGTTTTTAAAGAAAATTGCCATTTAGGGCTAGGTTTTTGTGTTCTTTAATATTCTAAAATTAATATTTTCATTCTACCAATAGGAAACAGAAAAATTAAGAAAATGACAAAAAATGTACTTTTGGCGGTGATATATGGTAGCTGGCAAGAAAGAGTATGTGGCAATTCCGAATAGCTAGTGACCCAGACCCAAGGAAATAGGAAACGAGTACGGGAAAGTCTGTGACATTCTGTAGCACCACTAGTTTCGTTACCATGCCCTGATAATATGAGTTATTCTGTGGAGAAATCGTCCCAGCATTTAAATTCTTTTTGTTCTACGTAAATTGTAGGCGATAATGTAAAAATTACGGGTAAATTTCTCCCTAATTTTAATTGTTTGAAAAATGGTACCATTCGTGCAATAATCTTGAACACAATGCATCTATTACATGAATTCGTTTCAGTCTTTAATTTTTTTTAAATTTTCTGGGCTTTATAATTGCATTCTGAATCTATCTCGCATTTGTATATTATCATTGGAAGTTCTTTCCTCAGCTTATAGAGGGTATATGTTGTTTTTCACTCTAGTAATTGTATTTTCCTATGTATATTTTAAATTGGACTGAAATTTGCACTTTTCAATTTGGAATGAAAAACTAAAAGCATACTCTTGATTCAAGAGAGAAAAGATTAAATAATCTCGTTTGTTGTTTGACTTGCTTATTTTAAAATTTACGCCCCCCCCCTTTTATAGGAGAGTAGCAATGTTCGTAGATTTTTGCAAGAATAATGAATACTAATTTCCAATATCCTCACATCTAAACAATACATTTACAAGCACAAATAGATAATAAAACATTTTTGAAATCTGAAAACATCGTCTTGGGTCTTACAACACGCGAGTCAGGAAAGTCTCTAAAAAAAAAGTTCCTGTTTTCGTACATGCGTATGTACACTTCACAGTAATCCCAACGTGTATTTCTATCTAGAAGATGCGACATGTGCGGGCTTTCACGTGGAGTACACTCGTTTGGTATGATACCACTCATCATAAGCAGACACTTGAGTGTTGCTTTCAAGGTCTAAGTGACGGGAACTCCGCACCTCACATTTAAATATTCACACAAATATACGTTACAGACTACATTATCTATTTCCAATGCGCACAGAAATTGAAAGAAAACTGTGCAGCATCCGACCATGTAAGGTCGTTCTATGGTTTTCGTTAAATATTCCGGAAAATACAGGGGAAAAAATATAAACAATGATACCGTTTCAAATTTGGCTGAAAAAATGCCAATATTTAATTGTGTTATCGTCCTTATTCTCATTCTGTGCGTTCCGACTTAATTAATATAGTGCGTCAGTGCTTTTGACACAAGGCCAGCTTTCCTCAGGCCCCGAAGCATACGTCATAGTGTTGAGTCACGTGATCACGGTAGTCGACGGTCCACCAGGCTCCGGCGGTCTCGCCAAACGTGGTTTGTTTTGAGAGGCAAGTGCAGAAAATTTGGCTAACAAACTGCGCATCTTTCGGCAATGTGCAATTGACTAAGACATCCACAAAATGGACTATCATTATTGTTTTTGTGGAAATTAAAATGGATATCTTTCAATATCTTATAATTTATTTTTCAGTGCATCATTAGTTAATTATATTACCCTACATTATTTTTATTCTTTCAACATTAACTAGTGTACCCGCGCGAGAACTCTCGCATGTTAAATCCCACCCTTTCCGTATCCACTTGTCTACCCTTTCCATAAAGGAGAGAAACTACTAATGGACTTACAGAATATCAAACAAAATAACAATGCAATTCATGCAATTGATGTATGAAATAAACTTTCAATAAAAGTTTATTCAGCATCATATTTGTTCTTGGAACAATTCCTACTTCTTTAAAAACAACATTAGAAGAAATTATTCAATCTTCCTTGAGAGTTAGCTTTTCGCTTTCCTTGATAGTCACAAAAATAATAGAAAAGGTTTCTACTTTTGAGGAAGCCAAGTAAAGTAGTGCGAAAATACCGGATCGGGCAAGTACAGACCTACTCATTGCAATATTCTTTAAATTTCCTTGATTTATTATGAAGAACCTAGTTGGTTTTGGAGAGTCAGGATGCCAGCTTTCTAGGGTGCAAAAATTGAAAAATTATTTGTATACTAAAAAGTATTGGATTATTTTCTGCGTCCTTACGTACCTCAAGAAAAGCAATTCCGAGCCAAAAAATAATCAAACTAATATTTTCATCTTTGAGTACTAAATACCATTTGTTAGCATTAGAAACAATTTAGTAGGCTTAGTAGGCCCACTTCGGTACATGGGCATGTTGCTCAAATGATGTTTGAATTTTAATGTGTTTCAATTAACTTCAGGTAAAGTATTTTGAAAACTCAAAAAGTTTCTGTGAAAATGAGCTTCATATTTCACATTTTTAGTAGCGCTAAAACGCCACTTTCTCTTACACGGCACATAATTTTTGAAAGAAAATTGCCATTTACGGCTAGGTTTTTATGTTCTTTAATATTATAAAATTAATATTTTCGTTCTACCAATAGGAAACCGAAAAATTAAGAAAATGACAAAAAAATGTACTTTTGGCGGTGATAGATGATAGCTAGCAAGAAAGAGTATGTGGCAATTCCGAATAGCTAGCGAAGAGCCAAGGAAATAGAAAACTAACACGGGAAAGTCTGTGCCATTCTGTAACACCACTAGTTCGTTATCACGGCCCAGCGATGAATTTTTTTCCGCCGAAAATTCGCCATTTTTTCGCGCAGCATTACATAACTTTCCCTACACTACGTATGTCACTCCGTGTATACGTACGTGTACGGGAAAGTTAAAATGGACTGTGCTTTCCCGTCCACCATTCAGACCGTTTTTAGCTCCCTTCCATTTCCATTTCTTTGAGCCACTGAAAAACGCTATTCGTGGAGAAAAAATACAGGTGATCCGAAGCGAAGGAAAGGTAACGCCATCAGGAAAAGACTTGGTGCCGACAAGGCATACATGCCCTTGTTTCACGCTGACGTAAGGCTGTAAAAGTCGATGGAAATTATGTGGAAAAATATACACAGTAGAATATTGTGTATTAACCATGTTTTAATATTGTGAGCGAATTTCAGGTCTTCCACTAAATATTTCTGGAGAAAAACATTAGGAGCATTACGTTCTGACCGACCCTCGTAGTTGAGCCAATCACTTCATTGTAAAGTAGATACCTTTCAAACACATTTACCACTTATAAACTTAATTTCTTATTGGAATCATAAATTGCAATATAATATTGCCAAATAAACTGTTTTTACCTAGCGTGAAAACATTCTACGTGTTAAAAAAACAAAATTTTGAACGGAATTGTAAAGGGCCGAGATTTGATCCGCAACTGAAAATTCAAAATCCACAACTGAAAACCGACAGACATCAAGTCTAGACAACATTGTTAGCACTCTCTCGTGAAGGTGACTGTGAGAGGAAAGTGGTCGCGTCAGATTGCCAGGGGGCCTCGTAAACTCAAAGCCTAACTGCGCTCGGGTGGCAGCGACACAGCGCGGGTGAGCGTGGCGTGGCGTGGCGTGGCGTGGCGTGGCGTGAACGTGGCGTGGCGTGAACGTGGTCGTGGCGTGAACGTGGCGTGAACGTGGCGTGGCGTGGCGTGGCGTGGCGTGGCGCGGCTTGGCGTGGCGTGAGTTGGCGTGATATGGCGTGATGTGGCGCGATGTGGCGTGGCGTGGCGTGGCGTGATTTCGCGCTCCAGTTAGAGGAGGACTAAGCCACGGAGACAATACACAAAACGGACGCGATGAACTATAAGAGAAATGACAATGTCAGGGGTACTACAGATAATCGAAATAAATTCGTTGGTGTAAAATAAAATAAGAGATTGAAGCGGTAAAGAGCATAGAATAATTATGTTTGCAGAGAGCATAGAGACAACTGTATGTCTCTAAGAAAGAAGGTCAATAAGTCTGATGAGTCTGTTGTAGCGAAAGAAAATTACATAAAAATGAATGAAAGATATAGAAAAATGGAAACGAAATAAAAATATCAAAATTAACTAGCAGATCAAAACATAAATATGAAAAGCAGTGAGGATAAAGGGGATCAGGGAACTTTGGAGGAAATAGGTGAAAACGAGAAGACCACAAAAAGCAGATATCAAGGTAAATAATGAAGGAAGACGACGATGAAAAAGAAGATGAATCTAAAAAAAAGGAATAAAAAGGACGTAAGATGTTTATTAAGGTTTAAGGGCGCTTCAACACACAAGGTCAGTGACGTTCACGTCAAATTATCATAAGAACGTGCATGGACTGTGCCAAACAAACATTTTTAAAATAAAAAGGCTTGTAGAAAAACAATTGTATATCTTATCTAGTACTAAAATTAAATATTTATCAGAAAAAGGACCAGGTGAACATTTTAAAGTTGAAGTAAAAGCCATGTTAACTAGCATTATGCTGGTCTCTCAGATTAGATTATAAAGTTCATTTTTCCGTAGAAAGCTGAAAAGCTTACGAAGAGTGGATTTACAAAGCATCTCTCCTAGAGATGCATCAAGGCAATTCCGCATTTTACGTGATTACAGTGCACGAGAGCTAGCTTTACAGTAAGATCTATTCCGCAGGCATCGTATGGGGGATTGCGAAGAACATATCCGTGGAACAATTAGCATGACCGATCTAAAGGCCTTTACGAATTATTTCCTCGCACCTAGCACTCTGTGATCATTATCTGGAAGAAATGAATGAATGATCTTGATGGACTGGTGATTATGAATTCATGAGCAAAATGATGAGAGGCAGAAGGAACGGGAGAACCTCTACATTAAATCTACACAGAGTTTAAAGAATGCCTTACATCTGATGTACAAATACATTAATTTCTTTGTAATATACTAAAACGTTACATTGCGTTTCATGTACAATACATTAACCTACATCAAATATAATGGCATTTCCAAGAGTTTACGTAAAAAATTAAAGATGCACATGTTGAAACTCAATCCCAATCGAAGGTTGAGACGGCGAAGCGGCTTTAACAAAGGCGAGCCGCCTTACGCTAGACGCGGGGCACAGCTCTCTGGAAAAGGCGGGCGCGGCACACACAGAATGTTCGTGTCCGAGGCAAAGTTTTAGAACTCAGCTTCTCGCCTGAAATATGGTTGTTCTTCCTCGAAGTGTAAATAAAGCGAAGTGTTATCTGCCTGCCTCTGCTTGTCGCCCCTTGAGCCATACGTTCTCGCACAAGCAATCCAAAGAAATGGATGTGACTGCCACAAGGGATTTCGTGGAAAGTGGAAAAAAAGCGCAACATTTAAGCGAACATTTAGTAGAGAGATCCTGAAAAATTAACTTAAACATAACAATGATGAAAGACGTAGATATAATAGATTTTCAGTTGGCTAATTAAGAAAATAACTTTACAGAAAAGTACGAAGTAAATAGAAATGCGTATTTTTATTTTTTCCCTATTCTGATTATTTACTACTCTAAATAAATAAGAGGCATACAAGAATTTTTGAATTAGATTCTGATCAAAAACCTTAATGAAACATATTATATATTACACTTTTATTATAACTGAATTGTGAATAATAATAATAATAATAATAATATAATAATAATAATAATAATAATAATAATAATAATAAATCGTGTATGCAACTTGATATCTAGTATCTCAGATAATCTTGCGGCCGGCGAAGAACACCGATGGCCGACAGCCAGACAGAGTAAAATGGTCCGTACCTCCATGGATGAAAAGAATTATGAAATGGATAGCCGAAACACGGCGTGAAATATCACTCCTAGCCGAGGCATCTTCTAAGTCAAACCACACGTATAAAGTTCAACACAAAATACTCCATGTTGAACAAAAATACCTAATTGACAATGACACAACAAGGTTAATGGTAGCTGAAATGCTAAAAGAGAAAATCCAAGCATGGGCTCAACGAATAAGACGGTACAAACGTAGAGAAGATTTCCGTGTACAGAACCGGTTGTTTGAAACAGACGCGAAGAGATTCTATCGCAGTCTGACTCAAAAACCGAACGGCAATGCTGCCCCTCCTTCAAAAGATGACGTCGAAACATTTTGGGCAGGAATCTGGAAAGAAACCAGATCCTACAACAAAGACGCATCGTGGCTCCAATCTGAAGTAGATGCTGCCAATGGACTAGTGGAAACAGTGGAACATGTTCAAGGATTCTCGAAACAGGACCTATGTCAAACAATTAAAAACATGGGAAACTGGAAATCCCCTGGGGTTGATAATATCCAGATTTATTGGATTAAGAAATTAGCAGCATTACATTCTCATCTAGCAAAGGCTGCTAATAAAATTTTAGAAAACCCTAAGGAACTCCCCGAATGGCTCACTCGCGGCATCACGTATTTGTTACCCAAAGCAGGAGACAGCTCTTTAGCGAAGAACTACAGGCCAATTACTTGCCTACCAGTAATGTACAAACTTATAACTGCAGCCATAGCTGACAAAATGTATAGGCACCTAGAGAAGAACCATCTGTTGCCAGTTGAACAGAAAGGATGTCGTAAAGGTTCCTATGGCTGTAGGGAAATCTTGCTTCTGAATAAAATAATTTTGAATAATGTAAAGAAACGAAAACGTAATTTAAGCATGGCTTGGATTGACTCCCAGAAGGCCTTTGATAGTGTACCACACGATTGGATTTTGAAGACCCTGGAGATCTATCGATTTCATCCTAGACTTATTGAATTTTGCAAGGCTAGTATGAAGTCGTGGAGTACCAGGTTACTAATACACAGCGGAAAGGAAGCAGTAGAGACCAGAAGTATTCAGATTAACAGGGGTATTTTTCAAGGAGATTCACTATCCCCTCTGCTGTTTTGCATTAGTTTGATCCCACTATCGAGACAGTTGTCGCAAGCTGACTTTGGTTTTAAGCTCCATGGTGATGAAAGGCCAGTATCACATTTGTTTTACATGGATGATCTGAAAGTGTTTGCTAAGAATGAAGCTATTCTCTCCCAAATGCTGTCTGTCGTGAACGACTTTAGCAATGACATCTGCATGAAGTTTGGTCTTGACAAGTGTGCAAAAATCAATTTAAAAAGAGGGAAACTCACAACGTCTGAGAACATTCAAATTGATACGAATACTGTGATTCAAGATTTTGAGCCAGGTAAAACTTACAAATATCTGGGCATTGAAGAATGTGAGACCATCTCGAACGACACAATGAAAGAGAGAATTCGCAAGGAGTATTATAGAAGAGTGAGACTTGTCCTGCAGTCCGCTCTGAACTCAAGGAATAAAATATCATCAATAGGTAGTTTGGCGGTGCCTATAGCAGAATACAGTTTCGGACTAGTAGACTGGACTGAACAGGAAATTCGCATCATGGATCGAAAAACCAGAAAACTGCTTACAATGCATCATGTTGCCCACCCCCGAGCTGATGTACATAGACTTTATGTATCACGTAAGGAAGGAGGAAGAGGCCTCAGACAAATTGAAGCCTCCTGGCACAATGCAATAACCGGGATGGGAAAGTATGTAGTCAGCCATCAAGATGACCCACAAATGAGGCAGGTCATGAAATCTGACCGAAGAATGGGAAACAGAGACATTGTAAGTGCAGCAAGAAGCATTGCGAACAAGACTATGCAAGACACCCAGAATGACATAGACACTGAACTTCTGATGCTTCTTAATATGAAATTTGAGACACAAAAAATATTAAAGAAATAGTGGAGAGACAAACCACTCCACGGACAATATTTGAAACGAATGGACAAGGTGCAGATCAATAAAGATCAATCATTTATGTGGCTTAAAAGGGGAAGAATAAAGCCAGAATCGGAAGCACGTGTAATAGCTGCCCAAGATCAGGCGTTGAGAACACGACATTATGATAAAGCGGTTCTCAAAATTTCCCAAGATGAAAAATGTCGCATTTGCCAGGAGCAAGTAGAAACCATTGATCATATTGTCTCAGCTTGTCTAATCCTAGCAAAGACCGAATACCTGAAACGACACGACAGGGTGTGTAGCTACCTCCACTGGCAGATCTGTATCGCCCTCGAAGTTCCAAACACATGCCCCAAGTGGTACGAACATTCACCAAAACCGGTGACGTCTGTTGATATTGTACGACCAACAAATTCAAACTGATCGCACGATATTGGCAAACAAACCGGATATAGTGATCCGGGATTTGGAGAACAAATCGTGTTTACTTTTCGATGTTGCGGTACCTTGCGATCAAAACGTCGTTACCAAGGAGGCAGAGACACGTCTTAAATACAAGACGGATTGGAAATCGAGATCATCCGAATGTGGGGTGTAAAAGCACAGGTCGTCCCGATAGTTATCGGAGCTCTGGAAATTGTTCCGCAAAATTTGAGTAAGAACTTGTCTAAACTCCCAGGTAATTCAAAAGACTGGGAAGTGCAAGAAATAGCTTTATTTGGAACAGCCCACATTTTGCGCAAAGTATTGTAGAGGCACCGACAGTCCCTAGATCTACTCCTTAGGTATCTGGTTGCAACCTGGAGTAGATATTATATTTAGTCGACACATAACATCTTTAGTCGTGATGTAGAGGAATAATAATAATAATAATAATAACAATAATCAAAAACTTAAACAGTAAATCTCTGAATGGAATTGAGAAAACCATACAAGTTGCTGTTATGATTGTTTAGGTTGGAAATTAATGAGTTTCTGAACTAAAGCAAATACTCATAAGATTACACTACCTTCTTTCAGGCACTACTCGTTATCTCTTAAAAATATGAAATATAAATATATAAAAATATGAAATATAAAATTCAAAATAAATTTTGAATTAAATCAATATTCTCAAATTATACATATTAGTTTCCTTATTTTACAGTAAAAGCCATGTTAATTAGCATTATGCTCGTCTTTCAGATTAGGTTATAAAATTAATTTTCTTTCATTTAATTTCACTGTTTCTGTAAATTCCCTTCGGTTTAGAAAAAATTTTTCAAAATAATTTATTTATGCAATATACAATATATTTATATAATTTTGTATACGATAAATCGAATTTGCTTAGTGTTTGATGCTTTGTTTTTGCATTTGCTAAGGAGTGTATTGTGAACTCAACACTGACATTATGAGGGTTCCTCGGTTCTGGAGTCACAAAATAGGTCCTGGAGCCTCTCGGACACCACAGAGAAGGGACCAAATGTCGAATTCAATTCGACGACCTTTTAGGCAGAACTAGAACTAGCTATAACAGAACCGGTCAGCTAGATGGACCCACATTTTCCACACAGAATAAAAATAACGTCAAAGAGTGATTTAGTTAACAAAGTTATTTTGCACGTTTGTTGTTCTTATTAAATCATTCAAGAGCGTTACCCCTGATACAGCGGAATGGTAAGGAGATACCTTCAAGCCCCGGAAGGGTCAGCTGCCCCACAGGACAAACAGGATGCGAGCGACGATTCCAGCCAGAGTTTTCCTTGTCCGCAGGTGACCATCCAACCGCACACCCCCGAAGACACAACAACTCTTCAGGTGTTGTTCTTTGTATCTTTACGTCACGGTCACTTCGCACTCGTCCCCACGCACCACTTCCCGAAAACGGGCTGAGTCACGCGGCGGGGATGAGTCGAGTGCTCAGCGATTACGCATTTCCACCGCAAGGCTTATAAGGTGCTGGATTCATCTGGGATTATCACAACCCTCAACCGTGAAGAGTGAATGTGTTAAAGGGTTGGTCGAACGGACTGACTCAAGTTAATCACAAAGTAAATCTCTTTCAATGACTGGACAGGTTTAAAATCGTAAATTTGCGACGATAATTACAATTGTTTATTACAATTTTGTTAAGAAAGTCATCTATCCATAATTTTAACCTCTTATTTTCACTGTCATTGTCCCAAAATAATTTGTTCGATACATACAGGAGAAATTTGATCTGCAATAAAATTATTTTTATCTTTAAATTGATTGAACATTATGATCTCGAATGTCGGTCGCAAAATCCACGTTTAAGATTATATACAGCTGTAACTTCGCCCACACGTCAAGATTACAGTATTTTAGTGCTGTTTCAAATAGGGTATCATTGATGCAGGTGGAAAGAAGACGCACGCAATTTTGTACTTGAAAATCGATTTGTATAAGATGGGTGTGTAATGTAAATGTCTGTTAGATTACAATCTTTGGCTGCAATTTGCTAAATACTTCACGAGTAAGATCTACTTGTGCAGTTCCGAGATCATTAATATATTTAAATTTTTAGAAGTTTTTTATATGAAGCCTATATAAAACATTTTCTGGAAAATGGCTGAAACTTTTTTTCACGGATTTTTCTTCCTCGAATAGAAGAATGTACATTACATACTTTCTTCGAATAGAAGTAGTATTGTATAGTTTCGATTTTCATTCAAACCTCTTCCCTTTAGAAATGTCCAAAAATGTATATATTTAAAACATTATGGGTATTTCGTTTAGAAAGATGTTTGAACTTTCCACTAAACTAAATTTCGTGATTTTTGCTTGAAATAAAAGTTAGAGGGCTCCAGATATTCCAGATATTTTATCAAAAAAATAGACGAATGTAAGATTGTTGTAAGAGAATTTATTATTGCCAATTTTATTAAGCTCGAAAAGCTTTTTACAATACAAATATTATTATTGAAGGGTTGTTGAGGTGTGTGTAAGTGCTGTGTCCAACAATCGTCTGGCACGTGTTCTTTCACACAAAAAATGCATTAATTATAATTACATGTGGTGCATTAAGGCAAGGTGAACGCAGAATTTCTTTGCATATTTCCTTACAACATACATCTACATAACTAACATTTCCATTAGTCATTTTCAGAAACATGTTAAACCCTGTGTTCACAGTGAGCAGTAATTTTATTGTTCGAAAATATGTAAATTTTCCACATTTCATTAGCCTTGGAGACTAATAGTGAACGGCATGAAATTATGTTTTCTCGGTTTTCTACTTTTTGTATAGTAAATATGTAGAACTTCAACTTCAATTTTTCTTCATCCACATCCTACATTATTTTTCAGGGGCTGTTAGAACTTTTAAGATACATCACAACTTTCCACGCCATTTTTCAACCACATTCATTCGTGTGGCTTGGATGTATTTGCCTAACATCATTCAATTTTATATCTTTAAATGATGTCATGAACTTGTTTTAAATCTGAGTAATTGTTGAATAGTAGGAGGAAAAGTCTCTGCATTCGCGCATTCCCACTTCTTTTATTATAGCCTTGCTTCTTTTGCGTGCAATGAATAATATCCTAATAAAAGTGATTGTACCACCGACATTATGTAAATGTTTCAAGAAAATTATTAAATTTTTAAATAAAAGGTAAATAATTAATACTGCAGTATTTTATTTAAATTAACAAATAAAGAGTTAAATAGATAATTACACTGACACTTAAAAATGAACTTACCTTTTAATAGAAGATGGAAAATAAGTTTTTATATAAATAATCCGACTTAGGCATAGCTACGGAAAACCTAATTGAAAAAACAACTAGAAAATATTTCAAATTAAAGCCAAAAAAACATTTTTCCTAATTCATTAGGTCACCTTAAATTTGAGATATCGTGCCTAGCATGATAATCTCATACTTATCTTTTTCGCATGGATCTCTTAAGGATTTCATCGCCGAAATTAATAGCTTCTCATGTACCGAAGTAAAGTAAGCAATACCAATCAAATACGCAAATACCAAATGAAATCATGAATTGGTTACATTGGGAACTGAAACAAATGTTGTTGCTTGACTGCGATTGGATCAATAGTAAGTAGTATGGGCAACTTCGAGCCCTTCTTTTCTTTCAGTTTTCTATTTTTCTGAGATAATACGATGGTTGCTTCATAACGAAGTAAATCGTAATCTAAGTGAGTGTAGGTCGGTGACAAGTACAAAAATTGTGGCTCGTATCTCGGCCAGAAAATGACATTTCCCTTGGACTAACATCAACCTAGCTCGGAAAAGTACCACTTCACAGCCTTGATAGAAAAATTTCTAGTAGGCCTTTGTAAAGTGTTGCGCTTGTAGCCATTGATATCTCTCTCATGAAAACCTCAGCAAAACATTTAATATTTTTGAACTATTTTTAAAATGTATTACCTACGGTTGCTCCAGGAAAAATACGCAAGTCACACTGCCGGTGTTTTAAGTTAAATACTGTCGAGATGGTCTACAGCAGTATTGTCTAGGGCGATGCCACGAGCGGGAGTCCGTGGCACGAGTGCCACGACAAAATCGCCCTTTCACGTAGTTCTTCACACCGCCAGCAGAGACAACGCCATCCCTATTGTAAAACGGTGGGGTTACTAAAAGTTCCCTTTCACGACGTTAGTTGTGCAGAGAAGCTCGTGGCATGCTACGGAACCACGACGCGTACCACTGCCACCAGTAGAAGACCTTGACATCACTGGTCTACAGCAGTGAAAGAGAAATTCTGGAAGACGAAGAATGAATCCATCCCTTCAAATCCTTCCCTTAGCGGCCTCGTTCCGTGGAAAGCGCCCGCTGCAGCCATTCCAATCCCGCAAACCCGGAGCAAAGGTATGCGCCACGGAGTAACCTCGTGGGAGCAGCGCGTCGCCGAGCCGCGCCGCGCCGCGCCCACGGGCCCACGTGAGCCCACTCCGCGAGGAAGGGGGGCTCTGGAGGAAGGCCTCTCGACCCCGCGCTGCGGGGCGGCGCACGTGCGCCGGGACCGTTCGCTCTGCCAGCGCCAGCCCACCCACCCACCCACCCGCGCGCCTCCTTACGTAACGCCCGCAGGCGGCGCGTGGTCCACGCTTACGCCGGGCGCGGGGGTTATGGCTTTCAGCAGGTAATCGCCGCCAGGGTTTCGGGGCTACCTATTCTTGGGAAGCAAATAGCAGCAGGTCGTGGCAGTCGGAGCAAGCGTCGAGGTCGCGGGCACACGGTGGTTGCCAAGTACCTTTCCAGATTTGGTCAGAATGACACGTGTCCGTGTATTTTTTAATTTTAATATTATTTTTTTTCAAACTACTGTTAATACCTACCACCTGAATGCATCATGTTTTATTGTAACAATATATTCAAATATTTCAATTTATTTTTTTTATCTTTTATATGTTTTACATTACCAGGGATGCAGCGTGAGGAGAAGTAAGGTAGATACTATCACCCAAAAAATTTTTAATGCATATAATGTAATATAAATATTTCAATAAAAGACATTATTTAATTCTAAGACTTGTAAGAAGCCCTCGCGAGCGGGCTGCAAGCGGTGTGCAAGGTAGCGTACGAGAAACCCAAGTATCTCTGGGAAGCGCCCTACAGGAGGGCATCACGCCAGACAGTTCGCGATGTGTCTTCGCTATCGTGATTAATGCTAAAGGGAAAATGGTGATGCAAAAATAATTATAATCATGATATAAATTTTCACAGAAATGAAGGTTCGTAGTGCATTATTATTATTATTTATCTATATCACGACTAAAGATGTTATGAGTCGGCTAAGTATAAAATTTACTCCTGGTTGCGACTAGCTACTAAAGGAGCAGATCTAGGGACTGTCGGTGCCTCTACAATACTTTGCGCCAAATGTGAGCTGTTCGAAATAAACCAATTTCCTGCACTTCCCAGTCTTTGAATGACCTGGAAGTTTATCCAAGTTCTCACACATATTCTGCGGAACAAATCCCAAAGCACCGATTACTATCGGGGCGACCTGTGCTTTTACGCCCTACATTCGGCTGATCGCGATTTCCAAATTCTTGTATTTAAGACGTTTCTCTGCCTCCTTGCTGACGACATTTTGATCACAGGTCACAGCAACATCTACAAGTAGACACAATTCTTTCTCCAAATCTCAGATAATAATATCCGGTTTGTTTCCTGCTATCGTGTGATCCGTTTGAATTTGTTGGTCGTACAATATTGTATAGAGTCCATCAGATGTCACCGGTTTTGGTGAGTGTTCGTAACACTTGGGACATGTGTTTAGAACTTCAAGGGTGGTACAGATCTGCCAGTGGAGGTAACTACATTATTATTATTATTATTATTATTATTATTATTATTATTATTATTATTACTCCATTACATCACGACTAATCTTATGAGTTATCTGAATTAATCTAATCTTATGGGTTATCTGATCTGAGTTACGATCTTATGAGTCGGCTGAATATAAAATCTACTCCAGGTTGCAACCAGCTACCTAAGGAGCAGATTCGGTGAGTATCAGTGCCTCTACAATACTTTACGCAAAATGTGGGCTGTTCCAAATAAAGCTATTTCTTGCACTTCCCAGTCTTTTGAATTACCTGGGAGTTTAGACAAGTTCTTACTCAAATTTTGCGGAACAAATCCCAGAGCTCCGATAACTATCGGGACGACCTGTGCTTTGACGCCCCACATTCGGCTGATCTCGATTTCCAAACTCTTGTATTTAAGACGTTTCTCTGCCTCCTTGGTAACGACGTTTTAACCGCAAGGTACAGCAACATCGATAAGTAAACACGATTTGTTCTCCAAATCCCGGATAACTATATCCGGTTTGTTTGCCGCTATCGAGCGATCAGTTTGAATTTGTTGGTCGTACAATATCGTACACAGTCCAAGTGATGTCACCGGTTTCGGTGAGTGTTCGTACCACTCGGGGCATGTGTTTGGAACTTCGAGGGCGGTACAGATCTGCCAGTGGAGGTAGCTACACACCCTGTCATGTCTTTTCAGGTATTCAGGTCTTTGCTAGGATTGGACAAGCTGAGACAATATGATCAATGGTTTCTACTTGCTCCAGGCAAATGCGGCATTTATCATCTTGGGAAATTTTGAGAACCGCTTTATCATAATGTCGTGTTCTCAAGGCCTGATCTTGGGCAGCTATTACAAGTGCTTCCGATTCTGGCTTCATTCTTCCCCTTTTAAGCCACATAAATGATTGATCTTTATTGATCTGCACCTTGTCCATTCTTTTTAGGTATTGTCCGTGGAGTGGTTTGTCTTTCCACGACTTCTTTAACATTTTTTGTGTCTCACACTTCATATTTAGCAGCATCAGAAGTTCAGTGTCTGTGTTATTCGACGTGTCTTGCCTAGTTTTCTTCGCAATGCTTCTTGCTACACTAACAATGCCTCTGTTTCCCATTCTTCGGTCAGATTTCATGACCTGCCTCATTAGAGAGTCATCTTGATGGCTGACTACATATTTCCCCAACCCGACTATTGCGTTGTGCCAGGAGGCCTCAATTTGTCTGAGGCCTCTTCCTCCTTCCTTACGTGACACATAAAGTCTATGTATATCAGCTCGAGGGTGGGAAACATGATGCATTGTTAGCAGTTTTCTGGTTTTTCGATCCATGGTGCGAATTTCTTGCTCAGTCCAGTCCACTAGTCCAAAATTGTATTCGGCTACAGGTACCGCCAAACTACCTATTGCATATATTTTATTCCTGGAATTCAGAGCGGACTGCAGGACCAGTCTCACTCTCCTATAATACCCCCTACGAATTCTCTCTTTCATTCTGTCATTCGAGATGGTTTCACATTCTTCAATGCCCAGATATTTGTAAGTTTTACCTGGCTCAAGATCTTGAATCACAGTGTGCGTATCAATTTCAATGTTCTCAGACGTTGTGAGTTTCCCTCTTTTTAAATTGATTTTTGCATTTTTCAAGACCAAACTTCAAGACCAAGGCCAGTATCACATTTGTGAAGACCAAACTTCATGCAGATGTCATTGCTAAAGTCATTCACGACAGACAGCATTTGGGAGAGAATCGCTTCATTCTTAGCAAACACTTTCAGATCATCCATGTAAAACAAATGTGATACTGGCCTTTCATCACCATGGAGCTTAAAACCAAAGTCAGCTTGCAACAACTGTCTCGATAGTGGGATCAAACTAATGCAAAAAAGCAGAGGGGATAGTGAATCTCCTTGAAAAATACCCCTGTTAATCTGAATACTTCTGGTTTCTACTGCTTCCTTTCCGCTGTGTATTAGTAACCTGGTACTCCACGACTTCATACTAGCCTTGCAAAATTCAATAAGTCTAGGATGAAATCGATAGATCTCCAGGGTCTTCAAAATCCAATCGTGTGGTACACTATCAAAGGCCTTTTGGTAGTCAATCCAAGCCATGCTCAAATTACGTTTGCGTTTCTTTACATCATTCAAGATTACTTTATTCAGTAGCAAGATTTCCTTACAGCCATAAGAGCCTTTACGACATCCTTTTTGTTCACCTTTATTATTATTATTATTATTATTATTATTATTATTATTATCATTATTGTAATTATTATTACGTATACCAGCCCCTATATGTTCCCCCTTACTATATAATTACGCTTGAAGATCACAACTGCGAAACATTTCTATCCTTAATGCGAATGTCTACCCTTTTCATTTCGTCACGATACGCCACTGAACATAACTCAAGTATCATTTAAGTACAACATGCTTATCAATAATACTCTGTACAAATGATTTTTTTCTGAAGATGTCACTAAGTCTATGTTTTCGTTATGATGCTGGCACTAATAAAATAATAATTAGTTGAAGCATTCGCACTTAGTATATCATTCTTTTAAAAGCGAAAATAGTTTCATAATCCAAACGACCAAGTTCTAAACCAGGCCTGTCCAAAACCGTGCTCCCGTGCAATTTTGCTCCGCCCTTGCCCCACGCAGCGCGCCGGCGCAAATTAGTCACTGGCGGAGGGGGCATTCCTTCAGTCCGTGCGATAAGAGAACGGACAACCTGGTGCTGGCTAGTTGCTGCACTTTATCTCAATGTCGACAGCGAAGAGTTAAGACATTTTCTTTGATAGTGGTTCTCTAGGAGTTATATTCTGACTATCCATCTAAAAGACAGAAAGATTACAAACGGCGAACTCTTTGGAGTATTATGAATATTTTTCCACAACATGATTTTCCAAAACTACATATGAAAGCAGCTATAGTAATTTCTATGTTTGGGTCCACGTATGTATATGAGAGCTTCTTTTTATATGCAGTTAACAAAATCAAAGTTTCGAGGATGTTTGAGCGACGAGAGACTTCGCAATTCCTTGCGTTTGATGGCGACAAGGAATTTTGTGACCCACAGCAAACGAATTGTAAACAAAAAAACAACAAATCAAATTTTTAAAATGAAAATGCTTTTATTTGTTTTAACTGAACCTACTTATCCAGGATATTCCGTTTTACTCCTTAATTATGTTTCAAACTAGAAAATAGAAAGGAAACTTACTCACTGGAATAAAATTAAATTAAAATCCCGTTTGATTTTACATGAACTGGGCGCGAATTAAAACATTGTCGTATTTGATCTGTTCGAAACGAGCTAGTATGACTGCCGCCCCGCGAGAAAAGTTTTATGGTAGGGCTGAGTAACAACCCGGGGACTCCCGTTGGGCGGCGGCGGAAACAGCCGAACCGAAGCGCGCTTCGTCTTCTGTCGAAGCGAACTTGGTGCTCCGGAGCATGAGCAGAGCAGAAATCTTGGACAGACCTGTTCTAAACTCTGTGTTATGTGCATGGCGTCATACTGTGTGGGCACGTGTATTAAGCGTTTACTAACCGAAAGGTATATTTCTGTGTGAATAAAGTGCAAAACGAAATTTCAAACTGTCAATTTAATTTTATACAAATTTCAAGTTTCCGCTTTTCTGACCACTTGCGCTACAACACACAAAGTCTCAGAAGAAAAAACCTCCAATCACGTGAAACATTTGAACAAGTACAGCTCCAATAATGTAACAGAGTCCAAAAGCTTCCATTTTTTCCAGATAACATTCGAAGACAATTAACTCGGGCTCCCTAGGGAGGACGAAAACTGCTAAGTTTACGATGGATGCATACTTTTTCGAGATATGCACGATGGTAACGTGAATTGAAGCGTAAAAGTGCATTGCGGGTTGCGTGTGCGCTCACATGATTATACCATAAGATTATCATAAAATCAGGCTGAGTTGTATCAGGGCATCAACCGATACCACTGCAGTTCCTCTGACCGGGAGATCCTAGGATTGGATTCCCGACCATGGGAGATTTTCGATATTAGCTAGATCGAATTCAGCCGCTGTCTGGTCGAGAATTGTAGTTTCAGGCTGCTTCGATCGGTAATTTCCGTGTTTTTTCCTATCTATCATACGAATGTTGGATCAGTACCCTAAGAAATGGGCCACGGACCGCGTGCTTCTTTCGCGCCTTTCTCACTTCCACCTCACCTCGACCTTGTCCCTTCCTCACTTCTTATATACACACACAGTTACACATACACCCACTATTCTACCATATATCTCGGAAGACAAGTCGGGACCTCAGAGCTTACCGGTTGGGGAAGTATCTATCCCATTGGCGGAGGTAGCTGGAGTGGATAACACTCGCAAAACGACGTGTAGGTCAGCCCCGGATCTCGCGTTCTACCGGGTTCCCGAACACTGCAAGATCTTGAGATATAACATGCACTACATTAATGACCAAAGAATTTGACGCGCCCGGAAAAATAATCAATCAATCGTAATAAAAATGAGAAAATATGAGGTAGAAAGTTGAAATAGAGCTGATTAATTTAAAGATAAGAGTCCTGTATTAATGTTACAGAACTCAACAAATCTAACTTATCCCATACATCTTCTCGCATATACAAAATGTAATGACTACAGAGAACAACATGCATTTTTCAGTGAGAACAATCATTTTGAGATGAATCATAGCAAGGATAATACGTATCCAGGAAAAGACGAACATTTACTTGAAGATGCACCATCATTGAGAAATATTAACTTGACGTGTAGAAAAAAGTAGATATGAATCCAAACACATCCATTTAACCCTTCAGTAACCCTCATAAATGTCTGTTGTAAGGTTGTAATACCTGTACTCACATCGATAAGCTTGTCATTTATAGAGTTCTTGAATAACACGTTAACCTTTAACAATGTAGGAATATATTATTGTATGAATGACAGAAATTGTGGCGATGTATGTGTGTTTTCATTTTAAATCTATTACTTTTGACAAAGTAATTACCCATTTCATAGTCATTGGTTAAATTTAAACAAATGTAAATATACTGATTCAAAAATGTTTACGAGGAAGGTAAAATAATGATAAGAAGGCAAATTAATTTAATGTAACACAGGCATACTACGTTTAACTTAATTTAACTAATGTGGGAAGCTGAGTTTTTAAGAAGGTTATAAATATCACTTACAATAACATCAGCATAATTTTCCGTCAAATCCGTTCCACCATATGACCATAAATCTTTTATTATGATTCACTTTTCGCCAACAACAGTCCATATCTACAACGATCTCGCATTCCACCTGTCTCCCAGCTCCTCCAACGAAGCCGAGAAAATTGCGAGCCACGTTGTGTGCAAAGTGCGAGATCCCGGAGACGTGAAGACACGAAAGGTAGTGCGATCGCCAAAAGTCAAGGCGACGCCGGCAGCAAGTGCGGTGGACGTCGGCGGCGGCGGCGGCGGCGGCGGCGGTGGAGGCAGCGTCGCGACGCCTGGCGTCGGTGCGCGCGGGGGCGGCTCCTCCAATTACAGCGTGACTGGCGCGAACACGCCTCTCGGCGCCGCAGCCGCCAGCGCCGCCGCCGCCGCCGCGGAGACTTAACGAGACAGCCAAATTGCAGGGATCGCCTCACTAACAGATGCGATAGCCGTAATTCTATTTCGAAGATCTCTATGCTTTCAGGTAATTTCCTCGAGAGTCTTCTTGTGTTTTGGTAGTTAGCGCTGCAAGGTCGCGAAGAGAACGTCGGAGCCGCTGCCCGACGAGAGGAAATACGGACTCCATTCACCCGGCCGATGCAAATTATTTCGTGCAGGCGTTTGTAGCCGTATCGGTTGAATGCACTAGGTGGAAGAGGAAATGAGAGGTTAGCACGACGTGGAAGAAGGCCGAGAGTATGGAAATTTGGGGCCGAAAATAAGAACCACCTGCTTGTTGTGTAGCAGGTATTGATCTCTCCTTTGTTTTAGGAGTGACTGAACTTGAACTTCGCAACTTTTTTAAAATATTGTACTAAAGTGATTATCTTTAATTTAAAATGACTTTTCCTCTGCTAATTAATGGAAGGATCTTTGATTAATCTAACAACGTTCGTGTTACTTCTCTTCCTTATTGAACTTTTGTATTTACCAGAATAGTAATAAGCAATCTATAATGACTGTGTAAGACGAAACCGAAAAATAACCGAGTCATTCTCGATTAACGAAAAATGAATCAACAAATATTCGTTTTTTATGTTTTTCTTTGTGACACTGAAAAATAGATACAAAATTATGAATTAGGAGTGTTTTCTGTCCGATTGCCAGGTATCTACTTGACTCTGTGCTACAGATCCTCTAGAAAATCATATGAATGAGAAGCTTTGAGAAAACTGATAATACAATAGTTAATGTAAGTCATTAAAAGAATTATATCATGAAATTCTATAGTGGCCGCTCTTAGTAACAGTAATTGGAAGGAATTTTTTTACGAACTCAATACCAATACTTTCATTATTTTTCCATCTGGCCAGAGCTTCAAATGATTTGCGTAAACACCTAAGGGCAGCCATGAATAATTGCAGAAGCTGTTAAATGAAAATAAATTACGAACATGTAACTCCGCGAGGAATCCGTCATGTCTAGTTTATCTTCTTTTTTGTCTAACGAAGGAAACTGTCATATTTATTGTGAAACCTTGTATCATATTTCATCTTCTGGAGTCAGACGTTTCATACAATATTTTTTGTAGATACTGGAATGATGTTTGAATCAATTTTGTTTTGCCCATTTATTAAATCTGTGACGAATGGTCTATACCTACACACTACAGGCTCAATTAGCAAAAATATCTTTATAAGCGGTGAGGAGTAACAAGACTTAACGACCTGTTTGCGAACTTTGATACTATACTCTTACAATTGCAAAACCATACGTCAAAAGTGACTAGTTGTTCTACAGAATGGCACAGACCTTCCCGAATTAGATTCCTAGATATTCGGACTTGCCACATACCCTTACCAGCTGCCATCTATCGCCACCTAAAATTACATTTTTTTTTGATATTTTCTTAATTTTTCCTTATGGTACAACGAAAATAATATTTTAAAAATAGTAAAGAACAGTAAAACCTAGTTCTAAACGCCAATTTTCTTTGAAAAATTTAAAGCCGTTTTTACGAAAATGACGTTTAAGCGCTGCTGTAAATGCGAAATTTGATGCTCGTTTTCACAGAAAATTTTTGAGTTTTCGAAAAATTTCGTTAGAAGTCATTTGAAGCACTTTAATTCACAAATAAAACAGTGTTTACAAATTCCTGGAAATGTGCATAAGAACGGTGTGTGAAATATTTAAAACAAATTACAATTGCGTAATTTTTTAAAAAAAAGAATACTCCAAAATAAACGAGTTCAGTTATCACTATCCGTTCGAAAAGTTTCAAGAAAAAAATTGGAGCCGTTTTTTGAGAAAATGGAGTTTGAGCGTTTCTGAAAATGAGGAATTTTGAAAACTCACAGAGAACTGTTGAGTTTTCGAGAAACGTTATGGCAATGAATTTTTTTCTGCTGAAAATCCGCCGTTATTTTGCGCAGCATTACGTAAGTTTCCCTATGCTACGTATATTACTCCGTATATACGTATGTAGACAGCAAAGTAATAAAGCGCTGACTGAAAGGATAAAACATACGCTAGAATAAGAACGCCCTTTATGTGTATCAAAGACCTCGTGTTTCTAAATCCTGCCCATCATTCACTTCTGCTTCGTTCTTTCCTGATTTTCCTCCATTATGGGAAAAGGTAAGGAAATGCATCACAGCCATGCCAATATGCATCAAAGCTCTCAAAAATGACAAGGGAATGTTAACAAAATACTGGAGAATTTGTTTTAATAGTTGTAAATCATTTATTGAAGAATTAAACAATCATTTTTTAATTTTATTCCTTCCTTAAAAACACTACAAATAAGGTAAAATAAAGCATTAAACTGTTTCATATAAAATCCGTCAACACATTTAAGATTAAACTTTAAAATTACCTCGAAAACCAGTTGAGTATAATAATTTGGCCACCCACTGTACTTTCGTTTGCTCTTGCTGAAAAGACAGGTACATAAAGAGCACCTAGAAGGAACCGTCATTGGATTTTTTTTTTTGCTATTTATGATCACATCAACATTTAGTTCTTTAGGGACCACTATTGGGTTTAACGTTATGATAATTGTGAAGATGACATGATGTGGTGATGATAGGTGGTAAAAAAGACGAACACAAATACAACCATGCCTGAGGTGGCACTCGAATCCGCGATCCTTCGGTCCGAGATCGCTTCGACACTACTGGCTTAACGATCTCAGCCACCGGGGATCGGCTCTCATTGGACATTGTTGGGCACGATATGCCCAAGACAGGGTGGAAAGGACGAAAATGGAGGAAGAGGCACACAACGTATCGAATAGAAACTGCCGAGCCTACAACAGGGCGTGGGGTGAGTGGGAAGGCGCAAACGGCGAAGTCGCGGAGCGGTCGCAACCCAAGCGCCACCTGGTGACGCAGGCAACCCGCCCCGCCCCCGCCCTCGCCCCCGCCCTTTCCGCCGTTTGCGCTCCTTTGTCCGGCGCTCGTAACAAGGGCGCCTTGAATAATGAACGGCGGCGTCTGCCCTGCGGGCGCGGGCGCGGGCGAGGCGAGGCGAGGGCCGGGTGGCAGACCGGCCGGCCGCCCTGAGAGTGCGCGCTCGCGGGAGGCAGGGGCAGGAACAGGAAGGCTCGCAAATGCGGCGGATTAGGAAATCGGGGCACAGACATTAGGCGCGCGCAGCCTAAAACAATGGGGGCAACTAGATAAATGTTTACGCCCCCTTTTGCAATTTTTATTTATTATGCCCTCTTTTACATTTTTATTTACACATGACTATTTAACTAGTTCATGAATAACCTACTTCAAGAATAATTAAATTAAAATTTTAATAATACAACTGATTTCATGTTGAACCATAAATAGCATTGATAGATGTGTAAGAGAGAGAGAGAGAGAGATCCTCTTCCGGAAATGTGTAAAATTCCCCCAAATTGTCAGGTTAGAAAAGGAGAAAATCAGAGATTGAATATATTTTGGGAAATAAAATGTTTTATTAGTTCTATTACACAAGACTAAAGGGTCTCTTCGGAAATTTTCACAGGGAGCACGGCCACCCTCCCCCCTCCATATCAATAGGAAAGATGGTAACGTAGGTCGGTAAACACGGCAAAGAAAAAACTTAACGGCGAAGCGCAAGAGAAAAGACGTCTGACTATCAGCGCTGATTTCAAGGGGGCGAGGGGCGAAAGACGGAGAACAAGACGGGTGAAGGCAGGAAGGCAGGTGGGTGGATAGGGTGGCGGCGAAGCGCAGACGGCCGGGCGGGCGGGCGCTCCGTGGGCCTATAAAGAGCGAGGGACGGCCCCGAGAGCCTCTGGTTATGACGCCGGGGTCCGGCGAGGGTCGGAGGACCTGCGACAAAGCGCCCGCGCCACTTTCAGAGATTTCGCGGACGGGGAAGGTCGCGTAAGGAGCGGGATTAGCGCCGCGCCCAGCGCGCGACCGGGTCAGCGGCCACTTTGGAAATTACTCGCCCGTTCCGGGGCGGCCCAGAAACCAACCCTGCTGCCAACGATGTATTAAGAGTGACGCCGTTCGAGGACTTTAATCAATGCTTTAACAAACTTTAACGTCAGCAAATGCTCGTAACCATCTTCCCAAAGTGTAATTTAACGATTTTTTAAAACAATGTTTGAAAAATACCTTGCAAATTATGTCTAAATACATAATACTTTCTAAAACTGAAACTTGAAAACGTAGCGATAAAAAGTTTTAAAAAGCAGTTGGAGACTTAATTCATTTTACATCCCAACGTATTAATTGTTAAATCATTGAATTATTTCTTTGGAGGTACAGAAAAAATATTTTTCGATTTTTGCATTTTGGCCTGGCACACAAGTTCATTGAGATATATTCATTACACATCGCCCAAATTGCTTACGAACACGTTCAAACAATTCATGTTTATTTACGAAACATATTTTATCGACATTCGCGGAAACAGCGTTGTAGTGTCAGTCTTTAGCACACACTAGAATTCAAGGAATATACAATAAATGTTTTGTCCAACGAATTTGCACTGCGGAATTACATGTGTTTAACATTTCATATATCCAAGTTCATTACACGTGCCATGATAATGCGACTATTTTTCATAAATATGAGTAATAACGTTTGTGGAACAATTTCGTGCATAAATCCACTCCAAACCACTTAATTGAGCATTATCATTTAAGTTTTCTTCCATTCTCAAAGTAAAATAAGCCTAACAAGCAAGTGCAAAAATGTTCTAATGTCAAGATCTGGCTGTATACACTGTAATAAAATCGTTTAATACAAATGCTTGTCACGAACACCTAAAACAGACTGTAAAGTATTCCGGGAGATACTACGGGTTGAGAGTACGACTTTAATCGTACAGTCCTAGAGTGCCTTTTCTTGTTACGTCTGCGAATGATCATCGTTGCCTTGTCCCCAACGAGGAAATGTAAACAGCTGGCCAATACTCTCCTGACAGTTGAAACTACTCAGCATTGTGGCGAGTATGTCACTTGTAGAACGAAATATGGCTAATATTAGGATAGTCGGATTAAATAGTACATTACCCAAACTGTGTGGATAAAGCTGTATTAATGATGAAGAACGCACCATTTCGGACTTCATCCTGTTAATGTTCGAATCAGCCACAGAACGCTGACCAATTAACATACTTCAAGAGTCTTGTGAGTTCGCAAGGAGTAATTTGGCATAAAAAATTCATTGGACATTATGCATTGCACACATTCGAGGTTGTTTTTTGTAAAAGGCGTATAATGGACCCTCTTCGTCAGCTTGGAAATGCTTAGTGAAGCCTCCAATGAGTTTCGGTGAGCTGGTTTCAAGTAAATAGAAATTTACCACTGACAAAGTGGAACTCAAAACACTACTTTGTCTTTCATCCTAGAAACTGTAATATCAATAAAGGTAACCATAGTATTTACAATTATACTAATTCCCAGTGATATTAAAAATAATATAAATGAAATTAAACATATTTTTCAATATCTATTTTAAAAGGAAGAGCCTCTATGGTTATTGCAGGTGTTTGTAGTCGCGTACGCGTAGTCGCGCAGCAGGTACTCGTAGTCGTGATTCACAAAGATATCTTGCCTACAGCCATTCTTTGCTTTCTACATTGTATTTTCCAAGGATGCTCTACACTGCTTTTGTAAACCGTTTATGTAATCTACCCATATCGGCCCACATCGTATCTTCTCTATAGACCTCGTACATTACATATACATAAACGCGTTCGTTCCCTTTTCGTAACTAACTATATTCTTCGGCAACATAACTTACTTCATCATATATTAGCTGCTGTTAAACTTCATCAAGCTCAAGTCCGAAGTATGCTTCGAAACTGTTCCCACTCGAATTTTATCCATTCAAATCAGTTAATGTGAACATAAACCGGGCAGTTCGCAACTTACGAGATTCGCATGTTATCCGTAACATGAATTCCGTATCTGTATCCGTAACATCAATGATTTCATTTGTGAACTGCTACAACATTAAACCACATAGAGTGTATGAACTCGATAGTATCCGCCCAATGACGACCTTCAACCACCCCACCGAGCTGAAAACGCGGCCACTCCTTCCTGCGAAATCCCCACGGCGTCGCAGCCATGTTGGTGCCAGCTCACCTCCAGGCGGGATGGGATGGGCCGAGCCCCTCACTCGGCGCGGCCGCAGCGCCGGCGCGTCTCCTCCAGGCCTCATCGCCATTCCGCGCGCGTCCGTCCCGCGCGCCGCGCACCGCCGCGCCGCGCCGCGCCGCGGGGCCGCGGGCAGCCCGACCTTCGCCAGCCGTGACCTCCGCGCGGGAAATGTTTTGAGAGTTGCGGCTGGAAGTAAACACGCCGCGCCAACGCGTCTCACAACATCGCCCGGACCCCCGCGACGATGCCAATCACACCGCTGGCGACAGGGATTTTGAGAATTGCGTTCACGAAGAGCGGATACACCGGGAGGGAAATGAAAGAAATTCCCCCCCCCCACGAACATTTTTCAGTAACAATTAATTTTAACGTGTCACGAAACTTCTAAGCAAAAATATTTCCGGATAATAATTAAAACGAATAAAATTGTATCGCAGCATGAGTGTAGCCTGCGATATTTTACGAAATCTGTAATATGGCACATTCGACAAAAACATTTTTAATTTCCTCTCCCAAAATTTCTCTCTGGATCCGCCCCTACGTATATGTTGCTGACATGAAGACATAGCTGACATGATGACAATACTTTTTGTGAACAAAATAAAGATCTTGTGGATGATGTTAACTAACGTTAATGCTGGAGATTCATATCTCTTATTACAACTACCTCTTCCATTCAGATGCTGGTGTGGACTCAAGATCTGTCGTCACTTACAAAATTGTAAACAACATTAACATAGTAAAACGTTACGACAGTGACCATGACTGTCAAGTAAAGTATACGATCAACGACGAAGCCAATATTAATAAATCTCAAGAACTAAGAGTGTTGTTACAAGCTGTATATCAAACTTAAATTTCACTTCGAAATTCCAAATACTGCCAATATGTTTGTTGTAAAATTTTAAAAATAATTACATAAATCCTACTGATTTGAACTTTTCAGGCCCATGTTCTTAATATCTCACCCATTCGCTAATGGCTTGAGAAAATTGACTATGTATGTTGATGTTTTTCACCAAACCACCATAATATTTAAATATATTATCATTAATAATGATGTCATAATTAGTGATGAAGATTACCTGATGGGTTGGAAAGGAATTGTTCTTTCAAACGTTATACCCATCACGATCACAGTCCACCCGTCAGTCAGGTACCTGCTTTATAGGCTTTCACATTCCTGCGCTCCTCTCCTTCGTATTTTCTACAGTCCCTCGACCCCGAACTCATCTTGCAAAGTTCCTCGTAAATTGAAGTAATTTTTTTAAAAAATAATCACAGCAACAAGGCGAAAGAAAATCACCGCTGTCAACAGAGAGGTAAACATATTTTGAATTAATTTACCCCGCACCCATTACCTCACTAATTTCAGATACTTAAAAGGACTTCTGATGATAAATCCGAATGTGAAAAAATAGCACACCAAGTAATGTGAGAATTGAATCTCTCAAATAAAAGTATGTCACGACAGCTGCGTGGGCTTCAACAGGAGGATGAGTTTAAGGCGTTTTATAAACTACCTCTGATCCCATCACCGCTATTGACACTACCGCCGCCGCCGCCACTGTCACCGTCACCGTCACCGTCGCTACCACCGCCTTCACGGCCCCCACCGTCACGTCCCCAACCGACACCGCCCATAGCGTCGCCGTACCCGCCCTCGCTGTCCCAGCTCCCACCGTTCGCGCCCCACCCCACGACAACGTCGTCGCCCCCGACGCCCCCGACGCTGCCACCGCCACCACCACCGCCGCCGCTGAAGAGTTCGCAAGGCGCTGCGAAGAGCACGGGGAGCGCGCGCAGAGGCTCCCCGCTGGGAAGCGGCGTGCTGTGGTTTCGCAAGTCGGATCGGGCGCCCTGGGGAGTGCGGCGGCGGCGGCGGCGGAGTAGCGGAGGTTCACGAACTTCGCGAGCTGCCGCCCCGTACAACTTGCGAACAGGGAGCGAGAGAGTATTTTTTGACGAGGTGCACGAACTCTCGGCGCGGAAGTGTCTATTACCATTTCTGTCATTATACATTCACGTGGGAAATGCTACAGAGCACCACGTCAGCTCTGCAATGGTTTTGTTTACGGTTTCGTTATACGTAAGCACAAACGTTCTTTCGTGTTATATTTCTCCCTCCCTACCTCGCTCTCTCTTTCTCTCTCTCTCTCTCTCACTCACTCACTCTCCCTCGCTCGCTCTCTCCCATCCACCAACCCTCCGTCCCTCCCTCTCTCCCACTCACCCTCCCTGGCTCTCTCTCTCCCATTTACCCTCCCTCGCTCGCTCTCTTCCATTTACCCTCCCTCGTGCTCTCTCTCAGTCTCCCTCCCTCTCTCTCCCACTCTCTCCCTCTCTCTCCCACTCTCCCTCCCTCTCTCTTCCACTCTCCCTCCCTCTCTCTTCCACTCTCCCTCTCTCTTCCACTCTCCCTCTCTCTCCTACTCTTCCTCCCTCACTCCATCCTCTCTCTGTACCTCTCCTCTCTCTTACTCTCCCTCCCTCTCTCTCTTACCCTCCCTCCCTCTCTTTTACTACCCCTCCCTCTCTCTCTTACTCTCCCTCCCTCTCTCTCTTACTCTCTCTCTCCCTCTCTCCTCCTCATTCTTTGTTGTTCCTTTTCTTCAGACTTTTTTTTCCGCAGGAAAACTTCGTATTCTGTTTTGTTTCTTCTTTTTTCAAAGTCCAATCTAACAAGAAATTAGATCTTGTAAACTGTGATCTAACTTTTCTCAAACTTGAGCGATGTATACAACTTTGACCTGGTCTATAGAATTTCATCTGATTGAAATAAACTACTTTCACTAAAATGTCTACTGCACTTTCATTAAATGTGTATTCAAAGGAAATTCACCAAACTTTAGATAAAAGGACAAATCACTGCTATTACATGTTTACGCAACTCAACATCAATTCGTGACGTTCAGAAGATTCACTTTTCTAGTTGCTGTTTACGCAAAAAAAGTGATATAAAAAGTATAAATACTCGATTTACAACTTGACATTAAATTAAACATGAGTTCCTCTTTTATGAGTGCAATGAGAAGATTGTGTATAAACATTATTGATATAATACTTTTTAATTAAAGTTAATGAGCCATTCTCCAACACTACAGTTGCTTGAAATACCCAAAACGCGTATTTTAAAACATATTTCCGGATTTGGCATCTTAAGGAATCGAACCTTTCATTTCCACTCCTGCCGCGCAAAAGACGTCCATTGAATCTCGAGGTCAGCGTGAGGCTGCCGAGCCAACACTAATACGTCCGTGACCTGAGATGAAAGAATCACATAACATTCTAACCCTCTGTTCCGCGTGACTGAGCTTTTGGTTTGAATCCGTTCCTTTTTTCCTAACAGTCAGAGGAATGTTAGCTACCTAATAAAAAGACTGAAGACGTCTTCATTATAAAGAGAATGTAAATCCGCAAACCCACATTTAGCTATATGCTTCACCTTTCAATCCATGTTGTAAATACGTTCATACAAAAGTTCTAACGGAAGGGTTGCATTATTACTAAACCACATGTAATCACTTTCAAAACAACACGTAATCGGAATTAATTGTGTTTTTTTACAGAATCCGTCTATTATTAGAATTACAACTAAAGGATATTGTAGTAAAATAAAAGAATGAAATAATATTGTCTGTTTTCTTAGTTAAATATGCATCTTAAGTCGACTAAAATGTCTTGGTTTGCTGTTGCGACGCATTGAAAACATGTTTTTATATGTACCATCTCGGCAAAATTGAATGCCGTTCTGGTAAGTAAATTATTTAAAGATAATTTTAGGACATGAGGCCCTTTTTATAAAAATCTGGAACCTGCAATTTGATTACCATCAGAAGTTTGTCGGTCACCCGTTCAGGGTGATTAGTAAAGATGAAATTCAAAATTGTCAATTATAAATTCGGTTCAAGAAACTTATTAAGGGATGTGAATATTCTTGTTGTACTCCTATTAGACTTTTCTTGAGTTTTACGAACGCGAAAGACTTCAATGCACTCTCTCCTATTTTTAAACGCTGTAACAGGATACTCTCGGACATTTGACCGCTCACAGGGCACCTACTAAGAAAGCAGGCTCATTAGGGATGTGTCACTGCTTTCGGGACATCATTATCTTCTCTTCATCAAACAACGCGTGTCATTAACTCAGAAGAAAGCAAGTCAATAAAGTGCCAAATTTTTGAACGAAATACTGTTGCTATCGAATCTTAATTGGATAATAAGGGTCGAGAGCAAAATACAATATTTAATGGGTCTGGATTATAGAGATGAATCTAAATATTATGAAAGATATTACAGACGTATTATGAAAGATATGACAGACTATTTATACGGTCGTAAAATGATTTAGGAATTTTTTATCGAGTGTAATATGAATGAAATTTCCGTAGATGGGTAGTGTTTTATTAACTTTTCGTAAACTACTATATCGTATGGAGAAAATATTGTGACACTGCAGGGAAAGAACCTTTTTTACAGAAAAAAGTGGATCCCTGATACAGAAATAGTGTATTATTCTTGTTCTCATACACGGTAGATTACATTCTGGAATTCCAAATGAAGTCAAAATACGCGTTTTATGGGTTTTAGATACCGAAACTGGTTTTCGGCCACACGTCCTTCCGTCCGTTTCTTGGTTTGTTTCTTTGAAGGGCGTTCGTAAAAAAACTTAAACAATAAAACGGATTTTAATTGAAATTTATAGGTATCAATCGATTTGATCGGTCTCCGCCCCTCCAACTTGAAACTGATATTTTAATTTTTGCATGTACTTTATAAGAAGCTCCAAAGACATTTTCGATTTTTTTTTTGAAAATGCCAACAATTTTACTTTCTCGCCCATACCTCGTGAGAAGAGAAAGAATTTTAATCGTATGCCTCACAAAGGCGAATTTTAGGCAGAAAAACTCTTTTTGCCAAGCGCTGGTAACGAAAAAGTGGATAAATCTTGTTCTTATAGATACCACATTATTTCTTCTAATACGTTGTGTAGCCCACTATAATTAACATTTAATCAGTACCTCTTACACACATTCGATACAACTCTCAAGCACAGAATAATGAAACGCATGAAACAAAATAATTATAGCATTTTTTCACAATTTAAATTAAACTATCGAAACCAGCAATTTTTAAATAATTCATTTATTTACAGCCTCCAATTAAACTAAAATTTTCATATAGATTGTTTTTAATGTCAAACGTTTTTCTAATATTTTGAACATTTAAACATTGTGGGATAATGTGTCTACTTAAATATGATTTTTTCATATTTTGGGCAGGTGCCTGGGACATTTTCCTTCATTAAAAGACAGAGGGTAAGAGCGAAGTGGCCAATTCTTAATCTTGTGAAAAGTAAGTACTCCCTTCATCGTAAACGTATGTTGTGGATTGTTAACCGTAACGGATTTTTTTCCGAAATTAGACCTCTTTGCTACTTCTGGACGTGTAATCCAACGCTATACAGCTATTCCTCAGCGCTGCATCGAGATATGCACAGCATCGGCGATGCGTTGAGTACAAGGGAGGAGTGAGGTGTGGAGCGGTAGCTCTGTATGCGGTGCGGCCCCAGCGAGGCGAGGGAGCGAACCTACGCTACTCGAAGCAGGATAATCGTGCGTCCGCTCCTTCAGCACATCTCTGTTAGGTTGTATTCAATTTTATACTTCCTGCACCGAGATACTGGAGATGTCCGTGGTTGCTTTTTGACTGCATCCCATTGATGAGAATATTGTGAATTTACGAAGTGTTGTTCCGTAATTACCTCACCGTAGGACAGGACTACATCCGTACACCGTACAGGTGCTAAGATTAACCGATATTGTTGTTTCAAAATGATCGACGATTAATGAGTTTGAATATAGAAGTGCTATAACAGAATATATTTTTCGTATTACTTGCAATAGTTTGTAATGAACTGCGCCGATCACTTGGGGCCGTCCATAAATTGTGCAACGCAAATAACCCCTCTCCCCCTGTACCGTATGCGCAAGGCGCGTTTGACCCTCCCCTAAATAATTACGTAAAGCTTGCGACAACACCCCCCTTGTAAATGCAACAAGTGAAAATAAATTACAGCACAGTAAAAACAATTTGTATTCATTTTACTTGTATTGTATATGAAAATTAATGAATATTGTATAGGAAAATTAAAGTAGAAATTAATTGGCGAAGCATACTGCACCTAACAGTAAGATTGAGGGCAACTTGTGAGTGAAGGAAGGACGCACAAATGAGAAAATGTTTGATCACAAGTCATGCACACACTGTCGTGGGTGACACCTGAGCGAGAGTTCTCTGCGACAATTTAAATGGATTCTAGAATGTACTACTTATCAGTTCTGAATATTTTCTTCATAATCTTACAGATTTCATAATCAGTTGATGGAAAATATTTCCTTTTATTGTGACAATTTACATACAATAACTTTGATTTTGTTTTTAAAACAAATTAATTATTTAATATTTTAATGTTTTTGTACAAGATTGAAGACTCAAGAAAGCAAATATTAAAAAATGTGAAAAAAATACTAATGTTAGGTAACACGAAACTAATACCCACCTACCCCTATTTAAGGTTGCATGAAGTTGCTTCAAACCCCCTCTCCCTCTCTTTAGCATCACTTAATTTATGGAGAACACCCTTGCAAATATTTCGCATCTTTGAACTCGATTGTATGTATTCAGGGCCAGCGACGGGTTACTTCACTTGAGATTCGCTTCATACACCAAATATATACCTCTGCGAGTTTCCCAAATCCGCAAATATATTTATCAAAGGTGAGATAAAACACAAGTGAGTTTCACGGTAATACACCAGGAGCGTACGACGTTGCTGAGGACTAAAATATATCTTTAATTTTCAAAACTTCAAACGTAAAAAAATGGTACTTAATTAAGTTCAATTTGTTGTACTGTATTTACACTTACACAATGCATTGTTCTCTATTTATTTTGAATAAAAACTTCAAGCAGTTTGTGAGAAAGTTTGGTTTAGGTATTTTGGGAAAACTGCGGCATTTTCAACTCACAATTACGCGAAACTACAAATATTTTCAAAGAACTACACTTTATAAGATTTAAATATCTACTATTGAAGGATAATTACTTTACAAAATAAATATCTAGCTTCAATATAATAGTGACAAAAGCTCGAACAATTGATCTTTACCAATTTTGCAAATTTCAGAGGTATTAATACATTCATTCAGACTGGCGGACAACACGTTTTGACCAAAATGATAAGGCCCATCGAAACACAACTTCCACAAACTAACGACATCTGTATGTTCAAAGCGTTACATAAATTTCGCTGTACTGCGCGTATAAGAATATAAAAGAATTTTAATTACTACGCAGTCGTCATTTATATTACGCTTTGTATAGAGGAATCTCACTCCATCATTAGAGAAAATGAAACAGGATCATGAATTCCTTACATCATAGAAACAAGATGGTCGCCAAGAAAGGTAGAAGAGAATTTTACATTCACATTGCAAGCTCGTAAATTAGCATTCCTAGTACCTGAACGGGGATCCTGTAATTAACATGACCACATAACATGGAATCATCTCAGCTGGTACTTTTTATGTTTAATAAAAAATTACGAGAATGCATCTGTGATGTACACAGCTCTCTTACGCATGTTTCCAAACGCTAAGCGATTTGTAAAGATTCCTCTACAGAATGACACTAAAGTCACATAAGAGCACTCTTTATAAGGCAATCACTTTATAAGGCAATGTACATCTGGCGAAGATCGGACAAAATTTCTTTCATGTTGTGTTAATTATTGCTTCATACTATAAAAAATCTACAAAAAGCATTGTGAATAAATTCGTACTATTTTATCCTCTTCTCGAATAAGAAAATGCAATTACATTTTGTAACATTTCGGCAATATATAATATGATTGTGTTAAATATGTGTACTCAATCTATTTTGCTAGTTAGGAGACACGCAGCTTAATTAGAATTATTAATTTTAAGAAACAAAACTACTTGTATATATACAAGTACTGTATATAAAATTCAATGAAGTAATGCAGAAAACATCCAAGACACAAGAATCAATATGATTAAAAAACGGCTTGAAATGTTGGAACATATCTTAAAATTTCTATCAGCAATTAAGCACGCCAAAAACGAGATAAGTGACATGTGTACTTACATCCAATTACTATCAATTTTGCACTATATATATATATATATATATATATATATATATATATATAATATAACCAGAGATTTTTTCAATGAAATTTATTCCTCAATATATATATATATATATATATATATATATATATATATATATGAAATATATATAAACATTCAATTGAGGAATAAATTTCATTGAAAAAAATCTCTGGTTTTAATACTGGAAGTCAAGGACAGATTCGAAAAAGTATTCGAACAAATGTGCGCCGCGGAAGAAAAAACGAAAAGAATTAACAAAGGTATAAATCTGCTTTCTAAAACGTCTCTCATTACTCCGCACAGAAGAATTCCTTGAACCTAATTGATAGGTATTTCATCAGTGAAATGATTATTTCCTTTATTATTCCTGTAGTGTATATAAGTTTTGCATCTCTCATACGCAACCAATTATTATAAATTAGGCTCTAAAGAAAGAGATTTTCATAGACACGTGACTAATTGTATTTTAAGTTGAAAAATAAGGATTTTTTGAAGAAAAAAATAAATATTCATGCCAAATGTAACCCGCAACACTTGAGCTGCACTGCTAAAATCTTTAAAGTTATATAACTCCAAGACGAAGCTAGCCGTAAAACCTGTAATCTATATAAAAACATTCTATTAATTCTTGGACATTCTATTAATTTTTGCTACTTTGGAGCTTCTCGATACTTCATTAAATTGCAATAGCAATTTCAAACTTTGCAAAGAGTAGGGTTGCACTTGCCCGATCATGTATTTTATCATGGGCCACTTTACGTAGCTTTCTCAAGGCTAAAAAGCTTTTATAATATTTTCGTGACCATCAAGGAAAGATAAAAGCAAACTCTCAAGGTAAACTGTATAATTACTTCAAATTATTTTAAGAAAGTGTTGTGAATTGGTCCAAGTACATCTGTCTACTATACTGAATACATCTTCATAGGAAATTCAAATATCATTTGCATTGTCTGGCTTAGAGTACACGAGTAATCTACGTAACAGCATTTTCCCTCTTCAAAGTTTTTTCTCCCCTTGCGCCTCCTGGGCATAATTCCCAATCCAACAGAACCAAACGTAAGAGATTTGGTTCTGTTGAGGTTTTGAAAATGATAAAAGTTTGTTTCGTCCGTAGAAAAAATAATATACTAGCCAAATAATTAATATTTACAAGAAATAATCATCGCATTTCATATCATCACCATCTTCAGATCTCAAAACTGTAATCAACATACTCTCGCGGAGTGGCAGCTAGACAAGCAACTTTCATTTAGATCGTACACGCAGTGATGCTGATTTTTATGAATTCAGAAAAGAAGAATCTCACATTATTATAGTTTGCTGTTTAAACCACTCTCAGAACTTTGTACACTACGGCTGAGTCAAGGTAAGCGTTAACAACTAATTTGAAACAATCGTTTAATTGTGTTGAAGCCTTGAGATGATTATGGCGTAATGATTCGCATTGTTTCCCTTCCTTCCGTCATCCATCCTTCCTTCCTTCCCACAAAGTATAAGCAAGGTCGACCACCAAATTTTATTACCAACATACAGGCATAATGTTTCTCATTAAGATTATGCACATTAAGTGAGGAATGCCTTTCTCAAACGTTACACAGATCAGATGTTTCGTGGTTTCAAAAAACGACTCAGCGAAAAACAATTACAAACTTGATTAAAGCAGACAAATAAATCATTTAAAACATTCATTGCAACTCGCGATGAGAAATCTTGTAACATCGGTCAGAGCAACCCTGTCGAAGCAGTAGTGTTGACAGACATCCGGCTGTTAACGAGAAGATTGCTTCGGACGTAGTGTGCAGAGATGACAAGAGCTGACGTCTCTTCTTGTTCTTTTAGAAGAACTGAACTCCGTTGGCCTGAAATACGCATGGCGTCATTATACAATGAAAAGAATGAAATCTGTGAGTGCGGAGTGATCAAGGTAGCAGGACGGTCGAAGAAGGTCAAGTTTCTGTTGACAACGCTGTACAATTATTGCTGTTATTTAAATACAAGCAAAACGAATTGATATTTTTTTACTTATTAATGTAACACACTGGAGATTAAAATATATGTAAAAATATCCCGAATCTGCGAACATACATCTTCATGTATCACCCAACCTGAATCCGGAAGTTCACACTTTATAGTTCTTTATTAGTTAATTATTCCTTCACGAGTCCTATTACCTACAAATAATTGCACTTAAATGTAAATATAAGAATTAGACAAAGTGCTTACATAACATTTTAAAAAACGTTTATTAGATTTGTTTTACTGTTTTTGCACTGTTAGCATTTTTTATTTTATAAATATAAACAAGTAAACAAAACAGGAAATCAAATCACAGATTCCAGTAGCTAAAATATTCGAATTTAATTTTTAGAAATTATGTAAAATTCCATAAGAGGTCCGAATATGTCATTTACTTTTATATGTTTGTGAAGTTTTATCTAAAAAAACAATTGAAGACCTCGGAAGAAAAAAATAACCCCCCTGATTCCTGTATTTTTGAGCCACCATCTTGTGAACGAGGGTTTTTGTTATTATTTTCTGCACAAACATGTGGTTTATTGTAGAATTAAAAACATATTGTGCTTCTATCTATTAGAATATTTGTGAACTACTTCCACCCCGAAAAAAGGTCTACTTGAATAACGAATCACCAATCGAATTATTCACCTCATTTAAAATTTCACCAATCTCAAGGGTGTCTATATCGAACCCTTAGTTAAACGCAAACTTACCAGTAGGGTCTCTTCGCAAACATTTCATGTTTGAGGAGAAGGTATAAAACTTTTTTACACGCACATTACGTATTGATAATGATATTTAGATAATCTCTGTCTAAAAATGACGAAAAATTATAAAATTAGGCAATTAATTGATAAAATATCATTCATAAAACATATAACAAATGTCTCTTGTAATTATTCTGTATTGGACTGTTAGTTTTGCATCGCAATGTCGAGTCTTCGGCCCGCTGGAAATAATTTGGAAATATTCTCTCAAAAAGGTCTGGACACTACGCTGTCATGGTCGTTAGTAAATTAATTTTTCAGCAGGTTGTTAATAAATAAAAAGTAAATTAGGTTTATTACAATACCATCTAATAGTGTGAATTACTCATGAAAACTATCACTTTCTGTAGTTTTCCAACATTTAGAAATCCTCAAATACATGTTTCCGTCGAAATGATGAGGAGCAAATACTAGAAATCAGTACAAAAAGCAGTTCTCCCTCATGATGTTCTGTGAAAATTACGTCACAACATGCAGCACTTTCGCATCTTCGGGTCGCTAGAAATGTGCGCATCGATGTTGGCTTCAGGTCATAAAATGACCTGCGACGCAGCTGCTGCGCCACCGCATGGAAAACACACACACTAGACGGCACCTCCTGCGAGTGCTTTTACGCCGGGGAATCCTTCGGGCTGGCAGAGCTCTACACCGACTCTTAAGCCTAAGATGACATGCTATCTTGACACCTGGCTTATAGTAATTCATTGTAGAGTCAGCTTTCAAGGAAAAATAGAAATCATCTTTGAAGACAGTACGTCCCCTAACCGATACGTCGGATTAATACCCTTAAGACAAGTCTAAGAAAATTGAATAATTCTCAACATTATCGCGAGAAAGCATACCTATTCTTTCTCAGTCGAAATGTCTTAATGTAATTATAGTCGCATATTCATCCTTTCGCGAATATTCTACTCATTTTTCAAGTAAACTCAGTAATAGTTTTCAAGTAAACTCAGCAATTTCAAGTAAACTCAAATAATACTCAGGAAACATTAAATTCAAATCAATAATACGGAATAAAATTTAAGTCAAAAATACGAACCGTCGGAAAACCGCATTCTATCACAGAAATAAAGAACCATTAAGTTAACACTGTATGTTTTTATTACTGGGTTGAGGTTTACAAATGGAATTATAGAAGAGAATTATATATCTCTGATGCCGAGAATGTTAGTGCCATATTCGCACCTCGGGCTTATATTTCAAATGTATCCTGATTACTTGACCAATAACATTTGGCTCAACAAAAACGAATAGCGCAACACAAATAAACCTTACGCCGCAGATCGATCGTGAGTGCGCTGCTCGCTTCCTATGAAGGCGGCTAACCCAAGTGACAAGCACTAAATGTTTGCACCAGTCATTAAATCGAGTTCCTTTCTTCGGCCGACAGTAATTTACGCATGCCCTGTTTGGATTTCAGCTGCCCCAACCACATTAAAAAAGTTACGAATCTTCCAAAACAAAATTTTAAGAATAACAGTAATGCCACCTGTTTTGTCAGCAACAAGACCCTTCACAACGATCTTGCAACAGAACCAATTACTTCCTTTATTACAAAACTGGTACATCATTTTTTCAATAATTTAAATCATGTACATGGAGCAGTCACTTACGAAATAGGAACCGATCAGCCCCCACTCTCCCGCCTAAGAAACAGACTCCCATTCCACATTTTCATTCAATATCTCTCTGACATTAGATAAGGCAAGAACATTTCTTGCAATTACCTATCCCTCTCATCGCATTTCCTTTTTAATCCTGCCATTGCTCTCTAACAAAATTTCCTCGCAATAACCCTGGTTGAAGGTAAAACACATGAAATTACTATCAGGGAGGTAACAAGAAGTTACCCCTCTTCACACTTTGCTGATACGAAGTTGCTGGGCAATCAACTGAAGAGCCTCATGGCTGAACGTTGTACTGTCTGTGAATGTAAAATAAAATTTTAAAAAATTGAGTTCCTGAGTTAATATTTTAAACGGTAACTAGAAGCAACCACAGACCGTTCCACTCAAACTAATGGCTTATAAAAATTTGAAAGTCAGCTTTGAGCTTAGTCCTCGATCTGCAGAGAATTAAATAACTATTGACAACAAAATAAACTTATATAAAATAGATCTACGAGGAATTTCTCAGAAGCAGCTCCTTGAATACCCTAACTTTTAATCATCTTCACTTCTGTACTCCTCATAGCAAATTACGAACGAGTTCAGCAATTTTGTTATTCTTGCCGCTGAAGACACATACTGGTCTTTTTATTGAATCATTTCGAAGATTCTAAAAATTTTATTAACCGAAAGGAATAAGGTCCTAATTAATCTGGATTATTGACATTCTACTCTAGTTCTATTATTGTCCTTAAACACCAGTACCAAAGACAGCCAGAACAATTGTTGCAATACAAACCAACTTACTTTACTTTAAATGTATTGGACATAGATTGCACTATAAAAGCATGTTGAAAATTACATTTTCTTGTAAAATATTACTATAATGCCATTTCAAGAGAAGGATGGCAATTTTGAATAAAGTGTTAGAATAATTTCTGTGAAAATAGAGTTGATTTTTCTACAATTTCGGATGTTAAAGTTCAATTTTGTGTTTTAAAAAGTAATTTATAGTAATCCCTGAACATTCGCGAGAGTTAGGATTCCCCAAAAGCATCGCCAATGTCAAAGCCGCGAATTTTAAGTCTGTCTTTTAATGAAGAAAGATGGGTTGGGTTCCTAGATATCGAAAAGCTGTTTCAAAAAGGAAGAAAAAATATGTGACGAACAATTACAATAGAACTGAGTAAGTGCTTCTACATAGTTCCTATTTAACATTCCAAAGAGAAGAAATAAAACAATATTTGAAACTTATTTCCAAGTTGAAAGTGTTTGGGTATAGGATTTTGGTACTTTTGTTTTATCACCCTCCTCGTTGTTCTAATATCCGACTATGGAATTGCCGCTTCTATTTCTCTCTTAAATTTCGAAGTCATTTCCATGTTCTTATCATATTGGAATGCCTTTTCTAGCAGAGCTTGTTGAAGATTTAGAACGCCATTAACCCGTTTTGAAGTTGCTCCAGGATGCAGTTTTGTTTCCATTATTGCATCATTATGTTCGTGGTTTTCTTCGCTGATGATTTTCTGAAGCCTCTCTTCAGTCAGGTCATTATAATGAGAGTTCCACATATTCTGAATATTTTTTTCTGACCACGTGCCCAAATCCCTTACCTCCAATTTTTACGTAACCAATTTATTTTACAATTTTGTTATTCTACAAATGTGAATTGACATTCCAACTTCGACATTTTTGCAGAACGTGAGCTCCAGTGACTGCCAAGTTCGGTTCCCACATGACGCTGATAAAGGAAATAAAATGTGCTCGCTTTCAAAAAAATGTAGTACGACCAAAAGTCGCCCTCGCGAGTGTTAAAACCGATAGCATATCTCTAGTCGGAATGTCCGGAACTAGCAAATAACGAATTCTCGGATGTCGAGGGATTACTTTATTGAACATTGTTGGCTGTATCTCGTTTGGTAGTGTGTTCATATAAAAAAGCATGCTGTTTAAATCATCATCATCATCATCATCAACTGCAAGGATTAGACTTGTTCAGTCTGTTCCGGCTCCTGAAAACTGCTCACTGCATCTTCTCAGTGGTCTTCCCACATTTCTTCTTCCCTTCGGCTTGTTATTTAAGGCAACTTTGACTATCCCTTCTTCGGGCATTCTTAATACATCATTTTTCCATTTTTCTCTATATTCTTTGATACTGTCATTCACACTTAAAATTTTTAATTCATTTCTAATTTCTTTGCTTTTCTTGTGATCAAGAAGTGTATAACCTGCTACGGTTCGAATAAACTTCATTTCAGCTGATTTTAATCTTCTAATTTGGTCTTTCGTTAATTTCCAACATTCACTTCCGTATGACAGCATGGGTAGGGCCATTTTTTTGTAGAGTATCAGTATAGTTTCTCTTCTGACTTTATTTTTCAAAGTTCGAGCTATTGTACCACAGAAGTGTCTACACCTGTTTAATTTTACTTGTAAATCATTATTTTTATATATTATTTTATAGCCAAGGTAATTAAATGCATTTACTTGTTCTATTGTATTATTTCCAAGGGCTATTTTGGCTGATATTGGTTCACAACTCCTAAATGCCATGATTTTAGTTTTGTCTATTGATATAATCATATTATATTACTTAGCTATATTATCTAATTTATATATTGCTTCTTGAATACTGTCTTCAGTGGAGCCTATAACAACTTGATCATCTGGAAACAATACTGTGGTAATATTTACATTATTTACTGTAAATTGTCTATTTAAAATTTTTAGCCACTCATTTATGACTTCGTCAATATATATGTTAAATATGGTAGGTGACAGTGGGCCCTTGTCTTACACCTTGACTAATTATTGCAGTTTGTTTTCCATTTTTTGTTATTATTTTTATTACGTTTTCTCTATACAGGCTCTGTATAGCCCTTATTAGATGTTTTGGTACTCCTTTCTTTTTTGATATTTTCCACAGTAGTGTCCCCCTAACTTTATCAAAAGCCTTCTCATAGATGAACAGGTAGAAGGTTGGTAAATTTTGTTCGCGTCTTTTCTCAGTTAATTGGGATATTGGAAATATACAGTCACTGCAAGATCTTCTTCTCTTAAATCCATGTTGGGCTTCTGAGATTTTGTTTTCCATTGTAGGTTTTAGTCTTCTTCCTATAATATTAGCATAGATTTTATTGTAAGAGTTCAATAAGCTTATTCCTCTATAATTGTTACATAATGTTCTGTCACCTTTTTTATATATAGGACAGATATATGATTCATTCCATTCGTCCGGAACATATCCCTCATGTCAACATGTATTTATGAAAGCTAGTAATATTAGTTTAAACTGTAGGGTTGCATGTTTTATTAGCTCTACATTCAAGCCATATGTACCTGCAGATTTTTTATTTTTACTAGCTTTAAGTACTTCTTCAAGTTCTTGCATACCAATGTTGTCTACATTGCCAGTGGGTTTCATTAACACTGCATCAGCTTCATCATTCGTCCAGAGATTTTTAAAATAATCTAACCTGTTTTAATAATTGTTTAAATAGTTAATAGCTGTTTAAATAACTAAACAGATTTTAAATTCTATCTCTTTCTAATAAAATTGGCTTTGTGAACTTTCTCATTTGCTTTCACACTATGTGTTTTACTGAAAATGCATTTTTTTACACTTGATTATGATATACCGTATATGAATATTAAAAGACAATGCCGGGAATCCTTAATTATCTGCGTAACATCTTTACATGATTCGTAGTAATAATAAGTTCATCACTTTTTCCTGAGAAATGTAATGTTCAGAACTGCCTTACAAAGTCCCCGATATCTGAATTTTGATTAAGCAGAAGTTTGAACATGGCATAATGATGTTTACTTTTTTACCTCGGACTGTTGAGTACTACAATGTAGCACTTCAACCCGTAATTCAAAATGCAAATGTAGGGTGTATATCACGTAGTGAGTTCCAAAGAAGCAGAAACTCTCAGAATCGGTGATGAGGCTGAGGACAAGCGCGACACCCCTTCTGCGCAGTGCCTCTTGGGCCACAAAATACTAAGAAATGTCCGTATCCGGAACCATCGCAAACTGCCATTGCCAACACTCGCTGATTCCTTTGTCACGTCGAAAAATACGCTGACGCAGATTGCCGTTGGGATAGCTACTCAGAAACCTCCACGTGCGAACAGGAGAGACTGCGTCATGCGGCAGTGGGCATTGGAGACCCCGCGGCGACAGCGTCTACGTTTACAACGCCATTTGCGTGAATCAACTTCTGGGAGATGGCATCAAACAAATCTTCAGCTACGGTACACATGGACGTTTATGGGTGCTTTCCATGCGATAGACACGCAGTTGCGAGATACCAGCGACTGGAAGAATTGTTTTGGCGTAACAAACAACTCAGAACAATTAGATTGAACTTCAGTCTTAATATATACAAACTTTTTCTCTCATTTTCTTTTGAAAAATATGAGTATGTATCGATATCATAAGACATGTCTTGGAAAATAATATTTTATGGACACTTTTACAACTCAGACTAATACGATGTACACGTCCTACGTCATTTCTGGTCAGTGCTACTTACAAATTGTTCAAAAATGCACTTATAGGGAAATTGGCAATTGACTTTCATCTGTAGAATTTATTGTAACATAATTGTTATTAGAATGTTTTTGATTAAATAGTAAGAATTATTATACAGTTACTGCTCCCATTTTCTCAATGAATAAGTATTTAAAACGTACAACTGTTTAAGATGCAGTTAATCACGAAAAGATTAAAGAAACATTTTAGAATTCGTTGAATCTGTGTCTTCAAATAATTGTATTAAGCCTTGGAATGTAATTTTTCAAGTGATAAATGAAATACTCCATTTTCAATACGCGCGATAAAAACACAAAATACAACCCAAAACTTTTTACTTCTATTGATATTCAAATACTTCGTTATTCTTTCAATAAATGAATACAAAATACCGAAAATTCCTCTGGTAATGTTAAGCCCTCCAAATATCTCGTCGCAGAAAGGCACGTCTCATTTAGCTAGATTGGTAATGTTAAGCCTCCAAATATCTCGTCACAAGTAAGTCACGTCTGGTCTAGCTAGATTGGCAGTATGCCCTACAAAAACGTTAGGTTTGAAAAGTTATAAAATGGATGTAAATTGAATTTTTGATCATTTGCTTTGTTTCATTTACAGAAAGACCTCATCCATTACAACTGGCACAACAAGAGATGATTTGATAAGCAAATGACGGCAGATAAGCATTCATTCCAACATTTTATTAAAATTTAAGGTTTATACTTCATAACTGTTAAGTAAGAGCAAGCGATATCAATCTAAACAACCACGCAATTTGGTTGAGGAGAAAGCTCATACTTCTGATCGAAAACTTTTAGTGTTTTAATATAAGATGTTTATGTAATCCATAATGAATGCTTATAGGATTTAAAATATTTCAGTGAAAGATGACACATGCAAGTTATATCGTTGACAGAGGGCGTGCGAAGCTGCGTCTGCTAGGAGAGTTTGATCATTTATCAAATGTAATACGAATGATGTTCAGGTCAGTAGACGATGATTTTTGTCGAGTTTCTAAAACAGTAGCCGAAGACTGCATCACTCTGCAAAATGTTTTCTTCCTCCAGCTTATGGTTTGGAGCACCAAACAGTAACGTCTCAAAGTGTCAGTCCAGTTCGGGTAGTTGGAGGGAAAGTTTTCACACTTGATTTACATTGTTCTCATAACGTCACTAAAAATAAAATTATAAGATTTGATACAAATCATGTCGATGAGAATATGTTGCATGCGTGTGAATTAAGCCATCAAACGGATGTAAACGAACAGAGCATGACTTCCGAATTTCAAAGAAGCCGCGTTGTTTTCTTTGACCCTGCAACTACTGACCCTGGAGTCCACTGGACTCCACCAATTTTTCAAATTCACACCAAGTGGAAATTTCTGAAGACAGACTCATAGCACTTCACGTAAATTTGAATTACACCGTAAGCTTACCCACATGCTATTTACTGCCTCAGTTGGTGCAAATACGTCGGCCAGGATGGAAGCTAAATCATTGGTGGTGCAACTAGCGTCTACTGGAATTCAATGTGTAGTGCCTGATTATTCCGCACGCAAATAATAAAAGAGAAATATTATTCTCCCTATAATGCTCATGCGACATGGCAGTGTAAAATCATTACAAATTTGTTCCATCTTAATTGTTGTGTCATTCTTTTAAAATCTGAAGAAAGATTATACCTTAAAAATGTGATAAACTTTACGTTTTAAATTCCGTTTTTGAATCATACATCATTTTCTGAGTTTTTTGTAACAGTAAAAATCTTTGGGATCCATGAGACCCCAGTGTGCAGTTTATGTAATACAACATAAGTGTACATTAGCAAGGTTAATCGTGCTTTTAATGAAGCTCACAATAGACAATTTCAAACCCAGAATTAAGCATGTAAATAATATTTGTTGCATTCATGCTTGGAAACTGGTAATTACCTTTACTTTATGCATTGGAAAGTGTTATTCTGCGGGACGGCAAAATAGGCTTTGCAGTATGCGTGCCGCAAAAATGTCATGGCCGTATAGAACAACTGAGTACTGCAAAAGCAAACAAAACACACAGATGACATGAATCAACATGACTGTTGCCTCGCGTATTGAGAATAATTCCAAGAGGTTGTATTTGTAATTTTTCATTAATTCGTTCTACACCATAACGTACAAACTCCAACGAAACTTTTATTGGCATGCTCATTAAACATTTCATTCGTATGCCAACTATTAACTTTCTGCACTAATTACGTGCATAACTATTCTTTCAATTGAAGTATTAAAGAGTTATTTTCTAACAGTTCTAGGTACATGAACATATATATATGCTCGAGCACAAATTAGTCAACGTTTGACTGTCAATTCCATGCGCTACTTACTTACCATTCTTACACATTTGGTTTGACATCAAAGAGTGCCAAAATATCACTGGTAAGACACGACTAAACAGGCAATACGACTGAAAAACATTGTATAACTAGATTTCCTAGCTCAACAGTCAGGGGACTGTCAGGCGAGAGTGATCTCGGGCGTGCAAATAGAAATAAAACCCTTAAATATTCGTTTGGTTGTCCTTCTCAGCAGTTTCGGATATAGATGTAGTAGTACAGCAAGTTGTACTACACCCTAGGGTGCCTCTCGCATCCCAGCCTCCGTATCTCTCTGTTGGTATAGTCGTCATTTCTCAGTCCTCTTCTGACCATTGCCTCTTCCACTCCTCTCCGCGTAAGTCTAGGTCTTCCTCTTCTTCGATGGGTAGCTGGTTGCCATTTCCATAGTATTGTCGGATATTCTAATTTTTCAAATAGGAATCAAATACCTCTCGTTTCCGGAAGTATGAAATGTTTTCGGTGTGGTTCAGAAGAACCATTTCTTGTAATCTAAAGGTTAACACTTCCGCGACAAGTTTCAACTCAAAACACGGAAGTCATTCAGCTCAAACTGGCTACACTGCTGAGGAGTTGAGGATTTTATCACAGAATGCTCACGCGTTTGAAAAAATACTTTCCTGTTTCATCACTTGCCTCCCGCTATTAATCATTATCTTCTTTAAATGGAGAATAACAGTACAAAACAGTACATAGTATACAGTTCGTCGATTTGCGAAAGGAATATTAGAAAATACTTCGAAATTAATTAGACTGCAATTTCCGGGAATACAAAAGGACGAATAGCATGGAAACCAAAACCGTTTTCAAATTTAAAATCAGCGATCAAATATATTACGAAGTAATTAAAAATCTTCTCTCATATCTGTAATTTAAAAAAGATTGTCAACCAGTGAATTCACTAAATAGTTTCACACATTAAAATTATTGTAAAAATTACCTATCAATTCGATGAAAGGCCTTCAAATATTTCAACATCTGGTATTGTTAAGTCAAGGACCTATTTCTACAAGGTGGGACATGACAAGAAGAAGAATAAATACAATGTGACCTAACCTAACAAAGATATAGTATCCAATCAAGCAAATGCTAAATCACTTTCATCTTCTAAGTCTTGTTGCCTTCTATTACATTTTTTCTTTTATCTGCCCACTTCTCGTTTTCTGCGCCCGCAACTTCTTTAAGCATTACTCTCTTTTATTTATTCTGGCCATGCTCGGCCTTCCCCTTTATCTTCCTTTCTTACGCATGCTATACTTTTTAAGATGAAAAATAACTGGCTATAAACCATCCAGACAGAATTTATGATGAAACCTCTTTCTATAAGTGTATGTTCATCTAACATATGATGCAGTCTCCAGTCCCCGAATTCTAAAGATACTTTGCGTATGGAGCAGGTTCGTAGAAAAAGAATAAATGAAAAAGTTACATAATGGAAATTTGCCAGCCCATCATAGCTGTTTGCAAATTGTAGTTCTCCTTTAACATATGGAAGGTAGACTATCCTGATTACAACTTTGGTTCAGGTTTACTACCAATTTACTAATTCATTAATAGATTTTTATGTGGACCACGAATTCATCGCCTGTTCTTTGAGTTACAGGTACCAAAGGCTTCAAAATTAGGTATTTTGAAAAAAAGTAAACTAGTGATGTTAGAACAGGACGTACTTGAAAATTGGAATTCGTTTTGAAAAAAAATCTTGCTTTTTAAATTGCTTTCTTTGATTAGAAACAAAATTTTGCGAAAACCCCTCATTAGGAAAAAAATGTACATAATCGTATTTACATATCAATCTTTTGAAGAAAAGATGTTATAAATAATACGGCCTCTATATTCCATGTTGCAGTAGTAGGAAGACGCCGAAATGATTTTGAACTTTCAAAATGTCCCAAAATTCTGAGAATTTAAAGCAAATAGGATCTACACCATAAATGTTTTTTTGCTTTATTCGAGGGGGCGAATCAAAGAAAAATTATTCAGCTATTTTTTAAACAAATTGAAAATGTCGTTGGGGCTTCATTTAAAATATCAAAACATCCGTATTCAATGCAAGGGACCGCGTCATCAGCCAAATCGATCAGGAAATACCAATTTGATGAAAAACCTGCCTTTGCTTACCCGCCAACGTTGTTCACTGACGGACGGACGGACGGACGTGCCGACATTTTACCGTAAATCAATTTTTCATTATCAGAGATCCACGATACGAGATCTTCTGTGAAAAAATAGCTTGCATCATTTTTCTCTATATTACGTTAGTAATATGAGAGAAATTAAAAGGAACCCTAAATCTTGAAAATTCTCACCACACAAGAAGTTAAAATAGATATTACTAGAAAGTCATTTTAAAGGTTATCAACATCACTAAATGAAAAACAATTATTTACAACAACTCAAAACAGTAGAAGGCTTTCATAAATTCCGGACTGTAACTACATGATATTCAAAAAGTTCCCATAACTTGCGATGTGCAAACTGCAGACTCTTGTTACTAATGCATGTGGATTCATATCCTTGACATTCAAAATAAAGACAAGCCCACACAGGTGCGATTTACAATCAAGAAAACTCTTTACATAAGTAGTTGCCACTTTGTAATCCTCAAAAGCTTAGTTGGTCCCAAATTTTCTGTCTTCTTGCAATACTAATAACTTGTATCATGCAATTTCCATTTACAAACGAGCTGTGCCACTTTTCTCTGGATTAAATATAATTAATTGAGTGGAGATATTATTTTTTCAATATCCTCTAAATTCAGAATATCACTATTTACGGTATATTAAATATCGTTGCCGTCAAAGTCTAATTTTACAAACTCATATAGTTATACATGTTATTCAAACAATGATTCTCGGGAAATTTTCCGTTATTTGTCTTAGACATTTGTACTTTAGAAAAGTAATTTCTAAACCATTAAAATATGGCCAATAAAACTACTTGAACTAAAGAAGAAGTAATTTTTGCCACTTTTGTAATTCTAAGCTAGAGGAAAAACAAAGTTTGTGTAAATTCAGACATGTCTCGATTGTGTATGCGTGTGTGTGCATGTGTATGTGTGTGTGTGTGTGTGTGTGTGTGTGTGTGTGTGTGTGTGTGTGTGGAGTGTACGTCCATAGATATATATATTACAGCTCCAAGGACACTTTTTGTATTCTATGAATAAGGAAATTGTAAGATCTTTATTTTAAATGTGTTTTTGATTTGTGGTATATCATTAAGTTGCTTCAAACCTTGAGGATATATCTTTGTGCTACTGGATTAATAATTGTTACAAGTAGACATCAACACATCATTCATCAAAATCTGACATATCCCAAGAAGCATTAAATATTGTTACTTTAGCAGACTACGTTTTTACACTTCATCGATGAGGGCATGGAGTGTAGTATTCAACACAGCAGCATGGAATAATATTTTAAATTTTGTTTTAACATTTTCTTGTCTCATTTCTTCTTGGTTTCTTTCTCTTTATCTTATTGGTGTATGCCTTATCACCTTCTGAGAAGAACGGGGAAAACGAATCGATGTGGAGGAAGTTGACATGACCTTCATTAAGGTCCGAATAAAAGAGATGTATTAGTAGGATGGTATAATTTTCATTTTTTAGCTAAAGTGTTCATCAGTCGATGTTCAGATTATTAAAACAAAGTAGAAATAAACGGGTGTCGAATGTTAACGTTGGGTAATACTTAAATCAACTCGACAATACCCCTAACTTATCTGCTTGTTCTGACAGATTCCCTACGTTTTATTGAATATAATGCATAATTTCAACACCGTTGTCGTTACTACAGGCGTCATATGTATTCAAATAGAAAGAAAACTCTTCTTGACAACTTGTAACTAGAAAACTACAACACTCTGCCACCTAGCAACTTAATGATATGATTCGGTGGTCTCTAATCTGTAGAAGAAACTGTCCAATTACAAAGCTATCAACTGACAATGAAGCAAATTATGTTGACAATTTCGACAAATCATTATAGTTTGGATATAAAAGAAGTGCACCTTAATTCAGTAGTACAATTAATTCAACTTGGTAAGATGTGAGGGTTATCATGACGTTGTCCCGACCCTTTCAAATAATTGCAAATCAGAGGTGACACTTCCAACGCACTGTTTTTCTTTTCACCCCATATTCTCCTAAAATAATTCATAACACCCATCAGTCCTGTTTCTGACTGCAGAATGTTCGCACATTCACGAATCAAACGGGAATTTATTGAAAATGCATAGATGAAAAAATTAAGAACTGAAAGGAAAAGCACACGCGAGAGCTGAGCCTACGAGCCGAAGCACGCGACCGCTAGCCCGCGGGAGGCGTGGCGGCACGGAAACGGGCGGGTCGCCGCGCCCCTCCTCCTCCTCCTCATCCGCGGCCTCCCGCTCTGCGGCCCGCGGCGCGCGGTGTTTGGCCTCCCCACCCGCCGGCTCCGCCGCCTCCTCCTCTCCGCTTCCAGCCGGTGACATTAACCTTGACACTCAAGCGCCGCCGCAGCCGCCTCCTCCGTATATATAAAGCTTGCACGTCTGGGACCCAATCAAAGCGACCCGAAGCCCAAGTGACATCACTCATCGTGTGAACCTGACATTTGGTGAACGGCGAGCGCTCCTCCCCCGATTAATACGCGCGCGCGTTATTCCGCTCCCTCCCCGTTGCAAAAAACGCCGCCGCCACACACGGCCGGTAGCATATTTCTCCCCGAGAATACCCGCGTCACTTCACCGGCAGACGGAAAAAAAAACCGGTTCCGTTCGCCGGCGGTCGGCGAAGCTCCCTTACGAGCTTTTAAGATAAATTATATAACTGCCCCCTTCGCCGCGAGTGCGTCCGTGAGAGTGTGTAGGTGTGCGCGGTGGTCAGCGGAGAAACAGTAGTTTTTTGTCGCGCGGCGGCGGTGCGGCGCGTCGTCCGCAATAAAAACAAAGAAGGCGAGAAGAGGAAGAGAGGGAGCACCCCCGACCTCAGCTATATAGCGAAGCGGCGCCGCGCGCCCTCCGACACTCCTCGGCAGCTGCAGCGCGCCGCCCGCCCGCCCGCCCGCATCGCACGCAGCGCTCTACAGGTAAGAGGCGCGCCCCCGCGGGAGACGCAGCAGGGCTCTGGCCAGCCACCCTCACCCAGCCGCCATCGTCCTCGCCCAGCCGCCCTCGCCCAGCCGCCCTCGCCCGGCCGCCCTCGCCCAGCCGCCATCGCCCAGCCGCCCTCGCCCAGCCGCCCTCGCCCAGCCGCCCTCGCCCAGCCGCCCTCGCCCAGCCGCCCTCGCACACCCGCCCTCGCACACCCGCCCTCGCACACCCGCCCTCGCACACCCACCCTCGCCCAGCCGCCCTCGCCCAGCCGCCCTCGCACACCCGCCCTCGGCCAACTGCCCTTGCACACCCGCCTTCGGCCAACTGCCCTCGCTCAGCTGCCCTCGCCCCGCCGCCCGCGCCCTCGCCCTCGCCCAACCACCTTCGCGCCGATCAAGCGGCAAAGCGCGCAGGGAAAGGCGACTCAGACAACCTTTCGGCAACCTCGTGTGCAATATATCTCATACGGTGTCGACAAATTCACGGGAGCGAGTTGGGAAGAAAAGGATGGATTCCTTTTGAAAGGTCTTGCATAAGAAATAATAATCAATTGTGTTTCAAAAATATTCGTATGACAGACAAATTATGTATACAACGTATCCGTGTTTATTGGTAGAAATCATTTTTATTGTAGGTGCAGAGTTGTCTGAGGGAATAAATAAAATTCGAAAGCGCTGTTGGCCACAAGAAAGAGCAACTAGACGTTCGTAATAAGAAATGCATTAATGATCGTTTAGTTAAAGTTAATTTCCTTTCCGAATATTGACATTTGTGGGTTTAGTTGACCCAGTTTAGAGACTTGATAACGTCCTCCTAAGATAACTGAAGAAAATAACTTAGCATCATTATTGGTTGAAAATAGTGACCGAAAATATATGTAAAATGAAAAGTATGTTTAGTACCATTCGCATACTTAATAAGGAACTTAGAAAAACAACTCGACGTTTTATTGTTAATTCTTCGTGTAGGTGTAGGAACATTTATGAAGTTTGCATCAGCTAGTTCCAACTTCAACTTATAGCCTCGTCAGTTCTGCTAAAGTGAGTGAGTAGCCTACTAACTTCTTGACGTTTTGCTGAAATGAATAGCACTCGCCCGAATGTCCTTACGACGATGCATCTCTTTTTTTATTGTTATGTGTTCTATTTTTCGTTATTCTATAAAGCAATGTAAGATGTTAAAGCCAATTTATTGCAATTTTACTTCCTGCATGTATAGTAAATTCATATTTATCGATATTTCAAAATTATGCACTACCACATTTTATTATATATTTAAATTTTATGGCAAGTATTTGTTCGGAAAAAGCTTCAAGCTTACAATTTCGTGACCTAAGCCACTTATTTTTTGAGTGGATCACTATAATTTGCTTTTGTATTCTGTAACATGCAATCTTTGCACTTTATTCACTTATTAATACAACAGAAAATATTTTTTCAACCTTGAAAAATATTTTTAAAACAACGAGTTGAAAGTATTCGAACTTGTGTAATATTTTTCGTGAAACTATTTGAATTCAACAAAAACCTCCTCCTCAATTATTTGGCTATGAAGATTGTTTCGCGATTTGCACCTGGGTTTGCTTCTGAAATTGAAGTGCGACATACAAAGCCTGTCAAGTATTACGAAACGCACGGGTGCTAAACGGCAGGTTTAACGAGAACGTTAAGTCATACGAAGGGATGAGGAAATCCAATGCTATTTTCTGCGGGTATTCTTCCGGGAGAGAAACTGTAAGACTCCTCCCGTCCAAAGAAGCAAGAGAAACAACACTTCAACGTGACGTTTTCTTTTCTTAAGGAAAAAGATGCGGCCAGCCTCATTAAGTGAGCTAATTAACACTCATTAGTTTACGACCGCAACTAATTATTGCTTAACACCGTTCTGATTTGCAGTAGTTTTGTTTTCACGGAAAATGTATCACGAACTTACGCATTTGACGCGATTTAAGGTTTACATGAATATATAACGCAACATTAAGCAACAGCGTTAAATTCATTTTAGGGATTTAAATCAAAGCTATTAGCTTCTCATCAATAGAATATAGAATCGCCAAAAGGTGGGATCAAGTAAAATCTCAATGAAATTCATAAAGACAATAAATGAAACATGGACCTCTTATGAACGATTTCTAACACCACAATACTCTCTACAAACGAATTATTAGAGTAACACGTTTACATAAAAGTGGTAATCTAGAACAATATTAGTCCTAGAATTGATTACATGTATTCCATTATAAAAGGAATTTCAAAACTGGAAGTTAATTAGATACTACAAATATAATAGTTAATGCAAAGAAATACGAAGATTTTTTGCTACTTTGGATTATGTTTATTTTTTATTATGCCTTAAAGCTTCAAAAATAAAATAATGAATTAAAATGTCTTTTAGATAATTCCAAAAACCAATTGGTCTATTTCTTCAATGATATTACAGATTATTTTCATGAAATCTCAGAAATCCATTTCCAAAACGCTTTTGTATAAATTCTAGACAAAAAATAAATGAACAATGGAATTAAATAATTCGCATTTAGACGCCTTTTTATTCACCTTAAGCGAATGCATCGTATGAATATACTAAATTGTCGCGGTGTAAGGAAAACTAATATCTAAATTGTGTATTAATAAATACCCACAACTGAAGATGATTTAGGGGTATATTATACACTAAATTTTCCGTTAATATTTATAGGTCCTTAATGTCATTACGCAAAGCACAATATTATCGGTCATTCGGCATCGCTTGATACGTAAACGTAAAAGCGGCCTAAAAGGAAATTTAAAGATATAATTTCCTGTTTATTTCCTTTTAGGACATGAATTAAGATAAAAATATCTGGCGTTATAGAACATTTCTTTTTCTTCTTGACCAGCCGTGTGATTGAAAAAGTTAGAACGTAACAGATAGTATCGATTCAATATTCTTATTATTACTTCTGTAACAGTTTAATGAAGAAATTAAGAGTACTTTAAATATTGAGTGTCGCGTAGTGAACAGGGGGAGTGAAGAATTATTTACCACGCCTCCAGAGATGTAAATCGAATAAAAAGCTAAATGGAAAAATAGATAACAAAAGTATTCTATAGCGAAATCAAGAAATATGAGAGGGAATTCAAGATTTCCAAATTCATCTAGAAAGTAAAATGAAATAACTAAAATAAAGTGATCATTCACCTCACATCATACTCGTATAAAGATACGAAGAATTCGTAAAACAGACTTGAGAAAAACATTTCTATTCATATAGGGTGATGCTTTTGAAAAGTGCAGTACAACAAATAGGCAAAACGTATTGACTCCTTCGATATCTCAAACTCAATGTCACAAACTATGAATAAAAATAGCTAGTACAAGCTTAATATCCATTAAAGAAAATCAAGGGGCATTAAATACAATCCAAGAGATAACTAATTAGCTGAAACACACATGAGACATCGTAAACATTAGAAGTACTGTGGCCACTAAAATCTCTTTGAAATCGAGCCATGTAACCCTACAGTCGTATCATCTCGCAAGAAAACTGAGGATAAGCAGCCGGAGTCTTCGCTTTCCCAGAGAGGTCGGTCGCTGACCTTACATCTGCATCCTCCTCCGCTCTCAAGAGGACCAAGGTTGCGGCAGAGACGACGTTTCGTCGTCCTTAAGCGCTGATATTTAAGACCTCCGCGCAACATGAAACGGACAGTATCGAACACGATTCGCCGCGCGTCGCGACGCCGCCACCCCAACCGGTTCTTAATTGCTTGTTAAGTTGTACAGATGTGCCCGGCGTGGCAGAGTGAGTTATCTTCTGCAGCCCCCTGAGCAGTGGCGATATAATAGAATAAAGTCGAATAACGAGCTTATCACGTCTCGCAAGAAGAACATTAATTTCTGGCCAATTTTTCAGGCTGGCAATAGAAACGAAAGTTGACTTTAAATCCCGTCTTTGAGGTGTACTTGGGAGGGAAATAAATACGCTTTTTATCTTCAAAATGGTGCAACGAATAATAAAAAGAGGAACATAAAATTTGCATATTTATTTCTCTTTCAGCCACTTTAAAAGAATTCTTTCGCTCAGAGAATCATTTAAAGGCAAGGGATTCCACCTGTAGTTTAAGCTTCGCATAAAATCCTCATTAAATGTTCAACACCTCAGCCAAATGTGCTGAACACACCCTCTTTATGAGAAGGGTGCTGAGTTTCCTAGATGCCCACGACGCAGCAAAGCATTCTCACGCTATAAGCAGGAGAATGGGAAAATAAGCAGTGAGAGCACTGCCTCAAAGAATTCAAAACGTTTTGACATGATCATCTCTAAACCTTGAATATTATAATGCCCATTTATATATTTTAGTTTCAATCACCAATGCTGAATTTTACTGGAGGAGTTTATTTTTATAGTAGAAGATCAAAGTGCAAACATGAAAAATTGTTCCTAAAATTTGAAAATGTGCTTCTACTAATACTTGATGAGAAGTGAGCGATGTCACTAGTGTAATACTAATTGTATATTTTTTCAAAAATGTATTACTATTTCAAAACAAAATTCAACCAAAGGATAAGAGCCACCAATTTTCTTCAGGCAACAGAAACGAATATCAAACTTGATGCGCACCGCTTCTATTTATTTACTTAATTTACGAAATAAAATTGAACACAAGATTTTCTTGCACTCTTAATGTACCTGAATTAGATTATCCGAATTTCCACGTTTTCCTTTTAGATTTGATATCAGTCTCGCCGTAATCAATTCTAACGACCAATTTTGCCGAGATTGTCTGTGTTGTTATGGTATATTGCTTACCATTTTGTTTATTTTGTTATTCTTCAATCACTCAATTAGTTCTTCCTGAATATCTAGTTTTGAACTGTTACTATATTTATAAATGTTTTGCCTTACTCCTTTGCATGTAGACTGCCTTGCGCCATTGCACACCACGTGCAAGCGAGATTTTTCATTGTGTCTCCTTACCTTTGTGCGGATAATAAATGATCGTATCCTCACCCCGCCTTCGGCCTTTCCCTTATCTGCCGCAACAACGTCCGCAGTCGGCGCATCATCACCCGCGCTACTGCGCGGCCTCTCCCCCACCCCCTCCCGGCGCCATCCGCCTTCGCTCCCATTCCCCACCCCACCCCCACCTCCGCGGATCCCGGGTCCGGGGGAGGGAGTGAGGGGGGGGGAGCGCTTCCGCGGCGCCCGGGCTCCTAATGGGCGCCGGCGCTTTCACGGGGCCTCCCTCGTCCCTCCGCCCTGGACCGCGCGCGCGCGGGAGCTCACCTTCTCTGCCCGATACTAGCGCAGCGGCTTCGTGCTTGAATAAATAGCCGGATACCCGCGGTCCGCCCGCCCGGCCCGGGGAATAACATTCTCGTTATCCCACCCGCCTCGCCGGGCGCGCGGGGAGAGAGAGGGGAGCCCGGAGGAGCCGAATTCCCGGCTTGCCGGTCAACGGGAGGTCACTCACTGCTGAATGTTCTGACTCTCGTACTATCATTAGCACCGAAGATTACTAAGCAAATTAACACTGAAACGACGAACGGCATCATTGAAATGTTTGTTTGAAATTTTCCATTGTTTTGCGACAAAAGTAATTCTTCAGGTTTCCTCCGATTTTTTCTTCAAATATTTCACTATGAAGAAATTATGTTCACAGACATTACTTAAACGTGCTCTCAATCGTAGGCCGACTCTCAACCATACTACAATGAAGGAATAAGACGTGAAATCCAAGAAATGATGCTCCTGATTTTTTCATTCAATACATGTTACAAACAAATGCGCATAATGTGAGATCACGTTTGAGAAAAAAAAAACAGCTGATGAAATAGATTAGAGGACACATTCTCGCGCACGTCCTGGAGGTACAATCCCGCAAAGAGGGCGTCTGAGCGCGACTTGTCGTCGCCTCCAACAAGTCAACGCAGAGCCTGCGCGGTGGGTGGAGCGGCTGGGGTGAGCAGGCGGTTGGCCGTGCGGGGACGGGTCGGCGCCCCTTTGAAGCAGCGCGGCACCGCGCCGGCGGCTGCTTGTAATGGAGCTTCCCAGAAACGCTTTCTCTGCGGCCGGTGCCACCTGCCGTCGCGGTTGCCTCCTCACGGCTTCGCCTGCCTCTTCGACTCACTCCAGGTGCCATCTATTGATTCGTCATGTCCGTCGCGAGTAATGTTTGTCTGGCAGCCAAATATTACAATCCCCCGCCCTCTCCGGGCTTCTAACTGCTGCCCCCTCGTCCTCTACTGCCTGCTGTCTACTGGCTGCTCCGGCTCCCGCCACCTTTCGTTTTTTCACGTCTGTATTCCACGACTCATTGTTTTACTTCGCACATGCAATCATCAACCCTTCCACTCTAATATCATTATTATCCCTTGAAATTGTCACTTTTTTCGCCTCCTGTTGGACATTAAAGCATTTGTCATAATTCTCTGTCCACGTTTGCACAATCCAAATGCACCATCATCTTATTACACAGTAAAGCTAATACCGAAACTCTCCGATGACACCTCAAAATTGTATTTGTTCGCCTTGACAACGTATACTCTCCTCGACCCGCTCCCCGTAGCTGCGGCTATATCTTCCACTCTGCTGTTACCAGTTCTACCATCGCTTGTTATTGGCTGCCACATGAAGCTGCAACGAGGAAGTGTTTTCAGGCTTCCTATTCCCCGAGGAAACAATGGCGAACTGACGCCACCCTCTAATCACCTCGTCGCTTTGGTGTCAGCTGCTAACAACGTGATCTGATGAGATGAAACTTAGACTTTTCAGTCGATGTATTCCTTTTACCTTCGACAAGGTTTCCACAAGATGTGAAGCCATTCCTTCTAGCACGTGCGTTTTTGTTGTGGTTGTTTTTCCCGTAAAGATTACTGTCCTTGCAGAACAAAAGGCTGTTAACTAGTGAAAATATTTAGAAATAGCATAAATTTAAATTTAAAATTAATTTTCAGAATCGCCGTGTTGAGAGCATTATCTGGCAAAAATGTTAGTTTATACATCGACAATGTAACAATGAAACTTCTAAAATAATTTTTAAGTGAATACATACGTTTAAAAAAATGGTCTATTTTAGTAGTAAAAATTTCATAATTAATTTACCTGACAATCGGTATATAAAGTAAAGCAGTGTTTTCACCCGTGATACAGACGGTTCAAAATGAAACCGTTCTCCTTTCAATTGTTGAGGTATCACTTTGAGAGTATCACAGAGAATGTGTAATTTAATCAAAAACCTACGTACCACATTCCCCCTTAGTCTCTAGAAAACATTAACAGTTATTCGCCACATCGATTTAAGATTTCAAAAAAATAATATTCCAATATTAAACCTGCACGAAATATCAGATGGAATATCAAAAAAACAGAACAAAAGGGAAGGAAACTTCCCCACGCTCCTCTCAAAAAATCACAACACATTTTGACATGACAGTGTAATTCCCGAACAATCTGAGAAAGTCGCAAAAGAGCTTTGACATGAGACTATTATCGCCGCAGTAGATCCGTAGCTATACAATCTCGTACTATTCCTGCTACTTCTGAAACGAAGATTAATTGATTGATTGATTGATTGATTGATGTTTCTAGGCACTCCAACTGCTGTGATCATTATTCCTATTGGTGAATGTATTAATTATCGGGAGGTATCAGTGCTCCGGGCTCGCTGAATGATGAGATCCGGTCCCGACCTTCACGTCTGTTTACGGGGCTTTCCCCTTCCAAGCCAGTCCGTCCAGCGGTCCATCATTCAGCCGGGATAAGCGCTAAGCGCCCGTCAGGTCTCCCGATATGTGATGTAGTGTGTATGTGTGTGTGTGTGTGTGTGAGAGAGAGAGAGAGAGAGAGAATGAGTTTTTGTGAGTAAAGGAAGAGGATAGGACACGGAACGGGAAGGAAAGATTAGAACGATGGGTGGCCGGTATGGTAAAGTAGGAAGTATTGACCCGGCAATCGCCTAGTTTTGGTCGAAGAAATCACGAAAAACTAGAGATCAGAGCTGCCGGCCGCGAATTCTTCTCCAGACAGCGGCAGAATTCGATCTAGTTATCTCGCTAGTTGAAAATCTGATAACGCCGGAACCCGAACCCAAGGACCTCCCGGTCATAGTCGCTGCAGAGACAGCGGCAATACTGGCTCTGAGCTAACGCAGCCGGTCTATTTTCGACACGAATGTCAGTGTTATTTGATTATTAAATTTTTCATGACCACATGCATCACTTTCTAAGGGGAAAATAACCCTACAAACAAGCTATGACATCTGCGGCTCAGTAATAAAACTCCAAAACCTCACCTTTCACTGTTACACACAAAATCGGCGGGTCGATTCGCCCGTCCGGAGAAAGGGAGCAGATCGAAATGGAAGGCAGCAAAGCGACCCCGTTCCCTTTGTTTCGTCATCGCGTCGGCGGCGGCCACCTGTCAGCGGCGCATCAGCGCGGGCGGCGTGCGCGTGACGCGGCGGGGGCGAGTGACATTCAAAGAGCGCGGGGCGGCTCGCCCCGCCCCTTCGCAATCAGGCCTCGCGATAGCGCCGATAAGCGACGCGACGCGGCGCGACGTTCGCGCTGCCTGCCGGCGGCAATTGGCGTCGTGGCGGGTCGTGGACGTTTGAATAGACGAGCGTGGCGAGGGGGCGAGGTGGAGCTCTAGGCGCCCCCTCGCGCGGCGGCACGGAGGAGCGGACCGTGCCTGACACGGCGAGCCGCGCCCGGGGGCAAGACGGATTAACAATGTTCTCTTGCAACGCTACCAGACATTACGTACTTTGAACTGCGCGCAAGTACGAGCACATAGCATTTGGAGCGTTCCGTGCTTTAGTTTATTTCTGCTCAGCATTCACCTTATGGTTCCATTTATATCTCCAAAATTAATGTTCGTTATTCCTCATATATTTCATTAGTTTTAATCCTTTCGCATTCTAAACCCGCTATATTGATCACATTTCAACTTCTGGATAGTTTTCTTAGGTGACCTTTTATTGCGACTTTTTCTAGAATCAAGTGTCTTCATTCGCAATACAAACGAGATATTTTCTACGTCATAACCATATTTCTACGCCTGAATCTACAATTGACATTAAAATGTCTCAAAAATGTTGCTTGATCTGTGCATTATTTTTCGCTAATACATAACAAAAATAAGTTTCATAAAATATACCGGGCTCGTCACTTGAGTGAAGATATTGAAAAGTTATTTCACTACACAGATTCGTTCAATTAATGCATTTCCTTCCAGCATGTCTAAATTTTTCAGAAGAAAATAAAATATCGCTCGTGATGATGAGACATAATAAAAGGAGGTGAATGCTTCGCTCTCGATTTTACATTTACTTCTATGCCATTCTATCAATTGTGTGTCAGGGATAATTATTTCTTCAGCAGGGAATCCCTGAGTTTCCACTTCAAGCGTTCAGCTCAATTATTATTGGAGATATACAAAGCGTTGATCTCAAGAAGAGAAATGAAGTCCTTCTTTTATCTTTTACATTAATTATTACAAGAATATAAATATTATCTCACGTGTCTTCAATAAACTTATCTTAAAAGAAAATAAAGTAAACGATGGGCGAGGCTCAATTGATTTTTAAGAAATACGAAATGTCTCGAAAAAATTTGAAAGAGATTGTGCGGAATTATTCAACTCTTTTTTAACCCTCTAATTCCCATGGTTTATTAATTTTGATTTCCCATTCTTGCTAGTATCATAATGCATTCAAAGAAACCTCTGTTGTGAATACAATACACAACATTTTCCAGCCGGCACTTCTTCACTGCTTGAAAAAATACTTAATTATTTTTGTGACAATTTTTCTGGCGTTGCTGAACGTAATTACTTCTAAAGGAATCCGTCACCCTTTCCGACCTTGCGTTCCCAGTAGATTTTCGGCCGACCGTAATTTAAAAACGTTATTCGCACTGGAAAACTCTTTACATTTCCGCAGAAAGATTTCCCTCGCGAAATTCATTGGTTTCGAGCTGAATGAGCACCAGATGACGCAGGGAACGCGGGAGAGTTCTGTCTTCCATCCCACGTGTTCTTCTTCGCCGTTGCATCGAGCCCGAGGCAGCGCCCATTTGTCACTCCGCTTCGCAGCCTCGACGCCGCGCCGCGGGCGGGGCGAGGGAGGGGGGCGGTCCGCTCGGTCGCTCGCTCGCTCGCTCGCGCGTTGCTCCAGGCGCCCACCACGACACACACACAGACACACACACACAAGACGCACTCTAAGTCACTTGAGGCGTCTGCCGCTCCCACAGATCTTATAAGGACTTCTCTGCGCGAAAAGAGAGATTACGCGGACGACTTTATTCAAATTAGAACGCAGCCTGGTTCGGACTTCATCCACTGAAATGCCCTGAAGCTCCACCGGAGGATCCGTCGCGTTGAAAGAGGATTCTCAGGCGCGAATTAAAAACTCTGATATCGCTCCATATATGCTATCCACAATACACAATAGCAGGTAAGTCGAAGGACCAACTTTCTAAAAATCCTCATGTCTAAACAATGGGAGCTTTTTTTTTCGAAATGAAACACTTCTCCTGCGTAATAAACAAAGAACGTATAGAGACCGCAGGAATATATTTTAACGACTGCGGGTTTAAAAAAAAGGTGCTCTTGCACATTTGACAAGAAAAAGAACCCAATTCTACTTCCCCTAACGCTTAAGAAAGAAAAACCGCTTCCTTATGCATTTTAATTCGTTTCATGGATACTTTTCTCTTCAGGAAAAAATTAAGAGTACGTACTCCAAGGTTATCAAAACACTCTCACATCCATATGACTCATCCGAATATTTCCAAGCGGCGTGTGCCTGCGGTGGGGATGCCAGTTCTGCCCCTGCTCCGCGTACTCGGAACGCCGAGCCCCGCGGGCCGTGCGTCGGTGCGTCTCCGCTCGCGAGCTGACGGCCCCGGCCGCCTCCCCTCGCCCCGCCCCGCCTCCCGGCGGAGCTGCGTCGGAATCGCGCCGCCTTAGCGCCCTGCCGCGCACAGCCCACGTATAATAACGCGCGGATCCCATTACCTCAACTCAACCCTCCGCCGCGCCGCGCCGCGCCACGCCGGCTGCGCGGAGGAGGAGGAGGAGGAGGAAGAGGATACAGCGAAGGCGGGGAGCGACAGGGAGGTGAAGAGTCGTGGAACGGGGAAGGCGGGTTGGGGAAGGGATGGAAAGGAAGAGGAGGGGAGGGGAGGGTAGCGAGAGTGGCGAAGACGCGCCCGGGACGGCCGCGAAGCGGTGTTGGCGGAGCGGGGAATGGAGAGTGCCGGGGAGGCGGGGCGGGGAGCGAGAGCCTTCTGTCCCGCTCCCCCGTGCCGCCCGCTATCGACCCACGGCCGACGGCGGCGAAGGCAGCGCGAGAGGTGGAGGAGCAGGAAGGGGTGGAGGCACGTTCCCGGACCGCCGCCGCTCTCCCAACCCCGACGCTGCCACCCTCTGTGCATAGTGCGGCCGTGCGCCTCGAATATTTTTCCATTCGTTTCGTTATACTTTCATTTCAGAATGTGGTAGCGCAATAAGGAATCCAGAATCGTGCTGATCACATGACAATATTGACCGCCCAAAGTCTCACATTATATTACTAACCGAATGTAAATTTTCCCTTATGTTTCAACTCTAACTCGCCACTAAATAATATCTTAACTTTGTTCTGTTTTCTTTTAAGTTAGTTTGTAAAGTAGCGCCAGATCTGATATTCTATTTAGTGTATTTTTGTTTGATATTAAATGTTGATTATTAATAAGACAACTACAATTACATAAATAGTATAAAATATTCAAATTTCTAAAGATACGCTGGATAGATTTTCGGATTCTTAATCAAATATTCGTGTTAATGAGAAGAAGAAGAAGAAGAAGAAGAAGAAGAAGAAAATAAATATTTTGTGAAAAGATATTCGCCAACTCAGAAATTCGCCACACGAAAATACATGGAAATAAAAGAGGAAAAGCTGCGTTTCGCGAAGCGGTGTCGTTCACGGGCTGCAAGGCTTATCCTGATCCCGCGTGCGGATGGTGATGGAGCGGCTGTGACGCCGAAGGGCTGACGGCGCAGGAGCAGGGGCGGCGGAGGCGGCGGCGCTGCGCTGCTCCTGATGCGACGCGCGTCCGAGGCCCACCGCCGCCGCCCCGACGCCGCCGCCTGCAGGTCTTCGATGAAGGCGGCGAAGCAAGAGTACAGTGCGAAACGTTCTCCAAGTAAGCGGACGAAAATTCCTATGTGCTCACTTCCTTGATCGCTGCCTACATACAATTATTTCACCCTCCGAAAAACAATACATGATACTCATGTTTGCTAATTATAATATAAATGGTCATCCTGGTACAGAAACATCTTAGCGCGTACCGACATTTTCCTACCAAACATCGAAGTATACAGGCTGCGCTGTTTCACCCGCACAATCCCCACCATCGAGTTTTAACTCAGTGACAAATAAAATATTCTAACAACTTGCATATGCATAGCTATTTTAACCATTAACTAGTGACGAGCCTTCAAACTTCTCTTATCGGTGACGTGCGGTGACCCCAAAAGTTTTAGGCAGATTATGTTTCGGATGTTGACTTGACAATATTTTTCACGTTAACAATGCTATAATAAACAAGAAAATAAAAAGATTTGTGGTTAATATGTAAAATGAAAATAATTTAATTATTACTCGCCGAGTAAATTTCTGACAATAATTTGTTCTATACTTCTCTTCATTAATAATTATCTTAAGAATTCGTAGAATCGTTTGAAATATTATTCACTACATTAAAAATCTTCATTTAAATACGATAATGTATTGTGACAAGAAAATTATCCATTAATAAAAATTTGCAATGCACATTCACTCTGGGAAGAAAAGGTGAACTACTGGTCATGGGATGTCTGCGAGACGTCTCCGAAACTTCAACTGGCCCTCAAAGGCGAACGGCTGTCACTGGATCCGCTGTCCCGTGTGTGAGTGTAGTTTAGAAAGAGATAGGAAAGTACTGTAAAAAACTTATTGAGACGTACCAGAAAGGAGGACTACGCGTTTATTTTTCCTCAGCGGTCTCAGAGACCACACGTCACCAGTTAAGGGTAACATTTGGCCTACATTTATAATTGTGGAACGCACTGTACTTCACAATGTAAGGTAGGCTTCCCGCCAAACACTGCTGCATGTTATATCTCAGAAGGGCTCTGACAGTGCAGATGCAGAACCGTCGTTTCTCTGTCCCCAATTTGTGAAATCTTAAAACTTACTCTTTTGTTGTACGCCTGTCAAGGTAATTAAGTTTTAAGTTTTCTTTCAACTGAAGAGTTGAACACTGCTGATCATATCACCATGCATGAAGTATGCTGCAGATATTAGCTTCCCCACATTAACCTCTACTGAAAATGTTTATGATTGGAGTTTTGTCAGCAATCTGCTCAAGATATCATTTGATCTATAAAATACACAAAAGACGGTTGTTGTTGTCGTTGTTGTTATTGTTGTTGCTGAAGTTGTAGCTTCGGGATGAAACGAATCATACTGTATAAATTTTTAATATAAAACAAAAAATGAATGTTGTTACAAAACTTTTTTGTAGAAAAAATTGTATCTGACAAGAATAAATTGATTTTCAGTTGATTACAATTATAAGAGAGTCAGTTATTCTAAAAGTAATAATATCATACTAATAATATATACAATACTAATAATATCATCACTTCATACAAGTCAATAGCTATAGATAAGTTGGACAAAAATCCAATTTCTGTTTATCTTATTCGCAGTTAAATGACGGAGCAAGCATGCATGAATGACTATTTGTGTGCAGTTCCAGTAAAGAGACATAGGAACACTGTAAAGTTTTTCAGAAAATCGCATGTGAATTCCTGGAACTCAAAGAATCATTTTCATCAGCTGACTTAAGCGATTCTACAATGTCCAATATTAATGAACTTTTTTTTCGCATATCGAAAGTACACAGAAAGCTCAAAGTCAATACTCATACTTTTTAGAAGGTAATAGTGAAAACGATGATCAGACTCTACAACATGAATAAGTGCGACGAAGTTTTTTAGACGTTTCGTCTTCACAAATTTTTGTGATGTTATCGAGGAAGAGGAACTCTAGCAAAAGCAAAGGCATAACGAAAAGTAATCAGCACCAAGTGCAACTCTCAAAAATATCTGAGGGATTTAAACGAGAAGAAACTAATTATTAAAATGCTCCTTAGTTGGCAATGATTTAAAAATAGAAGTATGAGTCGAGTCAGTAATGCGTTTATACTTTTTTATTACTAATTTTGAGAGAACTTGCCATTTTTACCTAATGATTTTTATTCTAATCAAAACTCCACTACAATAAAACGAGTTATCCAAGTACTGAATGATACAGTTTTAAATCAGGTATCGTATGATTACGCTAGCATTTCCTCCCTTGTTTTCTCGAATGCAAGTAGGTACTTATCTGTAGAAAGTATGGACAAATTATGAAAATACTTTAACTAGTGACTAGTAACTAGTAACTAGTAACTAATCAGAAATGTGTAATATGACAAATATAAAAGGTTATCAAAGGGTGTAAGAATATTCCTTCCTTGTCACGTAATACAAGTAGGCTAATTCGCAATGTTTGATGTTAGCAACAGTAGAAACACAGTAGTATCCCACAAATAAGTTGCAGTGTCTCCGATCGCTGATTATAGCGCTTTGCACCTCACTGCCTCATAGAATTCAATACATTTCATTTCTTTGCATTTCGAGTTTTACGAAATCCTTATCGCTAACAAGTGACGCAACATCACGCGTGCTGAGCAGGTTCATAGAATGTTTTCAAAAAACTGTCTTCTCAAATGCTTGAAAATATATCCAGTAAACTGACTTTTGATCCATTCCGCTTTCTAGTAATTGGATTCAAGGCAAAAAAAGCTCGATACCGCAAGATCATCATACTACAAAAAGAAAATACTCTCGTCATTGCCAATACTTTCCAAGTGAGGTAATGCAATTATATATTATTATTATTATTATTATTATTATTATTATTATTATTATTATTATTATTATTGGCGTTCTTCACTGGATTATTATGTTAAGACATTTCAATACTTATACTCCATTTTCATAAAATTTAATCAGCCATGCCACTGGAGAAAATATTGGATGTCAAAATTTAATTAATCAAAAGAGAAAAATTATCTTGATATGAAAACAAAACGACGTCACACAAGGCATTCAAAAATAGAAGCGTAGTCAAACCTCCCAACCAAAGTTAGTGATGCATTCAATGCAAGCAACAAACATTTGAAGGTTGGGCCCAAACTGTGAGCGTGATGGGTAGAGCGCTCAACAAACATCTGCTTAGCGATAGGCGTGCACTTCACACGAGGTGAACTTTCACAGCTGCCTTAGTAAGGTGCTCATAACGCCGTTCACACTCGGTTGTTCCTGTCGAAGTGTCAACCTTTCGCGAAGGCAACCTTTATGAAGAAGCCAATAGGCTTCCCACTCCCCAACTCTGGATCCAAGGCCACCCGAAGAGGTGGCGAAAGGAAAAAACCACGAGGCTCCAGCTCGCAACCGTCGATCACGAGAATCTGAAGAATCCGTGCACTTGACCCGGAATTATGAGATGGGTTCGGTTTCATACGAGCTGAAGGTCACAACGGAATTCTTGATGAGAGAAACAAAACTTGTTTGTTTTGTATGTTCACGTTCGTGACATTCTATCTGACCTTACAGCAAATGCAAGATGTTATAATCAATTGGTCAAGGTGGTACTTCATATATCTTTACAATCGTGAAAATTAAATATCGTTCAATGTACGTAAATAATTACACTTAACTGATGTTTCTTTTTTGGTACTCTCTTTAGAGTAGCCATCATGAATCAAAAACTATCATGGCTTCCTTGAACTAAACTTAATTGGTTCTAATAGAAAAAGTTTTGATTTTCTCCTTTTGGGTAATTTACAAATACGACAAGAATGTTTTTACTACCAAGAAATTTTATTCTTCTTATTTAAACGATATTATTTTCAATTGCTGCGTAATACGTTTCAACGAATGGCACGACGTGAATACATGGCTAATTCATTCATCGTTTACACATTACGAATTACATCTTTCCATTTTTCGCACACTCTCAACACATTTGTTTGCATTACGAAAATGTGTATGAAAATAGCATATCCTTTTCATACACATCTTCAAAAAAATCTCTTTGACACTTGATCACAAGAAAGTTTTCACATCTGCGTTTTTTTCAAATTTTGATATGTCGATTCAAAAATACGTTACAAATACATATTTTGCATGCTGCCATTGTTTCTCCTTTAAATGAGTTCTTTAAACTCTGTTTATCACAATACTTTTAATAATTCCTTTAAATTCATTTTCAAAACCAGCAATCTTGCTTTGAATTTTGCTCAGAAGTTTCCTGAAAGTTGTCGCAACCTCAGAAGATACCTCAAAGCGACCTTGGCTGCCTCGTGCGTCTTTAGAGACGCGGATTCCACGCCAGGACCAAGTGGCTGCACGCACTCGCGTCCGCGCGCGCATCGTTGCGGGACGCGCGCGCAGCCGTGACTGGCGTAGGAAAATGCGCGTGAACCTTGGTGCAATGCGTCGATGAGCAGAGCCAGCACGAGCGGTCGCATAAAGAGGGGCACGTGAATATGTCTCCTCTCATAAAATCGGGTTCACTGCATTGTCATCGTATATCAGTCAAGAAAAAGTTTATGTACTTGTTAAGTACATAAAATATATTTTATGAATTGTGGAAATATGTGTTAAGAAATACTTGTAATGTGACTGTAATAAGTTAAGTAATAAAAGTAAGAGTCGAAAAATGGGAACAAAAATCAGACAGAACTTATCAATTGAAATAAAAAAATTACTTTTGAAACAATAATTATATTGTCATAATATAACTACTATATAACTTTTTTGTAGTGAAATGTATTCATTGTTTTAATAAGTTCATTTATTTTTATAATAATTTCATTTTTTAAATTGTGTAAGTGACAATGTGCAAGGTCTACCTGCCCCCATAATGAGATCTCTTTCTTAATTTTCTTCTCTTTGTGTTTATAATATCTAGAGAGAGTGGGTTATTTAATAGTAGCAAAGAGAATACGATAATCGGAACAACGAGGATATGCGAGGCCAAAGATCACTATTTGTAGAACTGTAAGTTTCCGGAAACTCTGGAAATGAAACTTTTTTAGTAAGCAGAATGCTTCTCTGAGTCAGAGTAGAATAGCTAATGCTTCGTATTGCCTGATAACACATGGGTCACAAAATCGTAAAATAAGCCGGGACAAATCATATGCAAGATAAACGATGCTCTCATTTTGGCGATTAAATCGCAATTCTTCGTAATATGTTCGTCCATGTTTTCTCGAGTATTTTACACAAAATTCACCATTCCACCTGTTTTCCAATTATACTAAGTGAATCCACATCTAGTATCAACCAGTAGCAACTTTTGACAGATATTTTACCACAGAAATATTTACTAAAGCTGAGAAATAACCAAGAGTGCGTAACGAAATCAATACAAATCATTGAGCTGCTTTGATTGTGAAAATTGAATGCAAAAGTCTTCCTCCGCGTCACTTTGGTAGACCGATTTAAGTACCAGAATTCTGGCACCCTTCCCGCTTTCATCCTCAAGGCGGCGAGCGTGAATTACACCTATAAAACGCCTCTCCCCACGGCATCGTGCGCAAGACAGAAACTTCGCCGTCTGCGCTAACACGCAACTGCGGAGTAGCTCCCTTTACGGTGGCCCCTTCGGTCGTCTTCTGTTCTAGTCCTTGTCCAGTAACACCTCCGCCTTTGCATCGTTAACTCACGACTCATCTGTCTCCAGTGCTCCTTGTCCATCACCGCCCATTTCTGACTAACTTGCTAATCTTCAAGCTTATTCTCATAAACCTCGCTACGCTTCTGCTCATCTTGTTCGCCGCCCTTCAAGAGTGCTTGTTCACGCACTATATTGTCCTCCACTAGGTAGACGTACACCTCCCCTTACATCAATCATTTTCATCTTTTCTACTCTCAGTCACATCCATTCACACATCGATTCAAAGACCTAAATAAATTTCAACTCAGTATACTGAATGTACTTACTGCTGTAAATTATATTCTGTAGTTAACATGCAGTTAATTTATTGTTTTATTTCCAATAAGTTCCCTTGCAAATCCTCAATGATAGCATCTCAATATACTTAGGAATAATATCACTATTTCTAAGAACAAACGTTCTAATTTTCTTCAATTATTATCTCGTCCAGTTTTATTTAATTTCAACGATAATTCTCTCAGCTAATACAGCGGCTCTTCCCAATCCATTTGACCACACTGCCGTTTTTCTTTCTTCTCTAATTCATCAGTGTGCTCCTCTTCTCTAGCATGATTCTCCGCAGCACCTCATATTCACCGTTCATGTAACCGCACCTACCGCCTCGCCCATCCTCGCGCGGCCTGGCGGCAACAAGTGCCCAGGCCCGCCGCCCGCCGCCCGCCGCCCGCCGCCCGCCGCCCGCCGCCCGCCGCCCGCCGCCCGCCGCCCGCCGCCCGCCGCCCGCCGCCCGCCGCCCGCCGCCCGCCGCCCGCCGCCCGCCGCCCGCCGCCCGCCGCCCGCCGCCCGCCGCCCGCCGCCCGCCGCCCGCCGCCCGCCGCCCGCCGCCCGCCGCCCGCCGCCCGCCGCCCGCCGCCCGCCGCCCGCCGCCCGCCGCCCGCCGCCCTTCGTCCGTTCGTCTGTTCGTCCGCCGCCCGCTCGTCCGGTAGACCGGGCGCTTCGTCGCGCCGCTCCGCGCCACGCCACTCCGCGCGAGTTACGATAGTTGGCCCAACTTTAATGGTCCGCCCCATTGTGAGAGGCGCGTAATGCGCCGCCGGCCGCACGGGGGTGGGGTGGGGGAGGAAGAGATGGGGGGGGGGGCTGAGCGTCGCCGGCCGAGCTTAATCTCGTAACCGCCCAGAGCCGGACGGAAAGCCCTTGTCAGACCCGGGTTTGCGTTCCTTGGTCACAACGCCCGGGGAACTAAATTGCACTGGGCGAGCTCCGCTCCTCAAGGAGTACAATGGACGCATTCTGCAAAGGATTTAACGTCGTCCGATCTGCTCTGCCCCGACTTCTGTTTTGCTTCCTGTTCCTGGATTGATGAATATTTTGTATTATGTGGAGAAATTTCTTGATAATCAAAATGTTCATCTCTGATATTATAATTATAACATTTTTGCAATTGCTTCTTCTCTCAGATTAATAGCTGCAAGAAAAAACAATGCATCTAACAGCTTATAAGGAAAAAGAAATATACAAATATCGTTATTTAATGATTTAACGATTGCTAACCGTTTCTTCTTTTCTTGAACATTTCAGCAATTCCTCCTATACCATTAATGCCATTCTTTACTTTAAACTCACGACAATTTGTATGGAACAATAATTATTTATCCATCAACATGTTGTTATCCCCACGTAATCATGTCTAGAAATTGACGCAGTTCTTCTTTCCTGGCGGGAAACACGAGCGAAGAAAATAAACGATAAATGGCCTTGCGTTGACCGTAAATAGAAGTTACTTCTTCACCACTTTGGTCGTATTTCATAGCTCTGATGCACACGCGAATGTTCACAATAGCATTTGCACGCTTACTTACGCCCTTCCTTGGTTTTATTTTTTAGGTATGAGGTAACGGTGCAAGGCACCAACTTTTCAATCGCGTAATATACACAATGACATATTAATATCAATTCCCTTTCTTAGATAATACAATTAACATGTTTACAAGCATATCGAAGAAATGATAAAAATAATCACACGGTAATATGCGGAATCGAATGCTTTCAAATCGAAGAATTACATCCTGTCTATGCTATTTAATGATTAGAAGCTATAATACAATTAATTTGCAGTTGATCAACTTTGGAAGTGAAAATTTCTTCTGTGTTGATCCTAGGAGTAGTAGTAATAGAAGCAGAAGTAGCAATAGGTAAGGAGAATATTTATTCATCAAATATGCCTGAAATCATATTTCAACCGGGCTACGTGTGAGCTTGCGGAATTTCCCTCTCTCTGTATCTCCGCCAGCGAAGTACCGGCTCAGGCAGGACAAACTAAGCTCTTGACTGGTACTCTGGCATAAATGGTACTGTAGTGCATATGAATACACGTGTAAGTAAGGAGTGAAGATAGGGCAAGGAAGAGGAAGGAAAGATAGCGCGCGATCCCGAACCCGTTTGTTACAGTACTGCATTCGCGTGGTATTGACCGGAGAAACCATAGGAAACCACCGATTAGAGCAGCCTGCTGCTATAATTCTCCGCCAGCCGTCGGCTGAATTTGATCTACCTACCTCGTTAGGGTCGAAAATCTGCTATTGCCAGGACTCGAACCCTAGGACCTTCCGATCAGAGTGGCTGCTGGGTCAGCAACAGGGCCATCCGGTATAAGGTTTGGGTGCTGGACGAAACGGATTGTTTGAGAACGCCCTCTTGCAAATACTCTTGCCTTAACTGATCCCAACCTGTGCTGGGAGACACGAGAACATGTTCGTGAAGTATCCGGTTGCCCGGTGGAGAGTCTGCTAAGTGACGCCAAGTGGCAGTGTGCACTCAGTGATTACGTGGCCGTCGACAGATGTGCGGGGGAGATGTGATAAAAGCTGCGGTTCTCCGACGGCGCGTGGCTCTGCGGGAGTCCCTCACGAAGAGGTACGGAACGCAAACGCATTTTCTACACATCCCCAGAAGCAGCAAGAGTAAGTTTTGCTTGAAACCCTAGGATATAATTTCGTATGCACGTCATCTCTTCGACGTCATGCGAATAGCGCACATCCACACAGAGAATTAAAGGGTTTGTGAATGAAGTGAAGAAAAGACTCACGTCACGCAACGTCTTCATGTCCTTTGACTGACATGCCATGTTCATTTGAATGGAATGGCGTTTCTCTGAGACGTTTGAAATTGTTTCTAATTTGAACTTTGTCTCAAGCATGAAAACTTCTAATCGTTATGGAGCTTACTGCGGTTGGAAGACTCACTTCAATGGACAGATGACGACCTACACAAGAGAGGGTAATTTCTCGACGCTCCGTTTTCAATTCGCGACCAAATAGAATGGGTACTCAGCCGGCGATAGAAAACTGCACTGCACGAGTCCACAAGCCGGGACTAACAATTTCCTCTAACACCAGATGCAATCACGCAGGAATTTTATTCCCACAATAAAGTGCCCTCAGTGAAGAGCACATCACGCGAACTTGGATCTCCGCAACCGGGCACGTGTTAACGCCGAGCGTGTTATCTCTAGATACCCCACAACACCTACCCTTCCTCGCGCGAAGGCAGCCCGTGAGAACAGAAGGCAGAATTCCCCGGCGCGGCGGCGCGCGGGGCCAGCAGCGGCCGCCCCGTCGTCGGCCGGCGGGAGCCCCTCGCTAACCAACACCGCTCCCCGCCCCACTCGCGTTGAGTCAACACGGGCGCGTCTGCGCCGCCGCGCCGCCGCGCCGCGCGGCCAGACGGCCTCTTGGAGAGCATTAGCGCCCGCTGAGCACACGGCTCCGGCCTCCCCGCGCCCGCACAGTGGTCGCGCTCCCGCAGCCGCGAATTCCAAAGCAGCTCTTTTTCAGAGCGTTTCATGTCCTCGCGTTTGAACGAAAAACTTCAGAAACTTTGAGTTTCAATGAAGCTGGGGAGTAATTATGTAAAAATTCTCATAATTATGCACAAAAAATAGAAAAAAAAACAAGTAAATTCCAAAATTGAAGGCTTAAAATAAAAAAAAGGATGTAAGTGCCATTCTCATACTTTCCAGAAAAATGAATTTATATGTATACATTAAACCTATTGGTGCAAACAACTCCTGCCATTCAGAATCACCCGGTAATACTACCAAGAATTTTGTCTGAACTTTGGTTCTTATTTACGTTATAGGGCTTGATTCATTCATCATTATTCTGGTAAAAATTTAAATTTAACAGAAATGGCACTTACCTCCTTTTTTGTTTCAATTCTTGAATTCAAAAAAGAAAATTATTTTTAATTATTAAAACATCTATGTTAAAAATTTTATTACTTTACTGTGTTTCAAAAACACCACTTCCAAATAGTCTCTACTTGACATTGAGAATTACACACAAAAATTTCTGAAGTGCTTAACTTCATTCGTGAGGGAGTTGCATCATTTCCTCGCGTCATGCATTTTTTTTTAAATTATGAATTTCTTGATCTTATTAAGAACGCATTTCACATTTCGCTATCGATGTTCTCTCAGCAAATAACACTTCATAATTATTCCGACGACCACAAGAAATGCTATTCCCGGCCATAGTTCAACAAACATTCGTTCGGACTGCCATTCAGAATAGGGCGGGAGAGGTGTCGAGATGCTTCCACTCGCCGGCACACGTAGGAATACGGGTTTGGTCTTCGGGTTATTTGTCAGCGTTTATGACGTAGTGTGCGCACACGCGGCGAAGACCCCGCCCAACGCTTGACGACATCGGAAAGAGAGAAAAACGGTGACTAGTGGTTTCCCCGCGGAGCAAAGGTCGCTCGAAGCCACCGATCACTCCGCATTCATTGAGCGAGTCGCGAGCCCAGGTGTGAATTACGCTCAGGTGCACGCTCTGCCTGCGGAGGCAACGCATCGGCTTCCCTCTCCTCCGCGTTCTTTCACCTCCAGGCTTGTGCTCAATGAGACGTCCTAAATGGTTCGTCATTGACACTATCTGAACGGCGGGAATTTGCTTGGGATAAGCTTTGAAATTTGGTCTCCGATTTAATTTATAACCAGAAATATATTACTTTTAATTTAAGTAGCAATTTACGTGTTATTTTTATTGCAATTTGTAGGAATATGCCCATTTTGTGAAAAAGTGTCTCTTGTCATGAAGTTTTATTGATGTTCTTCTACAAACAATTCTTTGATTTTTCTAAGTTCGAAATATAATGTTTTTCTATTTCCATTTTTCTTTGAAACTACTTGAATTCAATGAATGAATTTTTAGAGATGCATTTTCGCAAAGTCAAGACATATAATAATAAAAACAATTATTAAGATTACGATGTCAGTTGCATATGAGGTTATAATTAAATATTCAACTACCACCACTGATATTAGTTGAATTGACCGCCCTGATAGTGACGAAAGTTTCTCACCAATTTCGTATTGTTTACTGTTTTCAAAACTATTCAGTAGAAACATTAGTTTAGACCGTAAAGTGTGGTGTACTACAAGAGATTTTAAAAGTTATAGATATTCAGCGAGTACAAATATTAAATGACATTGATTTAATCAAGGAAAGTACTGAAACAAGTGTAAATAAATCAAGTATAATATGAAAGAGAATAAACGTAATTATATCGATTGCTGCCTCTCGGTCTTCAAAAAATCATTCAGGACAGCCATATTAGTACTCTGCACATGATATGAATGATTAACAATCGTTCAAATTAAACCGTTTTTGAAAGTCACAGAAGGACTAAAATGCTTTGTAGCCCTCATTGGTAATAAATCAGAAGGACATTTTAATATCAACTCAGGAATAATTGAATGACAGTAATGTATATGCAATTGATACATTGTAATTTTAGATTTTTGGAGTTGTTTCAAGGATCCGCACAAATGTCAAGCATTAAATTCTAGAGCATTAAACTCTTGCATTGTTATCGTAAGTACCTTAAGCATAGCGCACATCTATTGATCAGCTTATTGGTCATTTAATCCCCAGAACGCAGTTTCGATCTTGGCTAAGGTGTGTGAATTTTTTAAGATTAAATCCTCAGTCGCCAAATACTTGTGACATCTAAAAGAATCACAAGCAAAATGCTCGGGAAAATTAAAACCTCCAACGATTCCAGTCCTCTTAAGATACCACATTCACTTAGCCGGAAAACGCCTTAAATAATGCAAAACTGAAACCATTGTTATAGTACTCCAAAAATTTCAGAGTCAAAATTGAGTGGCTACGTTGGGATCAAATAAGGTACCACAAAAAATTTTCAGCACTTTCGTTTGCCGGAGGACGGCCAATGGATCAACCTCCAAGCGCCAAGATATTACAAACAACACGAGCACGCACGCACGCGCGCACGCGCGCGCGCGCGCGCACACACACACACACACACACACACACACAAATAAGGTATCTTAAGCATGGGTTTCGTCGAAGTGCCTTCCAGCTACGTGGCGCATTTTCTGTCCGCCCCGACGCACGCGCGTAACGATGCCGGAGAGCCGAGTTCGAACGCCGCCTTCGCTGTGTTGCAGAATGTCGCCCCGCGCTGCTGGCGCGCGCTCGCCCGCGCTGCTGTGCGCCGCGCTCTGCCTGCTGGTGGCTCGGCCCGCCCTGGCCTACGGCACCTGCAGCGGCAAGAAGATGATCCGTGAGTACCCTGGCACCTTGCGTTCCCTTGCAAGCGCTTAGACTAAGAAGCGCGTATGAATGGGAAGAAGGTTTTTTTTTTTTTGTTATTTACGGTCGCATCAACATCTAGGTTATTAGCGCTCACTATTGGGTTTAACGTTCTGGTAACTGAGAAGATGACATGATGTGGTGATGATAAGGGGTGAAAGGACGAACACAAATACAATCATGCCCGAGGCGGGACTCGAGCCAGCGATCCTTCGGTCGAGTCGCCGAGATCGCTACGGCACTACTGAGTTAGCGATCTCGGGCACCCGGGATTGGCGGGAAGAAGTTGTTTTATGAAAGCGGAAAATCTACGCTTTCGGAATGGAACAAAAGAGTGGAATCAGGATCCGGTGAATTCGAATTCTGATGACTTCGTCCAATGAATTTTCATTTCCGTAGTGGAGCTTTTGATATAAGATATAAATATATATATTTTGGGAAAAGATGCTAAAGAACCTGACTTGTGATAAAAATAATCTTGTGAATATTGTAATAATTATTAGGTACTATCACAATTCATTTCACTATCACTGATAAATAGTTTTTAAAACATTCATTTGCTCTTATTCATATCTCATTTTCTCGTTAGTTCCCAATGAATTCGTCTTTTTTCTGTAACTTTAAACATTCCAAAGATTTTTCTAAAAGTAGTACACTTAAATTACTACGAGCTCTCATTCCACCCGGATTTAATATTTCCAAGACATCACAAGTACTATAAACACTTTTCAATTATTAACCAACTTCGGCAGCAAAAACGTAGCTTTCTGGATATTCAATATCATCAATAAAAACAGATGCAATTACCTGCAAAATCATGACTTGCAATCTCCAAAGAATATGAAGCAATACACCGACGTAAACACAAAATGATTACCGGCTGAACAATCGTCTTATCATGCTGAAAATACATTAGTAAAACAAATGAATTTAGACTTCATTAACAAGAAAATAGATTTCAACAGCCGAAATGATCATTGTAAGCTGAAGTATTGTCAAAAACGCTTTATTCTCAACTTGAAAGCTATGCCTCATTGCTTCTTCTGCCTTCAAAAAACATTCACTAAAAATGGCCAAATGTAGATTATTGACTCTGAGTTTCACATATCTTTGCTACAAAAATTACCACAATCCAAACAAGACGGATTCTCTGGAGATGTTCTCGGAATTTTCGCTTCCCCTTGGCCATAGAATATATTTACCTCTATATGGTCTCCAAAACCGATATTAATTTTGTTGCTCTTACGTTGAAATTAGAGATAAACAATATTTCTGGTATTTGAACATTTGAAAAACGAGATTCATTATATAACATACGTATTCCGAGAGGGAATGTAACCCCCGGCCTGATTATGTTCCGGGTGAGTTCCTGAGCTGAAGCGGCGTGTTCGGCTGATGATCTCCTGAGCGCGCACAGCTCGTCGCCGGGTCTCGCGTGCGGGCCCTCTCGTTGGCAGAGGCTCTAATGAAATGCGCACTCGTTGGCCCATTAGCTCGCGACGTCGCTCAAGCGCTCTCTCGAAAGCGACCACCGCACACGGGGCGGAACGCCCACCGTCGGGGCGGCTCGCCACGATCACAGGGGACACAAACATGCTGGATTACAGCGCACTCTATCAACAAGACGAGATCCTAAGACAGATTAATTTCAAATAAAATTACGCATTCATCAAAAAATTAATTTAATTTTTATTTAGAATTACTATTATTAATAATAATATTAATATTATTAAAATCGTTTCTTAAACGCGAGTATAGTACTGACAATTTACAAATGTATTATAATACTATAAAATCATGTTCCTATCGGTTGTTTTTTTTTTGCAATTATTTATTTTACTACAATTATTTTGAAAGGGAACAGTGATGATGGCTAACATCTCTTGGTAATATTCTAAATGTCTGTTCCCATCAAGTTCACTATCACGCTGTGTAAAGTGTAGGCTCTTGTAAGGACGTAAGAAAATTTTTCTGTTTACATAGTGTTTACCATGTCAGAAGACATATCTTAAAACGATCTCCCCTCAAGACACACTCTTCTGACAACCAAACTGATTTACGACAGTTTAAATGTGTAATTGTGGGGCAATGATAAGCCACAAGTTTGCATAGTATTTACATGACTATACTTTTCAACAGCTGTGGAGATTTTGAAAGGTATTGTGAATAGGAACGTCCATAAGAATGTTGTCAAATTAACCTAACAGATTTTGTGTGTATGTTTTATTTAAGGTCACATCAACTTGTAGGCCATTAGCGACCACTATTGGATGTAACGTTATGGAATGAGGATGAAACGATATGGTGATGATAGAGGATGAAAGGACGAACACATATAACCATGCCCGAGGCGGGACTCGAATCTGCGACACTTCCGTCCGAGATCGGTACAGCGCTACTGCCTTAGTGGTCTCGGCCACCGGACCGGCAACCTAACAGATTGAATAGAAGTTAATTATACAAATGTGCTAATTTTCGCAAATATTTTTACACATACGTAACTTCACTCTCTGACACTGAAATAGAAGTATGTTCATATTATCACCAAATGTTCACTTCTAAGAAAATTTCAAAAGAAAGTTTCAAATTAATTTGAGTTAAATTGATATAATTCAAATGCTACTACTCCATTTAATAAATTCTCTGTAATATTTAGACCGTTCTCGAGAAAAATGAGGGTATTAATACGAGTGATCCGAGATGCCTCATGTTTTCTGAGAATTAGAAATACACGCACAAAGTGAAAAGTGCTGTAACTTCCAGTAGTCTAATTAAATTAGGCGAACCAGAGCGAATATTACGCACTTTCTGACTCACTATTTTAAAAGTGAAAATAGCTTCATTCTAGAAATCAACTTCGAACGTTTCTGACAACCCATGCTGCGAAATGATATTACCCTTCCAAAGGTACATACTCCAAAAAAGGTCGCATTGTGTAGACTTCGGCATAAGAAACAACTTGTGTCCCTTCGAGGACACGAAAACTAAGTTTTAGAACAGTGTTGTCAAGGTCGATGCCACTAGCGGGAGTCCGTTGCAAGAGTGCCACGACGAAATCGCCTCTCCATGCAGTTCATAACCCCGCCGCAAGAGACAACGCTATCACTATTGTAAAACGGCGCGGTTACTAAGTTTCCTCTCCCGATGCTAGTGGCGTAGAAAAGCTCGTGGCACGGCACGGTGCCGCGAGGCGTGCCACTGCCACCAGTAGTAGACCTTGACACCACTGTTTTAAAGATTAAATGCGTCGTTTCCGAGTTATGTTCGATGGTAAAGTTTGTTGCAGCGCAATGTGTGTTGCGGGTTGCAAGTTCGCCTGCATTTTCCCTACGCCATAATCTGGGAACGTATTTACTTTTCCTTTTCTTTCCTTAATGATATTCTATGCAGAATAGTGAAGCAATTCGTTTTCCAGCAGTAGAACACTTTCGGGGTTTTGTGTCGATCGTTTCTTATAAATAGAACTTACTTACCATATTTCATTAACGTATTATACAGAGTGTCCGGGGAGGAAACGTCAAAAATAAGCTCTTAAGACAATTCTAAGCATATTTTGTCTAATAAACTACGTGGATATTCCGAATGGTTGAGCCGCAATAAGCACTCAAAAGTTGGTTTGAAAAATTGATTTCTTAGGCAAAAATTTGCATTATAAAAGCATAAGAAAGAAAGAAACATAAATCGTTTATTATTTACAGGAGCATTGAATATATTCGCTCAGAAAAATTAAGCGAGAAATAAAAAAGCAGTCGAATTGTGTAAATTGGGTGCTTTTTTCTGGCTTAATTTTTCTTTCTGAACAAATATATTCATTTCTTTTGTAAATAATCAACAATTTACATATTTCTGGAGTATTTTTATGCTTCTATAATGCAACTTTTTGCCTAAGAAATCAATTTTTCATACCAATTTTTGAGTGCTTATTGCGGCTCAACCATTCGGAATATCCACGTAGTTTATAAGAAAAAATTTGCTTAGAATTCTCTTAAGATCGTATTTTCGAAGTTTCAACGTTTTCTCCCCGTACATCCTGTATGTAGAAGGGTTTACTTTAGGTGGGAGGCGTGGCTTAAATGCATCTGCTTCCCCCACTCCGAGTGGGCAACGCACGGCACGATGGTGTAGCTCCGCTACTCGGCACGCGGCAACGCAGTGCACCTCGGGACAGCGCGGACACTTCCAGAGTGGAAACGTATGGAATGCACTACTATAGGCAAGAGAGGGAGGGCCAAGCCCAAGGGCGCAGGCCGTGAGCGTAGGTGGGTGACATGCTGGCGCCAGAGGTGTCGCAAGACCACAAGGTGGTGACCGGGAGTGGCGTCTTGGTCTCAACGAGCCTATAAGGGCGCGTATCCTCTGCAAAATGGGGTGAATGTACCACAAACCTCTGTCGCGAGGAGGCAAGCGTGCGTGGGAGGCCGCTAGCTTGCGGATGTGTGCGCCAGGCTCATGTCAAACTGCGTTTGGTAGTTAACAGATGCTAACGGGTAGCGAATGCTCCGGCAGTAAACTGTACGGCTCACATGTGTATGTGTAAATAAACTGTATACTGCGATTTTTCTAACTTTGCCCCTGAAAGTCCGTCTTCAGGATGGAATATGTCACGGTATTTCGCGACGTCCTTAGTCGTGCCGTCAGATAACGCATGATCGTGGCCGTATCAAGCAGTGCTTGCGATCATGCGACTTCTAGCGGCACAACGGAGAAAGACACGAAATGCCGTATGATATTCCATCGTGGCCATAGGGGCTTGAGGGGCAGAGTTAAAAAAATCGCAAGAGATATATATATATATATATATATATATATATATATATATATATATATATATATATATCTCAAAGCCATCTAGTGTGTGATTTGTGCAACCCACGACGTCACAACGGTCGTTGCGCGCAGGGAGCGGCGGCCTGTCGTGCGAGGACCGGCAGCAGATCCTGGACTGGCACAACCGCCTGCGCCAGCAGGTGGCGCTGGGGCAGGTGCGGGGGCAGCCCGGCGCCGCCAACATGAAGGAGATGGTGAGTACCCCGCCCTCCGCGCCACGCCGCGCTTCAGATGAAATGTCGCAAGTAGACCTTTCCGCCATTCGCCCATTCGCGCACGACAAACACGGGCAGTCAAGAATGAAAGAGCATCCTGAAAAGAATCTCGCTAACAAAAGGTAGCAATTCATTCCGAGAGAATCACACTATACTACCATTTCATAACAGTCAATGCTCTTTTCAAAGTGACATTTACTCCGGCGTCGTGAACTAGAAAACTCCGATAGCTGGTGTGTTTGAATAGGTCCTAGCATATTATGTAACAAAGAAGGAACTGGGTAGAAAAGCGCAGGTGAGGGGATGGAATATATAGATTGGATAGTAAAATAGGTAAATTCAAATAGAAGAAATCAGTTAATAAGATTGACTCTGCGTAAAGTGACGCGGGCAGGTGCAAGGTACAAAAAAGTATTGCTGTAGCTCTCATAGGGAGGGAAGGATGGGAATTCCAACATGATTTTTTGTTTGCGGGCCCTGAAGAAGAGAAGGGCGGGTCCTGAAGAAACCCACCCTGCGTTGAGATCATAGGCTGAACTACGAAGAACACGAGCGAATCCAAAAGTGTAGACTAGGGCTGAGACGCAGGAGTCGTCGTGCAGAATCGACACAGGAACCGCGTGCGGTCGGGATTGGTGATGCGACATCAATAACAAAACATCGATGCTACGAAGCATGGAATTTCAAAATTCAAACTTTGAAGCTAATTATACATAAACCAAAAACCATCGATATTCTTAAAATATCAATGTTTTAAAGCGATCTTAGTAACCTCAAACATTAAATTCGTGTGCAACACAATGTCACAATGTAATTTGACAATATGTATGTGTTTAATAATTATAATTAAGATTTCACGGAAAACCACACAAAATAATGAAGGACAGAACTGAACCTGAAAGACCGTATGCTCAGGGTTATCTCAAAGGGTGGGTCCTCAGTTCACGAAGAGCGGAGACCCGACGTCTCACGCGTTGACCGCCGGTCCATGTGAGACGGAAGAAAGAAAAAAAAAATGCCAGGGCATCGGGCGAGAGATAGACTGCTCGAAGTGGTACAAACAGTATTCGTATGGTTCAAACTCATAATAATAGTCAGATATTATTTCATGTTTTAACAAATTCGCCATACGATTGTGTTTATAGGCATTTTTATTCACAAATGAAGCGTTGAAAAAGTAAAAACATCGAGCATAAAACATCGATGTTAGGAAAATATCCATTTTAACATAGATGTTTTTATGAAACATTGTTATATGTTTTATACAACATCGATGTTTTAAGGAAACATCATTATATGTTTTTCAGAAACATCGATGTTCTGTAGAAATCACATATGTTTTAAAGAAACATCGATGTGTTAAGGAAACATCGTTATATGTTTTACAGAAACATCGATCGATGTTCTGTAGAAATCACATAAGTTTTAAAAAAAATCATCTATGTTTTAAAGGAAAAACGTTGTTTTGAAAACATGGGCGTGGATGTCGCATTGCTAGTCTGGGTCCGACGGCCCGCCCTGCGCCCGGGAGCGCATCCGTCGCCGCGTCCGTCACGCGCACGCGCCGTGCGCACCTGTCGCGCGCCGCTCGCCACAATGGCGCCGGCGCGGGGACGGGGGAGGGGACGGGGGAGGGGGCTTTGTGCGTCCGTCAATCGCATTGTCTCACCGCCGAGCGCAAAGATTTTTTTTTTCCTTTATTTTTCATGAATTAAGGGCGGATGCGCTCCGCCCGCGTTCTTCGGCGCCCCGCGGTGTTCAATTAACTCCTCCGACGGAAGCGATTCAAAAGCGCCCGCGCGCGCGCGCTCAATGCGCTCAATGTGATGAAAGGCCGCGCGCTCCGCGAGGAATGTTGCCGATGGACGGACGTCGAGGCGGGGGGCGGGGACGGAGGGGGGGGAGGGTGAGAGGACGAACGCTGAAAAATGGCGCTTTTCGATGCGCGCACAAAACGCGAGCCGGGAATTCGCCCGTTGCCATGGCAACCGGCGGCGGCTCCGAGTGGAGTGCATCGTCGGTTGCGGGCCGCGCGCGCCTCTCGCGGGCGCAGGCCGGCTGGCTGCTGGCTGCGGGGTCAGTACAGCGCCTTCGGACACGTGAACACTCACTTGAACAGGGCAATACATTACAATTCGGTGCGTGTACGTGTTTTTCTCACAATCCACTTCAAGTGACCTTCCTCTTTTGATATTTGTGATTCTGTATTTTCTGCCAAAAGATATCCGTACCCTTTCAATCACTTACCTCTCCATTTTTTCTCTCTGTATTTAAAGCATTAACCGCTTATTTCCTTGACCTTTCTCTTTGACCTTGTTTCCATAAGAATTCTTACTTTGAAACTTCAACTGAGAATCAAGAGAAGAAATAAAAGCTTTTCATTCTTTTGCACCGTTAAAAATGAGTACAGAGCCGAACTCCATACGAAATTTGGACTATTTCAATTTTCAATTTTTCAGAGGGTTTAATGAAAATCGAATCTATACCATAATCATAAGAGAACTGTTCTCTATTTGAACAAATAATTCAAAGAATATATTTTGCAGCCATTTTTCAGAAAATTTTCAACATGTCACAGGGTTTTTGTGTAAATTACCTCTAAATATTAAAATATCTTTATTATTCTCGATATGACTCAACTAAATTTTACTGCTGACTTCTTTACCAAGTTTCAGCTTGAAATCTTCTAGTCGGAAGGAGTCTCACGTGGCACATCCATATAAGTCTCTTTTCTGCTCTCATTCCTCTTTTCCAATCATAGTAATGCAGTTCAAAGGCAACATAATGACAACCCATAAAAATCGACGTAAAAACCAACACACACACAAGTGGGATCCGCGGTGTAGCGACACTTTTCCTTCCCTTTGCTATTACTCATCAATTACTCAGATAGTTTTTTAAAAGTGCTTAACATCAATTAATAACCTACAATTGAATGAAGTTATGCAGAAAACATCCAAGCAACAAGAATCAATATGGTTGAAATATGGCTTGGAAAGTTGGGACACACTTCAACATTGCGAGCAGGAAGGATGCACGTCAGGAAGGACGTGGCTGTAGAAAATTCAGAAACGTTCTACACATTCACTATATGAAAAATAGAAAACCCCATTCAGTGATTTTCTACATCATATTGTTGATCTGATTCCAACTATACTTTGGTACTGGGAGGAAAGTAAACATTCGGCTTTCATGTAATGGCAACTTATGTAACTCTTTCATGATGCTCCAACGTTCTGACTCTTCTACTTCCTGAAAACTGAGGCAAAGGAAATAAACACATTTGAATGATCTATTTTACAGTGAGTAATTGTGCATTTGCCCGTAGGTTTGGGATGAATCGCTGGCAGCCGTGGCGCAGAGGTGGGCAGACCAGTGCACAGTCGCCCACGACCACGCGCGCGACGACGGTAAGTCAACATGCAGCAATCGAGCATGTTTACGAGAACACCCTAAAACCTCAATCAGCGATTTATATGTCAACGTCAATCACAATTGAAACAAAAGAGATTACCAGAGGGCTCGTAATTCCAAGAAAGCAAAACGTCAAATAGTAATTGAATAGATATTAGTGAAATATGGTAAAGTTAGGCAGTGAAATTGAAGTATAAGTTTTATAAACTCTCAAATGCAAATACAAATTGTTTATGAAATACAAGACCATGTGAAACATCACGTTATCAGACAGTTAATGATTTAATACTGAAGTATGCATTTGTAGGCGATTGCAGAATTCGATATGGGACGGCATATCCCACAGCTGCAGTAAAGTGTCCGATTCTCATAAAGAGGGATTATTGATTAGGCAATTTAAAAACGCTTACATCAATAAATCTGCTCTTTCAGTGCACGGACCACGGAACCTTCGGAAGACAAGCACAACTCTTGCTGCGCAGGTTTCTTAGGTCATGAGGTATTCAGGTTGAAACTCCACGCTAACACTATTAATTTATCATTAGCGCATTTTATCTTCGACGTTTTTCTCTCGCATTAAACAGCACATTTAGCTGTTTGATAACGTTTGCCGTAAAAATTTGCAAGTAAATTAAATCTTTATTCCATTTTTTATTTCAACATAATGTTTCAGAATCATTATTTTGTAGAACATTCATGGATGAGTTAAATAGTATAATCTTCGATTTCTTTCATTTTTATTTTCAACACGAAATAATATTTTTGTTGTTTTTTTAATTCCGAAAAAAGATTTACCTTGATACACGACAAGAGAAAAATAATTCTTCCTTCATTTATCTGACGGCTCTTTGAAAACTTTATCCCATCAACAGAAATGCACTGATCTCTCATAAAATTATTTTTTAAATCTTGAACAGTAAGAAATGACACCATCTTCAACGTTCCATTAAAACGTATGCAAATTCATTTTAAAATTCTGGGCGTTAATTAAACGCGTATCTTTACAGCTGTATTATAGGAAATTTGATGCCACAACTAAATACAAAAGGATCGAGAAGAATTTTGTTGGAACAATGTTTTCTAGTTAGTGACGAACAAATACTAAACTAACCAAACTAATAAAAGTGTTGTGACTGCCCACTTGACGTGCCCATAAGGGTTCACAGTGGTAGCAAAAATGTGAATTTCACATATATATTCATAATATTATAATTTCATTATAATTATATTATAATTATATATATATATATATATATATATATATATATATATATATATATATATAAAGAATTTACTAGCGTGCGCTGATCCTTAAAAGGAGCAGAAAACCATCGAGATTGCAAAACATGTAATGTCATTATGCAAATGTGAAGCTCAATTGTGCATCGTGATCGAATCATTTTTAGTGATAAATTCTGCACTATCTGCAAATATGAGTCAACAGTCAAAAAAGTTACGAAAGCTCCGTGCTTTAACTACATGCTTTATCCTCCAACCTCTTTCAACTTAGTCGTGACACAATTCATAGAAAATAATTTTAAAAAAATATTTTAAATTAAAAACTAATTATCTCAATACTTCACAAGAGAAAAATAATTCTTCCTTCCTTTATCTGAGGTCTCTTTGAGAACATTTATCTCATCAACAGAAATTCATTGGTCTCATAATTGTTTTGTAAATCTTGAACAATACGAAATGACACCATCTTCAACGTTCCATTAAAACGTTTGCAAAATTCATTTGTAAATTCTGGCAGTTAATTAAAATCCTACATTGCTTTATTAAAAACTCGTGTTCCATATTTTCCAATGTTCCACTAACTCCACTATAAAATAAAAATATATTAAATATTAATTTATCTCCAGGTCAAATAGGTCGCTTCCAATTATTTTTTGTCATATTTTAAATATTTTGTATAACTGAGTATAATACAAGTTTTGACACATTTATTGTTCACAAGAGGGAAGCAAATTTTGATTTATCAGAAACGTCATCAACTTATATTCATTGTTCGTTTCTTCAATGAAGAAAGCTACTAAATTACCTCGCGCGTGGAAAATGTTGCGAGAAAATCTCACAAAATTGGAGCCTTTTCGGTCAGAACATTATAATTTGTCAGTTTTGAAATTCTCGGCTGTTGATGGCACCGCGTGCACAGTAAAAGTGACGGTGGCACCAGCGTGTGGAGAGGGTTGCGACCAACTGCGCATGGCAATGGTCGTATGCAGATGCAACGGTTATGCAATCGCTAACCATTCCCTCCAACTTGTTGCATGCACACTACAGGAGTTTGCATTTAAGATTTAAACATCATTTCAAGATTTCGAACTGTCTAATTGGAAAAGCACGTTCACTACAGTAGCATTGCAAATGGGTTTTCGAGCTGAAGGTTAATACACGTAATGCTTGATAAGTGCCCAATCTCTAGAAGCTGAATGCAAAAACAACACGGAAGGTATGCATCGAATAAATGTATACAACAGTTGAGAGTACCAATTTTGACATCGAACAATCATGAAATACTGAAATACTTTTATCATATTCTTTAAATAAATTGTTGACATTAAATGGGTTCTTTACATATCCATTGAGTGTCATAGAACCACACAATCAAATATTTTCATTTTTCAGTCAAAATCGAAACTGTTTCTTAGTTTTTTTAACGTTTCCCGAAATCCTGGGTATCCAACGAAACAATAGTCACCTCTCACATTGTCGGAGGCTGCGTACTTTTCTTTCAATTTTTTTTTTTTTTTTTTAATTTATTTATTTATAAAGGTCGCATCAACCTAAGTGGTTATTAGCGACCACGTTTACAAAGTAGTAATACAGTATTTCAGTTTACAATAACTAGTATACAAAGTTAAATCATTTTATATACATTGGTTTCTTTTAATAATAATATTATATTTTTAACAGTTTCGGTTGAATTTAGATTATATTTAAAATCATTGGACAGTTTTAAAACTTTTCTTCTGTCGTTAGTGTTTGTACATTCCATGATTAGGTGACGTATACTGTATGGAGAATTGCAGAAGTTGCAGGTGCTTGGTTGTGTTTTCGTTATTAGGTGACTGTGAGTGAGTCTGCTATGTCCAATTCTCAATCTTGTGATAACAGTTTCTAGTCTTCTATCAGTACCACAGGTAGGTTGTAATTCGAAGATTGAGTCTCTGATCTGGTGGAGTTGGGTTGGTTTGGATTTCAACCATTGGTTGTTCCAGTTTTCCTTTATATTGCGTTTTATAATTTTGATGATGTCATTGTGGGATGCTGGGTGAGTTGATGCATCAGGGAGAGAAGAAGCTGTTTTTGCAGCAGTGTCCGCAGTTTCATTACCAGAAATGTTGACATGGGAGGGAATCCACACGTATGTTAACGTTTTGCCTGAGGAAATAATTTGCGAGTTCATTGATATTATATCTAAACATATTGGTTCCTTGGTATGTTTGTTCTGGATGGATTCAATGGCGCTTCTTGAGTCAGTAAATATAGTAAAGTGAGAGTTATTTGATTTTAGGATATCTGCCAGGGCAGATCTAATTGCGTAGACTTCACTGTAGAAGACTGAACTCATGTCTGGTAGTTTGATTAGTTTTGTTTCATCTGGATATATGATGGCACATCCGGTTCCAGTTGCACTTTTTGAACCATCTGTGTATATATGGATGCTATTTTCATATCTATTTAGTGTTTCGTAGAATAAAGATCGATATATTATAGGATTTGTTGTTTGCTTGAGGAATTTTGTCAAAGTTGTATCTATTGAGGGTACGTGGAGAAGTTCTAGGGGTTCAGGTAAAGATTTATATTGATATATTGGTGGAAGATTAGGGATAGTTCTGGATAATATATTATGGATTTGAAGAGATATGGGTTTAGGGTACCCATATCTCTTCAAATCCATAATATATTATCCAGAACTATCCCTAATCTTCCACCAATATATCAATATAAATCTTTACCTGAACCCCTAGAACTTCTCCACGTACCCTCAATTTTTGTGCACATTGGAAATTAGTAATGCATATACCTGAAACATAAAATAATGTTTGAAAATACTACATACAAAATATGAACGACGTCGAACGCAAAAAAAGCGACGTATGAAAGCAGAATTCTCTGTAAACATATAAGATATGGTCGACTTGGTCTTCTAATTCCAATGTGTGAATGTTTGTAGATATTTACAATCAATTTTCCATGTATTTAATTAAATGGATAGTTCGACACATCGTGATCAACCATGCAATAGCAGAAATAAAACAGCCTGAAAAAGAACATGAACATTTCTTTCGTAAAATTCATCAAATAATACCACGATCGTAAATCATATTTGAATGTTGCAGGACGGTTCCCCGTGGGACAGAATCTGGCGGCTACATGGACCACACGCACCACAGTCACTCAGGAGCCAGATTTTCATAAGCACATCGACGGCTGGTTCAACGAGGTGCGCAGCTACAACTACCAGACGAGCGGCTTCTCGGCGGCCACCGGCCACTACTCGCAGGTAAGGAGCATGTGACGGAATGAATCAAAATCTCGGCCCCTCCTGACCATCTCCCTACTCCATTTTTACCTTGCGTACACACCAGCATCTAACCGTATACACTAAACCTAGTTTAATTTTGATATCCAAACTGAAATGTCATGGTAATTAGCGTCTTTGGGTAGATTCGCCGACTTCGCAATATATTGCGGTGGTGACTAGAGTAGGGATACTCGCGTTGGACAGTTTTAATCCATCGCTGCTCAATTGCAAGAACTGTCGTACTGCCAGAGACGGCTCCTCGTCACTCGCCTATCACTAGACCAAAGCCGATCACGCCCGAGCGCCGCCCCTTCCCTCCCGACCGGCTGACTCAACAAGCAGCGGGCCCTGTCGGCGGCCCGCAAATAAACGCTGGGTCAGGGCTCGTCAAGTGGACCGCCAACTTGAGCACAGCCGCTCTTCCATCAAAGCATGACTCGCGTTCAGTGGCGCAAATACAAAACACACGCACGCACGCACGCACGTGCGCGCGCGTACATACATACACACGTACACGCGCAAACACTAGCAATAGTTCTAGGCGAACAGTTCAAATTCCTCACTGCGACACGCATATCCCTAACTGAAGCGACTTCCCATTTCGGTAATAGTTACGGCTGCGTTGAGAAAGCGGCCAATGCAATCAACATAGATCCCCAACGAAGCGGCCTCTAAACACGGGGAGTGCATCTTCCAAACGCGGGGAGGCAGCGACCGATCTCCCCTCGCAGCTGGGTGCGCGACCTCAACCTTCCGCTGATTGCGCGAAGCGGCGGGGCGCGGCGGAGGACGGGGAGCAGGGGGGCCGTCCGGGTGGCGCGTGTGGTGGGGTGGGGTGGGGTCGCGCGCGGGGCAGCCACGCGCCCCCGGAGGTCGCTCCAAGGGGCAGACGGGAGGGCAACGCGTGGCTACCGCTACCGCCACCGCCAGGGTCAAGGCCGCGCTGGATCGACCGCAGCGACCGTCCAGGGACGACGGCGCCGCCGCCGCCGCCGACGGCCTCAAGGTCGTGTCAAGGTCGACTCGCGAGATCGATCCGCGACGGGGCTCGCGAGGCACTGCCACCTCTCCTCCCCTCCCTCCCCCCAACTCGCCCCTCTCTCGCCTTCCCCCATTGCCAGTATACAAGCGCGTTCATCCTACCTCGATGCACTGAAGAAAAAAAGGAGAGGGCGGAGGTGGAGAAATCTAATATTTTCGACCCAAATATTTTAAGTAATGTTCCAATCATGTCGACCATAAATAAAAAGTGCACAATTAAAAAGAACAGAACAGAAAGACTGGTAAAAAAGTCGGATATCAGCAAGAGACTCCGAGCTTCATGCGCAAATCGCCTCTACGAGCGATTTGCCGAAAAAAAAAACCTGTTGCGGTTGTTTACTTATGTCATCTTAACATATGGAAACAAATGCACTGACCTTTGGGCCTCAGTATGCCACGGGTTCCCAATATTTACTTAATTTTCATTCTCTTATTATTCTATCTGCCTCATAATTTATGAGTCGCCTCATCAACTATCTCAGTTATACTTCTCCGCTATCACCCCTAGCTGAGTGGGATCTAATCAGAGCGGGATTTATCGTAGAGTCTAAATTGACAAGGAATGCCGCAAATCCGGTGGCCACGGTGGATTTTCTGCTTCTCAAAGCTCCAAGCACTTAGGCCAGGATAAAACACTACGCACTGCGTATTGGTGAGTGAGGTTGGGCTTAGCGAGTTAGTTGGGCTTAGTGAGTGAGGTTGGACCAGCGACATGAGCTCAATAAAAAAACAACCTTTTTCCAATTATACGCTTCAAAATCACGCGATGGGATTTTTAAGAAGCCTTTAAATTACATTCAATACTTATATTAGAATTAGAAACACGGAGTTCAATTGGGAAATTTGAAATTCAAATAATAATAAACTTCAACCTTTTGAAATTGCATTTCTAAGAAATATACTAACTTATGTTATCTTGTTTTTCTTTTAATTGTAATTGTTTCTTCACTTTAATAAAAACAGACACTAAAATATTTATCAATTTATGTCAATAAACATTCCAATGAAATAGCATTTGATTATCTTTACCTTTAATCCAATAGTTATGGATATAGCAGAAGTAGCTTACGTTGTGGAACGGTAGTTTTCAAAACTATTTAATAAAACATTCCCAAAAATATCCATTTTGACAAAATTATATACGAAAATTCATTTTGGATTGACGTTAATAAATCACGAAAGAAGGAAGTCACGAAATTAATGACGCCATTTGCACGAAGCTGTCCATATTTACGTTCACAAATGTTGTCGTGCATTTGTGGTGAAACGAGGATATAATTGGAAATTAATGGACGAGAATCTGCTTCGAGCCACTTCCATCCCCCCTCCCAGTGAAAGAAGAAAATGTAATAGGTCCCTGAAGACCGATCGGATCGGAGGGATTGGCGTTCGATCGCCGAAATGATTCCATACTCTTCGCAATTCTCTAAAGTGTTGTCCAGAGACGTACAGCACGTTCTGTTAATAATAACATCAGCAACAACAATAAGAAGAACATAATTATCATCATCATTACGGGGTGGATTTTAATGAAATATAATTTTTTGCTTTCAACTTTAGAACAATGCCTTTTAGTATAGACTTCATTTTATGTTATGATAAAAAGAAATTACTCATTTTTGTATGATTTTTTTGTATTTTTCTTTAATTTCGACTAATATGTAATTTTCATATTATTTTAATGGTACTTGCTTCTTATAATATTTACGAGATGCAACAAATGTTCTTCACAGAATTCCTAAGTAGCCTACTCGATTTCTTTGCTCAGAAATTGTAATGTCAACCGTTGTGAGCTCACTTGAACGAAAGGAAAACGTCTCGATTAGATCAGTAACATGTCCAATAGCTTCAATTGTTCATCTGACGTGGGTTTCATCAAATATTTACGTAATTTTTCTTTGCTTTTAGGACGTTTTAAAAACATTTTAATAGCATTTTATTGATCATTTTTGGTGATATGTTAGGTCATCAAAATCCTCCCCCTAATCATCATAGCCATCATCATCATCACCATCATCAACAACAACAACAACAACAACAACGAGGTGGGAATCAATAGCAAACCGAAACTTTTCTTCATGTCACTTAGTTCAAACCACCTCAAAAGCTACTCATATTTTTAAAGGAGCGATATATAATTTAAATAAATAAAATTTAGGAATAAAATGCTATGAGAATAAAATCTCTGGCTTTAATATTGGTGGTGACGGACAGGATCGAAAATAAATTCCAACTTCCTAATTTTCAAAATTTCGTAGGGTGTAATAAAATTCGAAACTATTCAACTATTCCATAATATAAATTAATATTTATACTATAATTAATTTTTAAAAATTATTTACTTATGCTATTCCCTTTCAATCTAGTGCCGGAGGACCATTAGGCAACTTGAACATAATTTATTTCGCTATATTCATAGTTGTAGTTGTAGGAAGACGCCGAAAAATTTTGAAATTTAGCAATTTTTGAAAAAACGGGGGTTTTAAAGATCATGAGATCTGCACTATCCTTTAAATGTACTTCACACTATTCAACAACAAAATTTAATCATAAACGGTGGAACAATTTTGTTTTAAAATTTGGAAAATGTCCCAGAGGATTCATGTAACGTACCCCCCCTATAATTTAAATGCCGGTTTCAAATTCAAGAGGCCACGATATCAACCAGATTTACTGTGGAATATCAGTTTTGGAAAAAATTGGCTGAACGTTTTAGCGTTGTTCACACACGGACAGACAGATGGACAGACGTTTTGCCGTCATTCAATTTTTGTGTGTCAAGGACCCACAAAACATGGGTTCTGGCTACATCATGTGTTAGACAATTTTTTTTCTAAATTTATCAATTGGATTTATCCACTTTTTTGTTGCCAGGGCCCTACAATAAGAGTTTTTGTTCCAAAACTTCGCCGTTTTTTCCCGCAGCATTACATAACTTCTGCTCTACTTCGTAAATAAAAAGTAAAACAACCATAAATGATCCAATCAAAGAAATATTTCAAAAGCTTTTTAATAAACTTTATTAGAATATCAACCTTAAAACATATATTTGAATTACATTGTTTTGTGTCATTCAAAAACAAAATATTAATGAAAAATTAATAAAAGCTCTAGAGACTCCTCAATTTTTTTTCAATATATGTCTATATTTCAAAATGCACGTGAACAGTTTTTTTCCCTACTAGAACGTAAAACCGGATTAAATTTAGAGGTGGACAAGAGGTGTTTAGAGTTGAAAAAGAATCGGTGTAGTAACGCCAAAAGAGAGAACCAAAAATAAATTGTGGTAGAGAATACTGGCTTCTAACCAGCGAAACAAACGTGTCTAAACTCATCTCATTGTTTAGATGATAATTGTTCTTCTAACGGTCGCATGAATCTGCAAAATATAGGAAATGTTTATCAGTGAGATCTGGAATAATACTTTCTTCACTGATTGGAACTCATGTCACATAAAAAGGAGCGAAGGCATCACAGATAATCAGAAAACATGAACAAATAAAATAGTTGCAGAAAATTGACATAGGAAGATTTTTAAAAAAAGGTTCTTCACTACATAATAAATGAATTCCTTTTATTCAGAAATCCCACGTAATATGACATCTTTATGCTCATAGATTTTTTTTTCTTGTAGCTGGTGTGGGGAGATACTCATCTTGTCGGATGTGGATATTCCTTCTACTACGATCGCTCGAAGGGCTACACGAAACTTTACGTGTGCAACTACGGACCCGGGTAAGTAATAACTAATAAATCAAGGTATCTTTAAGAAGTGTAGTATGAGCAGGGTTGGGCAAAATACTTGAAAAATGTATTTCAGATACAAAATACAAAATACTTCGTCGAAAGTATTTTAGATACCAAATACAAAATACTTTCATAGAAGTATTTTAGATACAAAATACAAAATAGTATTTTAAAATACTTTTGAAAATACAAAATACAACCAACGGTGTTTTACACACAATATCTTCTATCCCATTTTTTCTCCTTTAAACAATCATTCACGTTCAATAAAAGATCACATCACATTTAAAATTTTATTATTAAAAATATACAACTTTATACAAAAATGTTTCAAATGAAATTTTCAACCCATTTCAGGTATCCGTATGGGGTCATCCATAAATTACGTAACGCCAAAGGGAGAGAGAGGAGGTTTGAGGCAGCGTTACGCTGCTTTTCATAGAGATAAGGAGGTGCGTTACAAGGGGGAGGGGGTATTGAAAATTCTCGAAATTTGCGTTACGTAATTAATGGACGGCCCCGATCATTTATGATGTATGTTCATATTTTAAGTCTGAAAGGTATCTTGTCCATGCTAAGAGCCGAAGGAATACTTGGAGTTTAAAGATCTCACCATGAGTTCTTCGGAGGTGATAGTTCGGGCAAATATTGCAGGTTACAGACCATTTTTGCCTCACAATAAATTACTAATACATTCTCCAAGTTCTCAAGAGAAAATGAATGTTTCTTATCGGTCAAAATCATTTTGCTCGTTTCAAATTCATAGAAATTCTCGGAGCAGATTATGCCCTGGGAAATCAAGAGAGAATAAACGCAGTTTCTGACAGCTTTTAGCTGCCTGCACACGTACGCTAGAGTGAGGCTCGGCACACAGACAAATGCAAATGTAGAAGGAAACTTTCCCTGTCTGAAACATAGATTGATAGAAGATATAATACTTTCTCAGAAAATAATTTGGAAATATACATAATTGTGCCTGGCGGCTTAGCTCATTGGTCAGCGTGCTCGTTTTCCATGACACGATCCCGGGTTCAATTCCCGGTCGGGCAAGGTTATAGTGTGCGTTTTCCTTGCAATGTCCGAGTATATGTTGCTGTGTGACGATGAGAAAACTCACTTCTCATTTTGAGAAGACCAGAATACAGTGTAGGGATGTCTTTGTGCTAACACACGTACCCGCTTAACCCATGGCCGCGAGGCCGGAACGCTGCTGGAAGGCCATGGCCAGTACGCGGGCTGTCGCGCCAAGTACAAACATAATTGTAACCTCGAATGAAAATAATTAAGAACATTTCTTCAACTTAATTTGTTTTTTGATTTCTGAGCTTTATTTGTATTTTTCATTTTTTGTATTTACTTTTTTGTATTTTTATGCTAAATTAATTTTTTGTGCGCATAATATTTAAAATGCCAAATATGGTTTGATTAAACAATATGTACAATCTTATAATAAAACACAAAAATCATATTTCAATCGTCCTATATATCACATCCCAGATATGAAATAAATTGATAAATGGATTAACTGGAGTTTTTAGGCTACATAACACTGTTTTGCAAAATTTTGATATTTTTATTGCATGTTTTTGCACTTTTTGGTGTTTTTATTGCAAGTTTTAGGGTGTTTTACTGCACGAAAATCCGATCTTTAAATATCATCCTTGTCTCTTGTGCCGACACGAAAGAAAATAGGTAAAAGAAGCCATAGACAAAAGAAATTAGGCAAATTAGTCTCATTTTAGGTTTTTAAATGTAAAATAGGCACCAGTAGGCATTAATGTTGAAATAGACTCTTTTAGGCGCTACAAAATTGACGGGTTCTAGTTCAAATAAACTTAAAATGTATACATAAAGCTTCATTTAGTACAAGGTACCCAGGAAAAAAATAGATTTTAACCTAAATATACCATAACGAAATATCAGCTCTTAAAAACAACGCGAGCACAAGTTTTTAATCACTGCACACAACCACAGGGCCACGAGGCACACACATGGGCAGCACTCGTTTTGGCACGCGGAGCCTGCTCTCCGAGAAATTGAATCGCAGCTCGCGATTACAGCCACGGTGTAAGAAATGTATCTTACACCGTGATTACAGCGCTCCTCCGGTTATCTCCGGTTGAACCGACGGTGGGAAAAAACGTAATCGGAGGAACCGGAGGTCCGGTCGCACTCGTCCACGTGGCGGGACCCTCTCCGTTTACTGGCCCAATCAATGTTTGTGACGGATTAAGAAAAAGTATTTTTGTATTTTAAAAATACAAAATACTATCAGAAAGTATTGTCGATACAAATACAAAATACATGTTAAAATATGTATTTTCGATACAAAATACAAATTACAAAAGTATCGAAAATACGTATTTTAAATACAAGTATTTTCAATACTGGCCAACTCTGAGTATGAGCTCTCTATTAATCATATCAAGCACAATCAGCTCTGTGTAATATCTCTCTATTGTGATCTATTCTTTCACTGTAAAGTAACAAAGCGATTATGAGCTTGCTAGCAAATTTCATTAAAAGTGGTGTCGAATTTCTGCGTAACATTAATACAATGTAAATACGAGGGTGAGTCACATGAAAACCGTAATTATTTTTTTAAATATTATTTATTATACACACATTGTCCAAAACTGGATCACTTTTCGACGCTCAATCCATGTCTCCCAGTGCTTCCGAAGTGCCTGAACTCCTGTAGAAAAAAAATGTTTCTGGGAGACGGCGCAACCACTCGTGCACCATCTGGCGTACCTCATCGTCCGAATGGAACGTCTTGCCGCCCATTGATTCTTTGAATGGCCCAAACATGTGGAAATCGCTCGAGGCAAGATCGGGAGAGTAAGGTGGATGTGGGAAGCTTTGAGATCTCAGGTCAGACCCGGTTTTGTCCCCGGTGACGATTCGTCCAAGGAAGGCATCACCGTCACGTTCAACGCGCCGCAAAAGTACTTCACACGCGTCGACACGTCGCTGTTTCAATTCCGAGTCAATTCTTTTCAGTTGTTGGGGCAGCCATCTTGCAGACACTTACGAAATTGGAGCACATTATGCACAATGTGATGTGCTGAACCATGACTAATGTGTACAGCTTTTGCAATGTCGTCTAATGTCACTCGACGGTTGTCCATCACGATTGCATCAACGGCTGTATTGGATAAAATGGTCTCTGGAATCACAACGCGATGTGTCTGGCCTGGGCGCGGAGCATTGGCCACGGATGTCACACCATTTGCGGACTTCCGACACCATTCGTACACTTGCTGCTGTGACAAACACCATACTGAACCTTCATTCGTCGAAGAATGCCGATAGGTTTCACACCTTCACTTCGCAAAAACCGAACCACAGTACGCCGTTCCTCTCTGGTACACGTCAATAGTTGGGCAGCAATTTTTACACTGTTCCTGCGCCGGAGTTCGTGTTTCTTCCCAATAATGCCACCCAGGAGACATCTGACACACTATTGCGAACATGTCTATCAACTTACAGGACATTAGCGCCACATTTGGATTTTTTATACTTTAACGGTTTTCAGTAGACACGCCCTCGTACAATTCACAGATGAAATAAAGACTTACCCTTTGCCAACATTAAATTATTATTGAAATGTTAAAGCACTAATGCAAATAAAACTGTCATTGTATTCAACACTAAAAGACAATGGTAATAAAATAGATAAATTCCAAGACGACGTAACATTCAACTTGTGAGCCACGGCAGCACATACTTTCGCATTATTTCTAACTTTTTGCAATTTTCGAAAATTTAGAGTTCTACGATAATTAGAACTGCGCCATATTAAGCGTCTTTTGCTCTACTCGAGAAAACATTTGAAGGAAACATTTAGAGTAGTTTTTGAGAAAAATGTTCTTTTTATAAATTGCCTTTATTTTAAGGAAAATTACGCAAACTACTCGTTTTCTTCCAAAAATCGCCAATGAATTTATTTAAGGATTTTTTAAATATTTCATCAAGGAAAATAAACTCTATCACCAATGTTGTAGTCTTGCGATGTTAATGTTTTGCGGTTTTCGAAAATAACATGTTCACAAAAATGGATTCTGCGGCATCGTTACAAGCGTACTTTGCTCTAGTCGAGAAAAACATGCAAAAATAGCAACAGTATACAGAAAAAATTTGGAGCGCTTTTTGAGTAAATGGTGTTCGAGCATTTCTGAAAATGGGGAATTTTAAGCTCAATATCACTAAAAATTGGAGTTGTCTTTGAAAAAATATTCGTTTATATTGCACGCAAAATTGGGTAAAAACTACTCATATTTTCAAACAAATCTGCATGACATTAAAGATATGTATTTGAATAGATTTTACTGAGAAATAAAATCTGTCTTCAATATTCTAGGTGTACGAAGGAGACGAAAAAATGAACTTTTCAAGTTTTCGAAAATTTAGGGAGTTCAACTAAAATCAAACCTCCGAAATTTGTGAGCATTCTTTGCTCCATCCGAGAAAAAATTGTAATAAAAAAAATTTGGAGCCATTGTCGAGAAAATATTGAAAATGTTAACGTTTCATGTAAAGTACTTCCAAAAATCAAAATATTCATTTGAAATTCGCAGGGCAAATTCGATTTCGAGATCGAGGAACATCAATTTCGGTGAAAATCGCACAGACAGACGCACAGACGGACAGACGCAAAGTCGCACAGACAGACGGACGGACTACGGATTTCCAAGTTGAGGACGAAGCCCGGGCCCTCCGCTCGTGCAAACATAAAATATCCTCAAGTCTGTACAACTCATAATTACCAATGCATTTTATGTGATATTATTTTTAGTACAAAAACTCGCCTCAGAAATCTGTTGAATGGTAAATGCGGATATCTTTTATTTAGGTCCTAGGAAGCACTCCAGCTTTGAAACTTTAGAAATCGAATTATATCCACCTTACTGTTGCGTCGCATTTCACTAAAATTAAATCGTTTAAAATTTCCGTAATGTTACCTCCAAAAATAGCACAGTTAACGGCAGATACGAAACTACCCCATCCATCGAAAGTTACCCCTCGAAATCTGTCTTCCCCTCATCCCCTTCACATCAAATTTCTCCTGCGCCTGAGAGTCGCGAATTGTCGGTTAAAACGACCAAGTTGTACCGATTTTTCTACTTCAACCTAAATCTTTGATTTCTGCGCAAACTTCGATTACACAGTAGTTAAGTTGAAAAGTAACAATATTTAATATATTGAACAAAATGTCATTGTCAATACAAAATGAAAGCAAATCCTCTCAAAATACCCACACATTAGTATTGTTCCATTTTTTCAGTGTACAATATACCCGATATGGAGCAAATCAAATTAAAAAAGTGTGTCATTAAAATGGTTTTATTTCAAAAATAATCGCTCAACATCAAATTGTATACAGAAATCCCATGACAAATTGTGCCAGTGTTAGGGTGAAACATAATTTATTTCACATTTCTTTTAAAAAATCTATGTTTAATTATTAAACAACTTAATAAAATGTTATTCTTTATCTTCAGGGGAAACGTTCTTGGAGAGAAACCTTATAAAGATGGCTATCCATCCTGCACATCATATGGAATGAAAGGATCCCAAAAATATCAAGGTCTATGTGGTAAGTACGTCTATAGACGAATTATGAAAAGTTCAAGCTTGTTAAGTCCTAACCACCATGAAATAGTAAATGCATTTCTTCACATTTTCTTTCACACTGATATCCATCTCAACAGAAGCATTCAGGTAACAAGCATGGATATAAATGAAAATCTTCTGTGTTATTAATTATAATACTTCTGATATTTTGCTTCATTTAAAAAATAGATTGCTAAATAATAAATAGGATTTTGATGAAGAAAGCATTACAGAAAAATCATTTACCATGTAAATTGAATAAAATACTAGAAAAGCATATCAGACAATAATATTGACAGCCAAGCAGGCTAGAACAATTCTTGTAGAATAAAATCTAAATAATTAGTCATTCAATTTTTGAAGTCTAGATAATGAAGTGCCAATTTATTTCATAGTTTTGGATTAATATTATGTCAGTTAATATTAGTTATCTTCTAGGTTACAAAATAATAATTTAATGTTCTTTGTGAATTAAGAACTGAGAAAACAAACATATCAAAAACATTCATAAAAATACCCAAAGGTTTGTGTAAAAATTTGGATACCGTACTTAATCCACTACATCCGTCGCAGAGAACATGGGGTGTGGATCATAAATTTCAATCATAATAATCTGCAAGCTTCAAAGGTGAACATGAATTTTTGGCAAGGGGCTGAAATAATATTGTTAATGAAGTACATATTTTCCATATTCGAAGTAGACGCTAGGCTCTCGAAAACTCACGAAATCGCGTAAAGGTAAAATCACGTGGGAGAAGTTTAGTTTTAATACATTAGAACTGGACATGCTTGATTTCGGGTTACTTCCAAATATTTATTCCACGCTAGTCCACATGCTTATAAATTGTGTGTTATCAATAATACAAGCTAATGTTTATCTTACCATGCTGCAGTAGTAAATGAATAACAGCAATCACGTGAATCTCCTTCGAATTACAGTAGATTGGCGTTCGTCATCATTTCGGAGAACTTCAGAGAATCCAAGAGAAAATGAATCATGCCAAAATAAATTTATGTTCTTTGATATCATAGAGCTCCGTCAAACACCACTGGAGAGATTCGTTCCGCGGTTCCATGCGCTTCTTGATTATAAATGTTACAAAGGGTCTCAGGTTCAACAGCTTAGAGTAATGACATGTATTACGATAAAAAAATATCCCGTTCTACGTTTTACTCAAGTAATGTTTGCTTACGCAGTACCATGAAGCACCAATGTAGCACCATGGAAGTATTTTTGTTCTATGGTAGCACGGCGAGAGATCTGAATGTAGTACTTAGTATTGAGTCAACTCGTATTCTTCATGCCGTGCCAACTCGTGCCGTGCCACTACGTGCCAACTCGTATTCTTCAAAGCCGTCAGAACTGTATCAATGTCATTTACGAAATCACCGAGCACAATGACCCATATTCTTTGGCGGAAACTAATGTTCGTGGTATTCTATTATCAGAATCTACTATTTTAGATAATGATTACAAACAATAAAATATTTTTCCATTTGCTGAATTCTGTATTTTTATGGGCAACACATCATTGAAAAAAGCTAACAATATTCAGGATTCTTTGCTATTATTATACAATAGATAAAAAGGAATTTTTGCAGTATATTTATTAATTTATATTGTTTATTATTATATATTGTATTGTTTATTTTAGCTATTAATTAAATATTTTTAAAAACATTCTTTTAAAATAAAAAACTGTTTCCAAGACTTACAAATTGTCATCTAAATTTCATTTGAATGTAGAAGGTACTATGCATGTCAATTCTACGATTTTCAAATGATCAAAAGATTGAAATTCTTTACATAATATTAAAGAATACAAAATATACTGTAAAATGACAAAACTACTTAATAAATTCCATTTGTTACTGTGAGAGATCTCTTTGTAAGAACTGTTTAAAGTAATGTTTACCCACAAAAATGTTCTTTTCCTTTGCAGAAGTGAGTGGATATCAGTCCCTGGGACCATCATGTGGCCACTACCATAATTACCTCAAGCAATCCTCTGGATATACTAGTTACTATGGAAAATAAGTTCATCATCTCCAAAGTCATAATCAAAATTACATTTTTTAATTCTTTTCAATGTATTCAAAGCCTTTATCTTCAAAGTATTTCAATTTCCCATGCCCCTGTATCAGGGGTTTTATTACTTGTTTTATAATCTTAAACAGTCTATAATTTAGTCATTTTCATCCTTTTTAAGCGTAGCAAATCAGCACTTGCACACACTTAAGTTATTTTTGTGTTCATTAATTTTTAGTCATACTCTTCATCATCATTACCATTGTGTAGTTGAATCATTAAATGAATTTAAACACCAACTTGAAATTTCTTTCCCTTTCTTCACATAATTATTCAGGTACATTTTATTAAAGAAAATCAAATAATTTTCTTATAAGCATATAGAGTAAAGATTGATAAATGACAATCTATAATTGATGAAATTAAGATATATTTTATGTAAGTTGTGGCTTGCAAGATTAGATAGTTTGAATATCAACTGCAAACTCTTGCCTTTCAAGTGAATAAGGAAGTACGTATCTATTTTATGTATGCTGTAAGCATACTTTCAACATCAAGGCATATACTGAACTTGAAGTGAATATTTATTAGTAGTAAAAGTTGGTCATTTAGTTGATTTTTCAAAAACAGACTGAGAAATATTTAGACTTTTATTAGCATGTAATGCATTTTTTCAAATGAGTTTAAGTGTACTATGTAAAAACTGTTCTTTTACACAATCTTGCTCATTTACTATACAATTTTTAAGCAATCAAAGAATGTGTTGTATAAATGTATGAATTTTTAAATATAGCAAATATTGCATCAAAATGGTTTTCCTTTCAATTTTTGACCTTCCTTGATGAAGCATTTTGAAACTTATACACAGAGCTCTGATGTTCAGGGTATATTTAAATTAAAAGAACATTTTGTTTTAATTATATTTAGTTTATTAATAAAACTGGTGTAGGTTTGACATTAAAAAAAATAGAAAAAGGAAGAATGTGCAAATAAAAGAAATAAAATGCTTAAAATCTGCAGCTTTAGAACAAATAAAGAAAAGATGGCAGAGTGAAACAGTTCACAAACCAAAAGTAAGTTTTTTAATTCTTAAAAGTGGGTACGCTCACTTTTAACTTAAATTAATGTACATGTTCTTGTTTTTAAATTTTTTTTCCCAAAATCTTGCACATTTCTGAGTGTGCTTATTAATTATCTTAATAATTTATTCTATCTTCTAGGACTTGAAAATAAAGTGAGAAAAACTCGTAAGATTTGCTTTGCAAGTACTTTCCTTATCTTGGATTTTCATGTTCATTGTCACAATATATAAATGTATGCATTATCGTAATTTATACTTTTTGTTTTGAATCAGTATTCCACCATAGGTTAAGCTAGTATTAATGTTGGATGTGACATCCAGTAGAGTTGCAAGGTAAACAGACTGCCTCAAATGTCATTGAGAATATAATGTCATAAACTGATTTAGTCTTCTAAGTCCTAAGGAAAATCAGTAAAAATTTAAAAAACTGCACTTGCAAAATGAAAAGAATTTTGGTATCCAATAAGTCATTCTAAATGTTTCAAATATTCTACATATTGTTAAAAAAATATAAATATTTCAATTAGTTAAATATTTTAATATATTTTTTTATAAATTATGTATTTCAAAATATGAATGAAAAAAATGTTTTTGAAACAAAATACAACATTGAATACACAAACTGTAACACACAGTAATGATAAAAGCATTTGCAGACGTCATTTTACTGTAATGGAATTAAAACAACCATGCCACATCAAATACTTTGAAAATACATTTCCTTATTTGATTTCATTTACAACATTTTATCATTGTTATTTAATTTTTATGTTTATGATATGTATGCTTTGTTTAACAAATCACTGATACCTTTACCACAATGATATAATATAATAGCAAACTAAGCATGTGTCCTAATGAATGTCTGAACAATTTATTGGAGGGGAAATGAAAATTTTGGAGTCAGCATTTGAGTTTTAAGTTAAGCCACAAAGACAAAATCATAAATTCTCATTGACACCCATTATCACATTTCAAACAAAATAGAGTTAAATAGTAAGTAATTAACTTCTTTGACTTGCACGCAATCCAACTGAATCACATTTTCAGGAAGCAACAAAGTTAATTATGAAGGATCTAACATACCTTGAAAAAACATGTTTTAAAACCCTAGGTTTTTTGTCAGTAATTTTCCAGAGCTTCAGAATATGATTGTACAACTTATGTTTCTTATGTAACTTATTAAATTTTTTTTGCAATCATGTTTGTAACAATGTCAAATAGTAAGTGTTCGACAAAAACTGAACCCTCTTCAAACTGCCCTCGACTGAAACAATTTTCCAAGAGTTCTTTTGTCTTTTTTTCCAATTCTCTTAAGTATCTTTTCCAATAAGAACTTTTAAAAGTTTTTTATACAAATGATTAAGATTCATAATTTTAAATGTCATTTAGTTCTGTGTAAACTCAGTTCTTTGTTCAAAAGATCAAAGCAGATACAACATAGCACTCACTCTCTTTGTGTAAAAATGATAATAATTATATGGAAATTTATGTACCAAAAATTGTATCTGTTGTGTTCAAATCTTTCTGCATCAAACTCTTTAAAACACAGTATATTTTGTCTATTATGCAGTATTTTCTAAAACACTTATTGTAAGTAAAATTGAGATTTTTGTTGCCTATATGGCCACTACAGTGATAAATGTCACTGAATCTGAATGTTTTACAACAACATTCTTTGCCAGAGCAACAGTTATTTTCACATACTAAAGTCATTTTCAGAGAACCCCTAGCAAAAAGCAATTAATTTTAGGACATGCAAAGCAAGGTAAAGTTCAATTTTTTGCATGTTCTTAAAGTGAGATGATACTTAGATTTTCATGTTAAACTCTAAATACAACAAAAAAAATCAAAATACTTTCATCGGACTTTAAATGTAACATAGTGTTTTGTAAGCTTCAATTAAAATGAAATGAATGTTGGTAAGCCTGCCTACACAATAGTGTATCACACATGTGGTAAAAGCAATATTACTTTCTCCATAGGATTGAGCCACTCAGCCTACTAGCCTCACGATGCATAATGTTTTCTACTCGCAAAACAAAATGCCACTTTTACCACTCTTATCAAAAAATAACTATTCTGCTTTAGAAATCTTTTGCTTTTAATAAAAAAATTTTCAAATTTCTAAAATGTTATAGGGTATAATATTTTTCAATGAATCCAAAAATAGAAATTTTTGTTCCTGTGATATATATATTACTATTCACCAGAGATTGTGTTTGATAGAAACATTTCTTTACATATTCTCATTTTTTGAGTCCTCTGATAGTTAAATTGAAATAAGGTTTTTGGAATATTATAGAAAAGAAAATCCACTATCCATATGGAATTGTGGGGGAGGGGAATCTCAAGCAGTTTTTTGAAAAATGGTAAAATTTTATTACAAACCACATCAAAACCACTACCATTTTATAAACCTGAAAATTTAGCAGTTTTAATGAAAATCTTACTTTTATCGTATAAGAGTATCATCCTCTGTTCAAACAATAAATTATAAGAAAAAAATTGGAGACATTTATTTTTGAGAAAATATTGAAACTGTCCCACAGATTCATATGAAGTAGGAACCCAAAAATAGAAAGATACATTTCATATTTGCAAGGCCTTGAGTTTGGCTAGAGTTAGCAGAGATGAACTGTATTGGAAGAAATTCTGTGTATGGATCAGGTGCTACTTTGGTTCTCCTAGGGACAGTTGGAAAGATGGATAGAGAGACTGTCATTTCTGAAAAAAACATTTTTGGTATAAGGTTACCCAAAATGTGAATTTTCGTAAATTTCTAAATCAATTGTTTCTAGCATTACATTATTTTCTCTTTTCTTTTGCCATCTTGGACCATGCACACATGCACCTTACTGGGGTGCACATGTACACATGCACTTTACTGGGGCTCAATTTCACTGTCTTGGTAGTAGGGGTATGTAATTTTTATTAAGGGATCGGCATTTAGCTGGATCCTATTTTTATCCCCCAGGGTTGTTAGCTCTCGGGGTATGGAAAATGAAATGATGATGGTAATAAGGAGTGGAAGAACGATACACACATACAGACAAACACACGCACACATGCCTGAGGTGGGACTGGAACCCACAATCTTTCCATCCAAGATCGACACAGCACTACTGCCCTTTCCGGACTGGCTATTTTTATTTTATTATATTTATTTATTTAAAACAAAAAAAGAGTTTAAACTTTGATAGTTCTTGCAATAATTCTAATAAACTTTTGATAATTTCTTTGCCAATGAAAGTACAAGAGATTGTACTCCTTAAATTTCAAACTAGTGGTACTAAAACAGCATTTACTTTCTTGCCTTTAGTAATGGTTATGTAATACTATTTATACCATAATTTTTCTCTGAATGAACACATCTCAGTCATAATTTTTTGTAAAAAATCATGTGAAATCATAGAATGTTTGGTGCAAAAATTAAATACTTTCAAGCATTAGATTTTTTATTAAAAATTTTAAATGAAAATGTATTTCTAGCATCGAATTCATTGTACAAGGTGTATTCATTGTACATTCATTGTACAAGTGAATTAACAAACATATCTGATTTGTTTCTTAGCCTTACAATATTCTAGGTAAGCTGTATGCAAGAAAGTAAAATAATTCTAACTTAATAAATAATACGATAGTGATAGCATTGACAAACAAATGCAAATAGATCAAAATATATATAATAGTAACTATTAAAAACTATAGTATATATATAAAAGTATTAGTTGGTATTAACACGAATGAAAAGCAGTCAACATTATAGAATTCTGTAATCAGTGCGACATTACAGCAATGGGTGCTAATGACATGCAACAATGACTGCTAATTCATATGGGATACACATTTTGCCAATTGGCATTGCTGGTATCAGTTGCAAGAAAATTAAAATGGTTAGAAATTTACAATAATTAAATACAATATTTTTATATTCATTAAAATTATATGGTTTTGCAATCATTACTCTTCATTCCCAACTCTTAATAATCAAAGCAAAATCATGTATTTGTTTTCACATTTGACACAACAAAAGGATGTGATTTAAAATGAAATAATATAAATATAAATAATAATAATAATAATAACAATAACAATAACAACAACAACAACAACAACAACAACTTCACCTAGGGAGTACACGACCTTGCAGATGGTGGTGGAGCTTGAGTACCCCCATGAGCCTGAAAGCTATGTCAGTGGTAGCCTAGCTTCCAGTAGGGCTTCCCTTGCTGAATAGGTTGAAGGTGAGGGATCAGACGAAGAAGTACTCCATTCTGAGGAGAGTGGGAAGTAAGTAGAGAGGGAAGGGTCATGAACCTTTGGACTTCCTGTTGTCGGCCCATAGAGGGTACAGGAGAGAAACTGGGTTGGCACACCAGGCCACTGATTAGAGTGGAGGCCCGAACCTTGCATTAGCCAGCGAAGGAGGCTGCCTTCAGCAGTCAGTCAAAATCCCGTAGGGTTTAGTAATGCCGACTGGCGATCGGAGGGACCCCTTGCTGGGCCCTGCGGGGGGATGCCCCGAGGCCACTGTGGGTCGCAGTAACGGATGGCAGGAAACAACCCGAGGGTTAAGTGTGATCTGTGAATTCGAACTTGCGTCCTGCAAATCGTCCTTGTAAATCTTCAATTCAAACCAATGAGCAAAATGGATAGAACAAGCAATGTAATGAATCTTAACGTGCCTTGTTCTACCAATGTCCCATACCTGCTCAGAAACCGAGCTAATGTCACCTTGTCGACGTATGGCAATCCCACGGATGTTAGTCCCAGGGACCCAGAGCCGGTAGTAGCTCGAAGCCATCGTCAGAGATGGACCCGGGATGAATTAAAGGAGGTGATGTGGTGCTTTTACTATGCAAAAGCGAAAAATGGGGGCTCAGAAATAGAAGTTTTCAAGGTATGGAGAGAGCGGAACCCAGATATGAGACCTACCCTAGATTCAAAGAAGCTTGCCAGTCAACGACGATACATACTCAGCAGTGGAAAATTCACAGCAGAACAACTTGCCGACATTGAGAGAAATGCGGAGTATGTACTTCGCTCGAACAATCCACATGACGAATATGTAGAACTTGAAAATGATGATCCCGTGGAAGGTTCATCTCTTTCCTGTGAAACACACGTCAGTGGTGAAAATTCATCTGGCAATGAATTACACGATAAGGACATAATGCGAAATCTCCTTCGGCGCGAGATAGAAAGAGTTAGTCAACTTCCGTTTGAATCTCGCGAACCGTTGAGGAGAATATTCGAAAATGCCAAAGCTAAAATAGTGATCGAAACAGTGAATTCTGTCTTAAATGAGGTGGTGGAGACCCCAGGCAGAGATCTAGATATTACTGAAATCAATCACATCATATATGCAACTGGATATCTAGTATCTCAGATAATTTTGGGGCCAGCCAAGAACACCGACGGCCGACCGCAAAACAGAGTAAACAGCTCTGTACCCCCATGGATGAACAGAATTATGAAGCGGATAGCCGACACCCGGCGCGAAATATCACTCTTAGCTGAGGCATCTTCTAAATCAACGCACACCACGAAAGTTCAACGAAAAATATTCAATGTTGAACAAAAATACGAAATTGAAAATGACACCAGCAGGCTAATGGTAGTTGAGAAGCTAAAAGAGAAAATTCAAGCATGGGCTCAAAGAATTAGACGTTACAAACGTAGAATAGATTTCCGTGTACAGAACCGGTTGTTTGAAAAAGACGCGAAGAGATTCTATCGCAATCTGACTCAAAAACCGAATGGCAAAGCTGTTACTCCTTCAAAAGATGACGTCGAATCATTTTGGGCAGGAATCTGGGAGGAGAGCAGATCCTACAACAAAGACGCATCTTGGCTTCAATCTGAAGTTGATGCTGCCGATCAACTTGTAGAAACAGTGGAAGATGTTCACCAATTCTCGGAAGAGGACCTCTTCCAAGCAATTAAGAACATGGGAAACTGGAAGTCCCCCGGGATTGATAATATCCAGATTTATTGGATTAAGAAATTAACAGCAATACATTCTCATCTAGCAAAGGCTGTTAATAAAATTTTTGAAAACTCAAAGGAAATCCCGGAATGGCTCACACGCGGCATCACGTATTTGCTACCCAAAGTGGGAGACAGCTCTTTGGCGAAGAACTACAGGCCAATTACGTGTCTGCCAGTCCTGTACAAAGTTATAACTTCAGCCATAGCTGACAAAATGTACAGACATCTAGATAAAAATCATCTAATGCCAGCTGAACAAAAAGGATGTCGTAAAGGCTCTTATGGTTGTAAGGAAATCTTGCTACTGAATAAAGTCATCTTGAATGATGTAAAGAAACGCAAACGTAATTTGAGCATGGCTTGGATTGACTACCAAAAGGCCTTTGATAGTGTACCACACGATTGGATTTTGAAGACCTTGGAGATCTATCGATTTCATCCTAAACTTATTGAATTTTGCAAGGCTAGTATGAAGTCGTGGAGTACCAGGTTACTAATCCACAGCGGAAAGGAAGCAGTAGAAACCAGAAATATTCAGATTAACAGGGGTATTTTTCAAGGAGATTCACTATCCCCTCTGCTGTTTTGCATTAGTTTGATCCCACTATCGAGACAGTTGTCGCAAGCTGACTTTGGTTACAAGCTCCATGGTGATGAAAGGCCAGTATCACATTTGTTTTACATGGATGATCTGAAACTGTTTGCTAAGAATGAAGCGATTCTCTCCCAAAAGCTGTCTGTCGTGAATGACTTTAGCAATGACATCTGCATGAAGTTTGGTCTTGACAAATGTGCAAAAATCAATTTAAAAAGAGGGAAACTCACAACGTCTGAGAACATTGAAATTGATACGCACACTGTGATTCAAGATCTTGAGCCAGGTAAAACTTACAAATATCTGGGCATTGAAGAATATGAAACCATCTCGAACGACACAATGAAAGAGAGAATTAGAAAGGAGTATTACAGAAGAGTGAGACTTGTCCTGCAGTCTGCTCTGAACTCCAGGAATAAAATATCTGCAATAGGTAGTTTGGCGGTACCTGTAGCCGAATACAGTTTTGGACTAGTGGACTGGACTGAGCAAGAAATTCGCACCATGGATCGAAAAACCAGAAAACTGCTAACAATGCATCATGTTTCCCACCCTCGAGCTGATGTACATAGACTTTATGTGTCACGTAAGGAAGGAGGAAGAGGCCTCAGACAAATTGAGGCCTCCTGGCACAACGCAATAGTCGGGTTGGGGAAGTATGTAGTCAGCCATCAAGATGACCCTCTAATGAGGCAGGTCATGAAATCTGACCGAAGAATGGGAAACAGAGGCATTGTTAGTGTAGCAAGCAACACTCACCGAAACCGGTGACGTCTGTTGGATTCTGTACGATATTGTACGACCAACAAATTCAAACTGATCGCACGATAGCGGCAAACAAACCGGATATAGTTATCCGGGATTTGGCGAAAAAATCGTGTTTACTTATCGATGTTGCTGTACCCTGCGATCAAAACGTCGTTACCAAGGAGGCAGAGAAACGTCTTAAATACAAGAGTTTGGAAATCGAGATCAGCCGAATGTGGGGCGTCAAAGCACAGGTCGTCCCGATAGTTATCGGAGCTCTGGGATTTGTTCCGCAAAATTTGAGTAAGAACTTGTCTAAACTCCCAGGTAATTCAAAAGACTGGGAAGTGCAAGAAATTGCTTTATTTGGAACAGCCCACATTTTGCGTAAGGTATTGTAGAGGCACTGATATTCACCGAATCTGCTCCTTAGGTATCTGGTTGCAACTGGAGTAGATTTTATATTCAGCCGACTCATAAGATCTTTAGTCGTGATGTAATGGAATAATAATAATAATAATAATAATAATAATAATAATAATAATAATAATAATAATAATAATAATTTCCCCGTGTGTTGTCGGGGGTTTTAGTAGAATAGCACCACGGGACCTCCCCCTGTCGTAGAAGGCACCTAATCGAAGCAGCTGTCCGCTGTCACTCCTCTAAACATCCTACAGTTCCCACTTTTAACTTGGTGTGTCATTACTTCCACTTATTTGTGGCACGTTTCTGTTTTCTGTCCTGTAGGCCAATCTTCCTATCGGCCAACTCTTGTGTTTCTGACCCCCACGCTATTAGGTTTGCGAGGGCTAGGGAGTCGTTTCTATTTTACCCTTCTATTATAACTCTTTTTTCCACTGCTCCCTTCTCTTCTTCCGTTTCCTTTAAGCTGGCGGTAGCTTAAAAACGCACAGACCCATCACAGTATGGAGACACGAAGCATGAGACGCCTCGGAAAAAGCCGTTGCCTGGGGAGCGCCAGGGCCCGCCTGGAGCTGGTGCTGGGCGTGACAGCGTGAGAGCCACCAGTGGTAGTGTGCCGATGAGGCGGGCAACTACCGGGTTACCCGAACAAGATACAGCCCACAGTAGTATCAACCCTACCCAACAACACCTAAGGGTAAACGATGGGGGAAGTGTTGCTGGAGTGTGTACTCCCGAGCCCACGACTCTCGTCCCGTCAACAAGGCAACGTACCATGTGGACAGAAGAAATGAACGAATATGTGGTGCGGTGCTACTATAGATTGACTAAACTAGAGAAATCGAAAGATCCATTCACTACCGAACTACATAGATTAGTTACAGAGAAGTATCCCAGCTCACGCCGCAAGATAGTGCAGAATGTCATAGATCAACGTAGATCAATATTTACGAACAAGAGAATAGCTGCGGACAGAATCAATGCGATCAAGGAGGAAGTAGCTGTAGAATTGGGCATGGTAGAGAAGACTGTTACCAGAGATGAGAATGAAGAACATCAAGATCGTGTTACGGAAGCCCTTGCACTTCACAAAAAGGAGGAGGAAGATGTCTTTCAAGCCAACTGTATGAAGTATGGAGGAATCTGTTGTATCCTAAGACCTACGCTGCCAAAAATTATCTTTAAACCAGATACAAAAGGCATCATCAGCAATGTCAACCGCATAATAACTGATCAGTTAAAAGATGAAAGCTCACTAGATGACTTGCATACCCTGACATACATAAGAGCAATGACAGTTCTCATTCTTAATGGGCAACACGTCAGTAGTACAAAACCAGTACGGAAGAAAAATCCCAACACTCCACCACGGGAGAGAAGACTATGTTCCAAGATTGAACAGATCAGAAGGAATATTGGCATACTGACCCAATACGTAAAACCGAATGCTTCATCTAAAGTTAGGAGAGCTGGAGCAATTATCTTGGAACGCCTGAAGACGCAGGAGAACACTGGACTGGATACGGTATTGGGCACTCAAAAACAAAGGCTTGCTGCACTTGCGAAGAGATTAAAACGTTACCGAAAAAGTCAGGCACGTCGTAGAGACAACAACCAGTTTAGAAACAACCAAAATAACTTCTTCAGAAAACTAAGATCTACAGCATCCAATATAGAAGCAGACAGAGACATCGCACCCAAGGCCGAAGACACTTTCAGTTTCTGGCAAAATGTGTGGGGTGAATCTGTTGAACACAAAAAGGCAAAATGGGAGAGGACTGAAAAGCAACGTATGTTCAGATTGAAAACAACGTTAAACTGGAAAATCAGTGAAGAAGATGTGAAAATAGCCCAGACAAAAACATTGAACTGGAAAGCACTAGGACCTGACGGATTGCAAAATTTCTGGTTAAAGAAATTCACCGGAATCCACAAACATCTTGCCAAGTGTTACACTGGTGTATTGGAAGACCCGCAAACAATGCCTCCGTTCATGACAGAAGGGATCACCTACCTACTCCCCAAAGAGAACACAGACAGAACTGATCCAGCAAAATACCGCCCTATCACATGTCTCCCAACACTGTACAAGCTGCTCACATCCATCATAAGCAGCAAATTATACCATCACCTAGACAACAACAAAATATTGGATGAAGAACAAAAGGGATGCCATAAGGGATCACGAGGATGCAAGGAACAACTGATAATAGATTCCATCATTACCAACACTGTAAAACAGAGAAAAGGATCATTGTATATCGCGTACATAGACTATCAGAAAACATTTGACAGTGTCCCACACATGTGGCTGAGTGAAGTGTTGGAAATCTATGGGGTTGAGAATCATGTAAAGGGATTCCTGAGGTATGCAATAGATCACTGGAGTACTAACTTGCAACTGAGTACTGGTAAAACGGATGTTCACGTTGGGAATATTAAAATCAAGGGAGGTATCTTCCAAGGTGACGTTCTCAGCCCTTTGTGGTTTTGTCTTAATGTGAAACCACTAACATCTCTGCTAAATCGTCAGAAGAGGGGATTTAAGCTGGAACAATCAGGAGCACAAGTAAGTCACCATTTTTATATGGATGACTTGAAAGTGTATGCTGAAAACAAAAGTCATCTTCACTTTCTCTTAGATTGTGTAGGAAAATTCAGTAATGACGTGAACATGAAACTTGGCGTCAACAAATGCAGAATTAGCTGTATGAGTAAAGGAGAATGGGTTGAACATCCTGGATATGAAGTAAATAAAGAGCAAGGCACCATCAAAGGAATGGCCGAGGAAGAGAATTACAAATATCTCGGATATTTGCAGTCTAAGGGGATTGAAGACAAACTTGCCAAGGAAATGGTGGGTAATAACTACATCTAGAGGGTGCGCGCCATCTTGAAGACAGAGTTGAGTGCACGCAACACAGCGAAAGCAATCAACTTATATGCAGCCTCATTACTCACTTATTCCTTTGGAATACTAAAATGGACCGACACTGAACTGAAGAACCTTGACATAAAAACAAGGAAGGAATTTTCTAAAGCAAGAGCACACCACCCTCACAGTTCAATTGAACGGTTCCATATGCCCCGTACAGAGGGCGGCAGACGTATTCCTAGTGTTACGACCAGGCATTATAAGCAAGTAGAAAATCTTAGAGACTACTTCCTCCAGAAGGCAAAATCCAGTGAGTGGATAACAGCAATTATAAAGACAGATCGCAGAGCCACACCTCTGAAACTCTCCGACTTAATGTATGATCCTTCCTCGAAGATCCCCGCAAACGAAGTACCAAGGGCGTAAAAGCACAGGTCGTCCCGATAGTTATCGGAGCTCTGGGATTTGTTCCGCAAACTTTGAGTAAGAACTTGTCTAAACTCCCCGGTAATTCAAAAGACTGGGAAGTGCAAGAAATAGCTTTATTTGGAACAGCCCACATTTTGCGCAAAGTATTGTAGAGGCACCGATAGTCCCTAGATCTATTCCTTAGGTAGCTGGTTGCAACCTGGAGTAGATTTTATATTCAGCCGACCTATAACATCTTTAGTCGTGATGTAGTGGAATAATAATAATAATAATAATATTTAAAAAATAAAAAACCAAATATGAAATAATATACAAATTGTAACTTCTGTAGCATCCAAATGCATAACATCAGCATTTATTTCACGTTGACAAAGTGCAGTAAATAGGGAGCGCGCGACTAAGTCGTCAAATTATACGTAATCACAAACTCGTACGTCACAAAAAATGCTCATATTTTCCAAACATTCAAGAGGACTTTATTTAAAGATATGTTTTTGACAAACACATTTCATTAAGAAACCAATGATGCTGCAGAATGGCACTGACTTTCCCGTATTAGTTTTCTGTTTCCATGGGTCTGGGCCAGCTATTCGGAATTGCCACATACTCGTGCCAGATCCCATCTATCGCTGCCCAAAGTACATTTTTTGATATTATCTAAAATGTTCTAATGGTAGACCAGAAATATTACTTTAAGAATATTAAAGAGCACTAAAACGTCGTCCTAAATGGCAATTTTCTTTAAAAAATTTGGGGCCGTTTTTAAGAAACTGGCATTTAAACGCTACTAAAACTGCGAAATTTGAAACTCTTTTTCACAGAAAATATTTGAGTTTTCGAAAAACTTCACTTGAAGTCATTTGAAACACTTACACTTACAAATACAACAGTGTTTACAAATTGCTGGTAATGTGCATATTAACGGTGTGAGAGATCTTTCACAAAAATTACATTTGTGTAATTTTTGCAAAAACAAAAAATATCCCAAATTGAACTTAAAGTCATATTAAAGAGTGCAATTAGCACTATCCGTTCGAAAAGTTTGAAGAAAAAATTTGGAACCATTTATGAGAAAATGGCGTTTGAGCTTCTCCAAAAGGCGGAAATTTAAGCTAGTTTTCACAGAAGCCGGTTGAGTTCTCGAAAAACTTTACTTGATATTATTTAAAGCACAAAAACTTGTAAATATATTAATGTGAAAAAATCGCCGCCAACGTAAATATTAACGACATGGGAGACAAGTCAAAACATTACATTTTGGTAATTTTTTTAAAAACAAAAGAATAGAGCAATGGAGTTTATATCATCTCATAGAGCACATTACGCACTACCCTTACAAAAAGTTTCAAGAAAACAATTGGAGCCGTTTTTGAGAAAATTTTGTTGGAATTTTTTTAAAAATTGCACGTATTGCACGCAATATTTTGCGAAAAGTACTAAATTTCCAAAAAATGTACGGGACGTTAATAAAAGAACTTACTATTGTTAGCACATTTTCCCGGCGCAGTTTAAGTTGCAGTGACTTTCGCCCTGCTGGGCGCTCTTAGTGCTCTTCCCGCAAATTATGGGAGTTCCATGGTGCACCAGTGTGTTATGGAGACGCGAACATGAATTTCGCGCGTCCCACTTAAAAAAACTAAATATTGTTTCCCCTGCGCCTCTACGCATGGAGCACTGCCTCGTGCATTCAGAGGCGCGCGTCGGCGGGGCTGACACCACCCCACGCCGCCGCCACTGCCGCCACCCGTCTCCCCGCTCTCCCCCACAGCCCGCCCGCCCGCTCACCCGCCTGGCGGCCGCTAGCCCCCTTCTGCCCGCCGGGAGCGACCACGCGGTGGTCGGGAGGAGGCGTGGCTGGCTGGCGCCGACGGCTGAAGGCAGCGGGGGATGGAGCGAGAACAGGGCGAAGACAGGCGAAGTGACAAGACTGGACTTGAAGCGCAGACCACGGCGAGCGAACCTAGCCCGTGGACATTTTGTTTCGGCGAAGTGCATTTGTGTGCATTTAGACCCCCCTATTGGACAGATATGTAAAAGGAGGATAATTTTTACTAAGAGTGTAGTCTTGTTTGTGACTCGTAGGCTTCAGAATACTTTGCAATGTTTAAACTAATTTCACTTTCTTTATTGTATCAATCATACAGCCTTGCCTAGTAAGTGTGCTTTTCATTTAATGCTATCGCAGCCTTGTAAGAGTTTTGAAAAATTGTTAAAGGTTTTTAGTATTCTTTGATAACTATGGAGAACAAATTTTATTTGAAAGAAAAATCTCTATCTTTAATTTTATAGTTGTAGACAGAGGGCAAAAAAATTCAATATTTTGCAATTTTCGAAACTTCAGAGTTAACCGTGAAAATAGTACGTATGCCTTGATACCGAAAAACCAATTGAAAGGAAAACGTCCGTCTGTCCGCCTGTCTGTCCGTCCGTCTGTAAACACTGCTAGCGCCTAAACCATACGTACGATTTCTTCCAAAATGGATATTCCTCGGTCGATATGGTTCTAGTCAAAGCTTTGAGATTTTGAAAAAGATTCTGTAACATTTGGAGTGCTTTACATGAAGCCCCCCGGACATTTTCAAACTTTTCTCAAAAACGGCTCCAAATTTTTTATTTAAATTGCTTGTAAGAATAAAGTAATATGCACTTGTTAAGGTGTCATAGGTCCGATTTTCACTGATAACTCAAAATTTTCGAAAATTGCAAAAGATTTAAAAAAATTTCGGCGTCTTTCTGGAACTACAAAATTGAAGATAGAGATTTTTCTTTCAAATAAAATTTGTTGTTCAAAGTGAGTTCTTTCATTAAGGTCATCCACATTTTTTTTTGAAAAGTTTAGTAGTTTTCGCGCAATATTGCGTACAATAAGTGCAATTTTAAATAATTACAAAAACAAGATTTTCTCAAAAACTCCAAATTTTTTCTTTAAACTCTTGGTAGATATAGTGCCTAATGTATTCTATGAGATGACAAAAATGCCATATTGCTCTATTCTTTTGTTTTTTCAAAAAATGCAAAAATGTAATTTGTTTGACTTGTCTCTCACGTCGTTAATATTTACATCAGCCTTGACTTGTTGACATTATTATATTAAGAAGTACATGAGCTTTAAATAATGTCAAGTAAAGTTTCTCGAAAACAACCGTTTTTTTGTGAAAAGTAACTCAAAATTCCGCATTTTCAGAAACGCTCAAGCGCCATTTTCTCATACACGGCTGCAAATTTTTTCTTGAAACTTTTGTAACGGATAGTGCTAATTACCCTCTTTAATATGACGTAAAGTTTATTTTGAGTTATTTTTTTGTTTTTCAAAAATTATATAAATGTAATTTTTTTGAAAGATCTTTCATATCTTTAAAATGCACATTACCAGAAATTTGTAAACATTATTATATTTATGAGTGTAAGTGCTTCAAATAACTTCAAATAAATTCTTTTGAAAACTCGAAAACTTTCTGTGAAAATGAGCTTCAAATTTCGCATTTTTAGTAGCACTAAAATGCAATTTTCTTTAAAACGGCACATAATTTTTAAAAGAAAATTGCCATTTAGGACTAGGTTTTTGTGTTCTTTAATATTCTAAAATTAATATTTCCGTTCTACCAATAAGAAATGGAAAAATTAAGAAAATGACAAAAGAATGTACTTTTGGGGATGATAGATGGCAGCTGGCAAGAAAGAGTATGTGGCACTTCCAAATAGCTAGCGAAGACCCAAGGAAATAGAAAACTAATACGGGAAAGTCTGTGCCATTCTATAGCACCACTAGTTTCGGCATGTTTTTCGAAAACTCAAAAATTTCCATGAAAAATAATTTCGAATTTACAGTAGCGCTGAAACGCCATTTTCTTAAAAACGGCTCCAAATGTTTCGAAGAAAATTGCCTTTTAAGACGAGATTTTACTGTTATTTTATATTCTTAAAATAAAATTTCCGTTCTACAATTTGGAAACTGAAAAATGAATAAAAGGTCAAAAATATACTTTGGGCGGCGATACATGGCAGCGGGCAAGAATATGTGGCAAGTCCGAATAGCTGACCGAGACCAAAGGAAGTAGAAAACTAAAACGGGAAAGTCTGTGCACCATATGATGTAATGACTGTTATGTGATGTAATGCCTCTGTTTCGACTTTCGTGCGTGAATTGACTGTACAACTAATCGAAATAATATTTGGTTTTCGAGTAATGAAATTGAGGAGTGTTTTGTGCGAATTAAAATGTAACCTTAAAAGTGATCTCTTGACAAACTTTTGTGTTAATTACATATTTAAAATGGATGTTCTAACAATGTATTAGTATGTTTCGTGTTAATAACGTTTGAAAGTATCAAAAACAAAATCGTGGAAGGATTTTAATAAAATTAGTAATATTAACAATAATCGTCCCCTGTATTATTTCAGTAGTATACCTTTGGGTTCGGGCTCTCATACGCAACCAATCTGTATAAATGAGGGCTCTAAAGAAATAGAATTTCACGGAGACTTGACGAATTCCACTTTGACTTTAAAAATATGGATAATTTCTTTAAAAAAACGCATCGAAATATTAATGTAAAATGCAACCCGCATCACATATCAATCTGTATCGGCAAATAACTCATAAACAAAGCGTTTTAGAGCCTTAAAACGTAAAATTATGAGGCCAAAGGCCTCAATGAAACGTTTTTCATACCATAATCTACAAGATGAGACATTCTCCGATCCATTCAATTAACTTTTCGGTTCCACGCTTCAAGACTATCAAGGCCGCAATTTTGCAGCCTTGATAGCAATTGATGGATTTGGTAGCAATTTTTGGGGCGACACGCTTAGAAGGCTTAGATTCGACAATCTTTATTTACGCTTTCTGTTAACACCGTAGTTTGTGCAGTCTGACGAGGTTTATTTGCATAATCATTAATTCAAGATTTGCTCTCCAGCAACAACTGGAAGTACTATTATAGTTGCTTGATACCTATGAAATTGTTTCTTTGCGTGTAGTGAAACATATCAATTAAAATTTTACCGGTGTCTGTAAGTGCTGTGTACCTAATTGAGGAGGGATGTTTGTGCACAGAGAAGAGTGAAGACTGTGTTTTACTTGTACCAGTATTTTCGTTATCATTCGATGTAATTTTAAAGAAATTTTAAAGACACATACCTTTCTCAAAAGTAAAAAGCTTTTGTAATATTTTTGTGACTCACGAGAAGCTAAAAGCTAGCTGTCAAAGAATAATGAATTACTACAAATGTTGTCTATTAGGAATGTTGTCTATTGTGAATTGTTCCAAGAAAACTCTCCATGATACTGAATAAATATTTATTGAAAATTTATTTCAAACATCAATTGCATTGTTTTTATTTTATTTGATATTGTGTTAGTACATTGCAAGTTACCTTTATATATTTTTAAACAAACACGTTTCGTTAACTACTTCCCCTCTTAAAATGGAAATATAAGGATAGGGATCTAACAGAGGGTCTAACATGCGAGAATTCTCGCACGGGTATGCTAGTATGTAATTAATTACGTAGTTCATCCTAACCTGACAGATACTTCCTCTGGTGGTCCTATTTCTTCTAACATAAAATGTATATTAAAGAGCATTAAATGTCCGTAAAACGAACATTTAATGTATCGATATGTTATACAGACTTAGAATAAGAAGTACTATACTCAAAAAATAATTTATTGAATGATTGAAACCAGAAAAATACCATCTTCATAAAAAGGTCATTTAATAATGATTTTATAGTACCATTGCTATTAACAATTTTGGTTAATTTTGGTTGCATGCAATCATGCAGTAAATACATTGATTTAAGTAATTAGAACTCTGAAGGTCCACTTCAACTCTTTTTTATTTATGTATGTGCATGTTTATGTATTTGAAGTAAGTCCTAATAGACAAACAAGGATTACAGATTACCTATTCAATCACTTTAACACAGACATGCAATACTGATAAGAATTGTATAATTGTGGGAGGAAATCGAAGAAATTTTGTAGAATTATTATTAGGTGATTTTCAATAAGTAATCCTTAAAGTATTTGACAATCAAGGACGAATAGTATCCAGTGGCATAGACTCAATGGATGCGAGTGATGTGTCGCATCCCCAAGTTATTCTGCTCTTTTAAAACTTTTGTTAAAAATATATTCCTCAAGTATATTTTTCTGTTCCGTCTGTACCTTTCGTTTCTTTACATGCGCTTTCTGGTAGGTGTCTGTCGCCTCCGTGGATGTGATAGGCCGAGAAACGGTTTCACTTCGACAGCTTCACTTCGTAACCGAGGTCATTGAACTCTCACCATGTGCTGTGTGCAAGACGCGAGTTTTCGGCCGACGTTAGTGTGATGCTGGTTGTCGCATCTCTTGACTTCTCCTTGACTGCTTCTGCATTCCCCTCTAAAAGCTTCTCCATCGCCTCCTTTTGGTACCCCCTCTTCTTTTAGTCTGGGAATCCCAGTGGCCACGTGCTAAAGACGGGTGTCACCAGGCACAGGGGGGCAGGCGCCTCTTGACCACACTATGCGAAAGCATGTTTGCGAACAGTCCTGATCCAGAACTTGATTTACGAGACGTAGGTTATCAGTACAAGGAACCCTTACGCGACTTGTAATCGTTCTGCGAAGCCACGTTTTTCACGAGTATGCTGTGTATTGTGTTGTGTGTTGTTGCGAAAGTGCTGAATTTTTCTTGGAACTGCGTTATAGAGTGTAACGTACACTTCCACAAAGAAAAATCATAGTTTCGAAACTATAACGCTATAATTAGAATCCAGCAATTTTCGAGCGAAAAGATGCGACTTGGCGAGAACATAGTTTGCAGAAGTTTATGTGTAACATGAGGCAGGAAACGGTGAGTGAAAACTCCCAATGCCCTATGAAAGGTGTTAAAAACTCTATTTAGTTCTTAAGTACGTTAGAAGATAACGGGAAATTGATCTCTAATTAAACAATTAGATATATTGTTCATGTTTCAACTCACTTTTGTGTATTATTTTGTTTATTATTGTGAGAGCAAGCAATGCAAAATTAACAATTCTTAAAGAATATACAGTAAGTATGTACAGCGACAGTACTATGGAATACATAAACACGAATACATAAGTTCAATGTCGATTAGATACCTTAATTGGACTACCTTCTTTAATCCGTAAAACAGATCTTATCCTCATGCTCACTGAGCAGGAGAAACCATTGAGTATAATGATTATATTATAAATTATAGATAATGGTTTCATGAAGTATAAAATAACATAAACAATAAATAAATTATTAGACATTTCCATGGACAACCTGATCCTAAACTTTTGCAGGTTTTGATTGCAGTAACATTCTTAGCAAAGTGTTAATTGTAGTGGTAGAGAACATTCTTTTCAGGTGAGCTGAGAGGTTTTTGTTTTATTTTTTGCATTTTCTTATGATACTGCAACTAAGATCACATCCACTTGTAAATATACAATAACTTCATATAGTAATAAATATAATTATATTTTAATAAGTTAATGATTAGCAACAATGAATCTCTATTTATAGAATGTTCTCTTAAAATTGGTTTAAAAATATAGATCTGGTAACACAAATGGAATTCACTTACCTCAAATAATTTAGCCATCCATGATGTAACAAAAATGTGGGTGATGCAAGTCCTTTCATTAATTCTTTCCATTATCAGTAATATTTATTTTCATTGAAGCTAATTTTGAATTAATGTGATTTTTAATCCAAGAACACGTCTGTTTGTTCTGGACTGAGCCATTTCTAACTTTAAAATAACTCAATATAATGAAACAAAGCAAGTAATAAATTAATTGTATAAAACATTTTAAAAATGAATTGATTGAACATTAAACCAAAGTACTAAAGTCTAAATCACTGACCAACAGACTAATAGAGGTGGAGAAAGTAATGTAAGAATAAGTAATTTCACTAAATGCGCTACAAAACGTGAAATAACTAAAACAAATAAATGTAAAATTATGGAAATAAGAGCGCAAATCACTCGAAATAATGGCGATCACAATGTAGATGCACGGTTGAAATGTTGGCGGAATCTCCGGTTGGCGGAATTTTTATTGCTAACATAAATCAATAACAAGTCACTATTCGCATTATTACGATATATCTCAGGTAATTCTGGTAATGTTGGCAACAACAATTGTCAATACAAAAGGTAATGAAAATACCCTATGGGCTTTTCAGTACACACGACAATGCGACTAACATTTTTCATAAGTTGCATTTTGGTCATTACTTTAAAGTGACGAGAACAATATATACTTTTTGAACCAGAATACTAAGCAGAAGCAAAATAAACAAGGTTTTGGTTCCTACCTTGTTCACCAGGGTCCAGCATTGCCAACCAACTTTCGAATTCATTTAACTTACACTTCACTAAGCATTGCTTTAAAGAGGATGGTGAAACAGCGAACAACAAAGCACGACTTAATACGCGTCATACAATTAACCCATTTCTTCCCAAACAGTGAAATACTTAATTTATTTAATAAAATTTAGTTAAATATTAATAAGAAGTCTCCAAAGATTGCAAAACTAGTTTCCTAAAAATATTTTCATTCTTGGTTGAAGCTAGACGGAACGTTGCGTTTACGCAACGTTGGGAGTTTTCCGGAAAGAAAGTGTACTTGCCGCTTTTTAAATAAATGTCGGTATTTTGTAAGTTAATTTCTACTAATTTTACTGATACGCAAACAGAATTTCAATTTATGTATGAAGGTGTAACTCCATATCGAATTTCAATGCTTTGGACATTTTTTTATTCCAAAATTAGCCGATTCTTACGAACATTACCTTGTTTGCATGCATTCGTATTATCACTAGGTTATATATGGACATGGAACCTATATAGGAACATGGACCTTTTGTCTTTCTCTTATTGTCTTCTCACTATAATGTCATAATTTTCAATGTGAGAATCAGATGGCAAATTACAATTTGTGTGCTAGATGGAAAATTACAATTTCGGTTTCCCGATCCATATTTTTATTAGTAGTCCCCCTCACTTCTAAGAAAAGATCAATCTTGAAATCAATAAAATTTAATTCTGTTGTTAGAAGGTAAATATTGCCTTGGAGGGTCTCTACCAAAGCAAAAGGTCTTTATGCTTCTCTATCATGCAATCACACACAACTTTTGTTTTGAATTTTTTTATTAGAGGCAAACGATCTGTTGTCATTTTCTCTCAGTTACCACAATTACATTTGCGTAGAAATTGGTTTCTAATAATTGACAAAAATAATGTCATACATACAGAAGTGTGCCAAGAAACAGCAGTTCTTGTTTTTTTCAACAAATTTCGTCAAATTGCAAATTAGTTCATCCAAGATCGAACATTTGTGATATTCTTTGATATTCCCCCATGAACATGAAATGTTTTCAAAAATAATTTCTTCTCTGTCAGTACGCACCACATAATGAAACCAACCTCACATGTCTCGCTTGTTTTAGCAAAGTGTCGCCTCAAGTATGAAACTGCACATAAGTACTGATAAATTCTGGCTAAATACTCCGGATTGCAAATGTCTTTTGCAAATTGCAAATATTGTAGATCAAAATTCAATTTTGTAGATTTCTAATCATTGCCTAAGGTGTTATTGACAAAAATGTGTAGATATCTTTTTTATTTCTTCAAATCTGTTTCAAAGTTTTCTTTCTTTCACGATTGGTATCTTCGGGAGCCCATGCAAACTGTTTTGTATAGGAAGGCACACCTATGCCATGCCATGCCATTTTAGTGCCGAGAAAACTACAGATATTATGTAAATTGACATATTCGTCAACGGAACAATCCAAAGCATAGCATATTATACCCAATATTACATCTCTTTTGAAATGATAAGCTCCTACGAAGTGTTAGTCGTGGCGCCGGTATGGGATTTGGACGTTCCCAAATCTGCCGGGAAACTCCCAACGTTGAGTAAATGCAACACAAAATTTATTTGTCTATAAAAATTGTTTCGAAAATCATACACTTATCAAACATTAACACTTTTATTTGTACATATTTTATCTTGTATTGTGATACCAAAACGTCACATAGATCACCAATTTGAAGATCAAAGGACAGATATTGGAGAGGCGTGAAAATAGGACATGGGTCATTATGGAGAAAAAAAAATAAATTTGAGTATTCACGTAATATATATTTATCAAATAAAAATAATTTTAATGTCATTAAGGACTGTATTTACTATTCAAAAAATTTCAAATTATTTCAACAAATGGTGTGGGTAAAATAAAATAGTAAACATTGCGTTGCGTTTACGCAACGTTGGGAAGAAATGGGTTAAGTATTACTTTACTACGACATACTCAAAGAGTATTCGGTAAAACCGACTGTTAGGACCGTAGGGACGACGTCTTTGGGGGCGACTCTATGTACAAATATAGTATAGAACCTTATTACCATGTTGCCTTGCTTAGGCCTAAATTACTTGGATTAAAACAGGAAGTCCTTTGAAGGTCACGAGCTGCAAGGAGAGAGGGACATTGTCATTCAATCGCAAGCTTCATTACGACTCAAAGTTTTGGTATTGAAGCTCTATCTCTCTTTTTATCTGATGGATAAAACAGTATCACTCTTTTTAGCTCATGGCCTTGAAAGAACTGTTTTAATCGAGGTATTGCTTGTGTTGCGGCAAAATTCATGTTACGCGAGTACGTACTAAGGAATGTTTACTGTAGTATGTAAGTCGGTTTCTATTTTATGATGGACTTTACTTTTATGGACAGCTTTGGACATTTAGCTGTGTGTTCAGACTACTTTTCTAATGCGGAGTTTGGCGAAGCCAAATAGAAGTTCAGATTTAAATGATAATAACTATTTGAAATTCAATCCTATCATACAATCAAACCCATTCAAGAAAATTGAAACGTCTGTGGCTAGTTTCAGCAGTTATTTGCAAATTTATTAAAGAGCTGAATTCCTAGAATGGAAGATTTGTTACTCGTGGGTATTAGAGAATGAATGATTGAAACAGCTGAACAAAGTCTTATTCTGTGCATGTTGGTTTTCCAAAGGAAAAAGCGTGTTAAACATCAGGTTGTTCCCTCTTCACATGGTTTGGCAATGAGTAGCTTCTGCTTTGCCATGATACTCGTATGTCAATCTGCCTAGAGCAAACAATAAATAATTGATTAGATTTGAGGAAGTTGGGACAATAACTCGGAGAAATTGCACTAGAATGCTAGAAAGGTTGAAACATTCTCCTGCTATGTCTGTACTTAAAATTGTTGCGCGAAACGATCTTTTCTCTTTTTTTGTGGAAGCTAATAATACTTTTAATTTCTGTATTACAATGTCGATATGGAATTGTTTCAGAGTTATTTAGACATGGCTGATGCAATTCTAACAGTGTACGTGTGTGTGTTGTAAAGACCACTCCCGTGAACTTGTTCCTCTATAGTTTATTGGAAAACAATTTTTTAGTGAATTGTACTATATCTGCCGAGGGCCAAAGCCTAAAAGCTCATAGGCTGGTTTTGTCTGCATGCAGTCATTATTTTCATGTAAGTTGAAAGTTATTATAATGAATCATTTCAGTTTTTTGGTTGATCTTTTGTATTTTGTTTATTGTATTTTCAGTGAAGATATTGGAGATTTTTTATTTGTAACCCTTTCTTCATCCTAAACTGTGGTCTTTGAGAATGTTGTGATTTGTATAGATAGAGCATCTCAACTTTAGACTGCAGTACGGCCTAAATTGGCAACAGTGTTGCCTGGTGTTCACTTCCATGCAGTAGAATACAGTCATGATTTTGAGTGTTCCAATGCACATATTTCATTGAATCAGGCAATTAACATGATCATTATGATACAATATTATTTAATACTAATTCTGATACTAATTTTAATACTATTTTGTATTAATAAAATTCATAATTAATACGAAAAAACTTGAATTCTGTAATGTAATAAAATATTCAACTATGACTCAATAAATACTATTGTTTAACTACAAGGAACAATGACAGTATCTACGAGAAAAAATATTACATTAAGGCGATATTAAAAATTTTATAGTTAATACTTGTAATTGAAAAATTGTGTAAGATTATTAATTGTTTGGGTATCAATTAAGAAGCAATTTCAATATTATCCAAAAGAAAGTAGTTTTGTCCAAAACTGAGGTAAACATTTTTATTTATTTATGAAAATTAAGCTTGTATATGTGTAATAAAAAATTCATATTATTAAATTAGAAATTAGAGATAAAATTAGGATTTAACTACTAATAAGTGAGGTTCATGGTGTAAGTTTAAAAATAATCGTATAGATTAGAGCTTGCCAACTCAATGCTCTGTGACGTCACAGAAATCTGCTCTCCTGCTCCGAACCGAGCCGCGGAGCAAAGGAAGTGCCCCACCCGGCGGCGGGCGCACAGTGTTCCAATGATACGGAAGTAGGAGGGAAGGAAAGATTCACTTGGAAATCGGATAATTATGTTTTAAATGGTAATTATTATTTTAAAATGCTTATTATTCGATAACATTATGAATAATTATGTAATAGAACATGCAGTATTACATAACTCACAGCAATATTCGACACTTTGTCATAAGCAGTACTGTAATTCCACTTCCATTCTATAAGATAACATTTTTGGAACGGACAGTTTTAACATTTTAGGACAATAATATTGTTTACAATGGTACATAATATGAAGAAGTTGGTTCGTTCTGAAACAATAATTAACGTTAACATACAGAAAACAGATATCCGGAAGAGGCCACGTGAGAGGATTTGGACCCCAGGTTTGATTAATTTTGATGTACAGTTTTGTTTGAGGATGTGGTAAATCCTCGTGTTTTTAGTACCTATCTTTTCTAAAATCTTCAATTTGCAAATTCCTTCACTCATCCCATGATTGAGGGCTATCTGTCAATTCTTAGAATTCATTTTATCTCAAAGGTTTCTCTGGGTAGAAAAACTGCATAATACACCTGTAGGTTGGACTTTTTAACATACTGCAGTTCTCTTGAACACACTAAACACTTCGCCATTCTTCTAATGTCTACAAAAGAAAACCTTTCTTCTAAAAACCTAAAGAAAATTAACGGATGTAGATAGTCTACCACTTACGTTGTCTCAAACACCGACAATAGCCCACTGCCTTTTCGCCACCGGCGACCGCACCTCCCCCCTTTGCTCTCACTGCTTCACCGAGCGCCTTCTCATGAAGGGGAAGGCGGCTCTGACGTCATTTATTTTCCAGCTGGCAAACGCTGATATGGCTAATATTTCTTTAATTGTAATTAAAATCCAATGAAATTATTTACAATAAGATAGCTCTAATTTGGTTTCAATTAACATACTTAAAGATACAAAATGTATTTAAACTTTGCTATATCAAAGTCTAATCCTGGTGTTTTGTTTTCTTTGAAGGGCCCAGAGAAACCTCTCCTGGAAATATTGAATCGTCAGAGAGACCATATTTACAACGGCAGCATATGCAATTTAGTGATAAGGTTTCTTCCGGGCAAGATGTTGCAGTGGAAAATGAATGTTTGTTGCCTGCGATTTGGGTTCGGAAAAAGCATTTTGATTGTGAACAAAGTGAGGAACTGATGGATGATCTTGGTGTGTCAGGAAATTACGCCAATGGAACAGATGAAGGAACGGAACCTGCACATGAGGGGAAAAATCTTGATCAAAGTTCAAGTAAGTAGAAAAATGAATTTTGATCCTGTTTAGGCCGCAAGGGCCCTTGCTCTCCAGAATATCATGAATAAATAAGTTGAGAAAACACATGATCCTGGAGAAGTAACAAAGTTTTACAATACTTGTGGAAATCAACATTTGAAGCAACGCGCGTACTAGTTCCGTACGGCATGGACACTTCGGACGCAGTTTTTGAGTCAGTTTGGTATCTCGTTCCGTGTCTTGTACTGTGCGCGACAGCTTCATAATTTAAATCATCGTTCAACTATGTATCGTAAAAGAGAGGATTCTGGAGCTCAAGATAATGTCTATACTTCTATTCCATACGTTATATACTCTTTTTAATTTTTCGTTAGTTATTCGTTAATAAAATTTCTAATTTAATAGTAGAACTGACCAACATTTATGCAGTGTATGTAAGTTAACAATGAAAGTTTTATGCGCGAATAAGTCAAAATGAATTTGCGATGTGGAAATATACTGAGAAGTATGACTCCGCCCAGAACGGTTACTCGTAGTTATGTTTAAAGGATTAAGTCCAACGCGCACTGGAACGATTCGCCACGCCACGCCGCGGACAGGCGTTGTTAATTGTTCAGTAGTAGTTTCCCGTAAGGGTGCGCGCACTAAGAAGTCACGGTTTCACCGTTTGCAAAAAGTCCGAAGGAAAGATCTTTCTCCGGACATTCCAGACACGCCGGACATTCCGACGTGCCATCTGTACTGGGACGTGCCGGTCTTTCTGGCGTTTCAGTTGTGAGGTTATGTGGAGCGAACATTTAATTTCCAGTGTATTATGTTGTTACAGAATTATCCCGAAATGTAGATAGTGATATAAGTTTTATATATATTGCCTACTCGGAAGTTTGATTTAGTTGGTTAGTAAAACTATCTGTATCAATGAGTAGCATTTGGCAAAATGAAAATTGTAGATTTTTACAAGAAGCTGTGTAGTATTAGTGAAACTTGGTACATGTGTGACCTGTGAATAAATTATACCATATTTTGGAATTACTTATTAGTTCATTAATCAATGTAAATTATTTCTGTGTCTTATTTGCATTAATTGTATTATGTTGTTAAAATATAAATTGTATAAAATATGAGAAATTCCCCTTTTGTCATTCTCGTTTCGTTTGGAAAAGAATTTGAGTTTTATTCAACGCCTCGCCTCATTTTCTTCTTCCGCTTCTATAAATGAACTCAATACGATTGCTTCTTCACTTAAAGGACCAACAAAGCGAGTTAGCAACATTTGATAACTAGACATTTTCGCTTCCGAGTTACAAACTTATTTTGGATCGGTTAACGATTTGATTTTTTAATACTGCTAACAAAATAAATATTCCTGGCACTATTCCCACAACATCAGGAGTGCCCAATAAAACGTGAGTTACATTTAAGAAATAGATATTAGATTGGATCAGGAACTGAACATTCATTCATTTCCAGATCTTCTGATCAACAACGTTTTATAAGAAGTACCATGATTGCCGTTTGTCTCGCTAAAAATCATTTGTCTGTGTGTCTAGGAACGGGCAATCTCCAACCAGAGAACTTTATAATGCACCAACGGAGTACAGTGGGACTGTGGAGTGGCGCATCACAGGAGAGGCAAACACTTCTGTCGACGCTACAGGAGCACGCAGGAGAAGAAATGGACTTGGAAACAGGAAGTTGTAAGGCATCTACCGCTCATTTAATTAACATTCACAAGAGCAAGCATACGGGAGAGCAGAAAAACGACTGTGACGTTTGTGGAGCTATCTTTAAATGGCGAAGCCATCTTATTGTTCACAAGCGCACTCACATGGGCGAGCGTCCGTACAGCTGCAATGAGTGCTGTAAGGCATTCTCCCAGAAACAATCACTTGTCAGGCACATGCGCACCCATGCGGAAGAACGCCCGTTCAGCTGCGACCTTTGTGGAGCTGCTTTTAATTGGCTCAGCAACCTCACTGTTCACAAGCGCACGCATACGGGAGAGCGCCCTTTCAGCTGTGACTTGTGTGGTAAAACCTTCGCTCAATCAGGTCACCTCGCCAATCACAAGCACACACATACGGAAGAACGCACGTTCTGCTGCAAGAAATGCGGAAAGGCATTCAATGAGAAACAAGGTTTCGTCTTACACATGCGCACCCATCCGGAAGAGCGGCCGTTCTGCTGTAACGTGTGTGGTAAGACCTTCGCCAAGTCTTGTCAACTTGCCCCACACATGCGCACACACACGGGAGAGCGACCGTACAGCTGCAATGTATGCGGTAAGGCATTCAGCCTCAAAGGCACTCTCAACTGTCACAAGCGCACGCATACGGGAGAGCGCCCGTTCTGCTGCGACGTGTGTGGTAAAGTGTTCTCTCAGCAGTCCAATCTCGTTGTTCACAAGCGTACGCATACGGGAGAGCGGCCGTACAGCTGCAAGGAATGTGCAAAGGCATTCTGCGACAAATTTACTCTCGTCAAACACAAGCGTACTCATACGGGAGAGCGTCCGTTCAGCTGCAGTGTTTGTGGAGCTTCCTTCACTCAATCCAGCAATCTTCTTGCTCACAAGCGCTTGCACTCGGGCGAGCGTCCACACAGCTGTAACGTATGCGATAAGGCATTCAGTCGCAGAGATTCTCTCAAAAATCACATACGCTTTCATACGAGAGAACGCCCGTATTGCTGCGCCGTGTGTGGTGATGCATTCAGTCACCGAAGAACCTTAGCTGATCATACGCACATACACACTGGAGAACGCCCATATCGCTGCGATGTATGCGGTAAGGCATTCGCTCATCGACTAAGCTTAAATATACATAAGCGCAGGCACACCGGAGAGCGTCCTTATCATTGCGACGTGTGCAGAAAGGCCTTCACTTACCGAAGCACTTTTGGCCGTCACAAGCGGAGACACACGGCGGCCGTGAAGAGCGGACATGAAGCAGTCGAATAGCAGGCCACGACCCTGCGAGTGCAGTGGACATATGCTGAGTTACGAAGCTTCACTTCGCAGACACAGTACTTGAGGGGCGATCATTGGGCCGCGACTTGTGCTCTGCACATCTTCTTCTGGGGGCCTCTTGTGCTTCCAAAAGTTGCTACCAAAACCATTCAGTAGCGGCCTAGAGAGAGACACAGAAAAACTCTAAATACTAGCGTGATTATGATGTCATTTCTTTATTGATGAAAAATAGTTATGCTGGTTGGAGTTGTTAGCGGGTTCGGGGCAATGTCGTAATGTGAAATTGAAAGTATACTTGTCTTTGTACCAAAACGTATGAAATAAAGGCTGGGATTTTAAATAAACATACCATATCTGGCAGGCGAGCAGCTAAATAATTATTACTTAAATATAAAGAGAATGTTGTTCTGAACTGAATTTCTCAAAAATCGTGACTTCACAACTTCTGCTTAGTGCATCATTTATAACTGAAGAACGGCTGGACCAATTTTAATTATCTCTGGTTTGTTGGATTCATCTCCGCCCCGAATTGCAGAATAAATATTAAAATATCGAAAAATCCACTAAATGGCGCTGTAGAACAAAACTAAATATTCATGTCAAAATGCAACCGGCAACATACCCTACACGATTTTTTAAAAAATTTATGTCATTAAATAACTCCTAAACGAGACGTTCTAGGGCATTAAAAATAAAATTTCTGAGGCTGCCGTTCTCAAAGAAACGTTTCTCACACCGTAATATATAGAATGAGATCTTCAATATTCGATTACATTTTTGCTGGTCCGGCGTTTCTCGATATACCTCACCTGCTCAGACGTGCAGAATCTGCATGTTGGGAATGAGACGGATAGACACACACACAGACTGAGACAAAGTCAGAGAGAAACGGTGGAGGCAGAGAGAAAGAGTGTGAGAGAGAGGTGGAAAAAGACGGTGGCAGAGACAGAAAGACACAGAGTCAGACGACTGAGACAGAGTCAGAGAGAGACGAAGAAAAAAAGAAAGAGGCGGAGAAATGGAGAGAGAAAGGAACTGGGAAGGAGAAATAGGGAGATAAAGGGCAGAACGTCTGCCGGGCTCCGCTATTGTGTGTGTGTATATATGTGTATATATATACATATACACACAGTATATATATACTGAAACGAATCAAATATCTCTATTAACACGTTGTGCTTCTAACTGTCATGGGTTCGAATATGCAAGGGGCATAATTCGGCTTACCTCATCGTTCAACCACAATCTGCCCCGTGTCGGCTCGCTTCCATACAGAAAACGACAAAACCTGAAAGTTATTTTAATGCCGTGCTAGATTGCACAATAATAACCAAGTTTTTGTACTTTATTTAGCACTAGAACAATTTGAATTTATTATAATCAAAGATATCATTTGAATCGAAACAACACTCTTTAAAAATTATTGATTTTGGTCATGACCATAAAAAATTAAATAATTGTTCGTACGAACATTGACCTGAGCTCTCTTCCCGTTCTATCTTTTGATGCTTCGCTCGGACGCCGCGTATCTCCACACCATAACCTCCGACCGACCAGTTACCAGTTCTAGTCTTGTTGCCTTCTATCTTGAATCTTCCGACACGCCACGAAGTCACTCCCATTCACGTAATGCACTAGTCATATGCGTCCATGCAGATGCCTACCCGCGTATAACTAATTGAATCGGTTATTCATGCGCCCGAAGCTGCTTGCACCAGCCTGCCATATCACCATCAGCACTGGTGAAAATAATCAAAGTTCAAATAAACAGTTCTACAGTTCCGATCCATTTATAAAATCTTAATTATCTACGTTCCGATCTATTTATAAAATAATTGAAGTCCTCGCCTTGTTCGGCAAAATATTTACAAGTTCATTAGCCTGGTGCTTCACCATCGTCAATGGTGAAAATTAAAGTTGACAAGTTTCTTACAAGTTCCTCCCTATCGGTATGAAAATAATCCAAGTCAATGCACGGTTTCGCCAAAATGTTTCTATGTTCCACTTTCACTCGCGGAAAAAAGTTTTAAGTCCCGAACTGTATCTCCGAAACTTTTACAAGTCTCTGCTTTCGGTCACAAAAATATACTCTTAATACTCAAAAATACACAAAACTAAATCACTTCCTTAATAACTGAACTAAAGATGCCGTAAATATTTCCAGAATTTCAGATTACACTTTTGTGCATTGATTCCCTTATTTAAAATCTCTTTACAATAATTAACGCCTTTTACTCTGAGGATCCTCTTTACATCTGTATATTCTATTGCCACATGAATGAATAACCTTATTATAAAATAAATATTATTTTAATATTTATAATATTATAAAAATCTTACCACACCATTCCTAACATTTCAATAAAATCTTAAATTTACACAAATCTAAACAAGAAAGAAACTTTTAACAAAGTAACTACTTACACATTGTTCTACTCACAGAATGGAGTATGTGATTAATCTTTACTTACCAGCGTTGTAACACGTAATTACTCGCGCGGCGCACTGAGTGCGCCAAGAAAAAATACTGTTTATGCAATAACAAAAACAATAATTGCGATAAATCAGTGTTATTTATTACGAAAAATGATAACTTATTGCATAAAATAATATTTAGTGTTAATTATATGGTATACGGTCGGCGCAACGCAAGGCGAGGGGGGCCATGCCCCTGTTGCAAATGAACACAAGCATGCGACCTCGATATTCCGGCATATCCCGTGTCGAAGAGCGTGTTCGCTCAAAGGGTAGGCACATGTCCAGGCGGTTCTCGGTGGGTGGACCGACGCCGGACAGTGTAGGAAGCGTTGGGGGTCCCCCAAGGGGGCCTTGCGGAACCGAGGAGAATGCACGTCTTTAAGTCTCCGGCATACCCGCAGCCAATAGCTCCAGAGCAAAGGGTAGGATAGATAGTCGAGAAGATACTGAAATGAAGCTATGACAGCGTGAAACCGCACAAGACTTAGTAGGTAGATAGGCACTAGCACACTATGCAGGCGGAAGCCGAGGCCACGCGGCGTACGATCAACGGTACAGCCTCCAAATGCAAATGAGACATTGTAAAGAAGGACGAATTTAACAATAGGCTATTTTGCACATAGATGTAAGGAAAAATAATCGAATATGGGTAACTATGATAAATGTGGACGTTGTTAATATTGATGTTGAGAAGACAAACTGCCGACACAATCCAGATTCAGCCGGCTCAGGCCGGAACTATCCAATTGGTCCGTCTAAAAATCTATTCGACCGATCTATTCAGGGCTGCTAGCTCGCCTCGCGTTCGGACCTGTGGATGTGGAGACCGCTGATACCAACCAGGGTGCACACTGCGGGGGTGGACAGTGACGACTACGGCCATGGAGATGAGCGCGTTCCTAGCTGGCGGAACATATGGGGATGAATGCCATCCCGGACCTATTCAACAATGGCGGTTTGCCGTCGACCACAGAGGACAAGGGCCTGAAAATGGGTAAGCTCTGCGGGGTGAGTCCCAAATCCACTTTAAAGTCCGGAACGGGAACTGGAACTCCCGACTGTCTTCCTGTTCATGGCGTAACTCACGTCAACAGCCTAAAGGTGTAGTCAGTGAGTAGGCGGGAAGAGGGTCCGGAGCCCCTCGGACTCGGTCCGAGAGGTCCTCTGACGGGCTTTCGGATTCGTCGTTGCAGTGACCCGTTAACTCAACGGGTATTTGGGTGGGGTTCGTCCCGGTGCAAATGAGACGCTTTAAAAAATTCATACTAACCACACTGGTTAGGAGGGATGCCAGCTGGAGCATCGCAGCCCGACCCAGGCATTGAATGGGAAAGCTTGGGCTGCGTGCCGTCGTGATTCGGTAACAGCCGTGGCTTGAAGTTGTCCACAACACGGGGTGAGGTTCTGTCAAAATTACTTAGGACCTTGACCTAACGGACAAGATACCCACCAGGAGCTTGCTCTCAAAAGAAACAAATTCGAGATATGTAGATTGTTCATTCGGCGGCACGTAGTTAGACCACGTCGGCTCCCCCTGAGCAGGACACCTATATTTAGGTTTTTCTTTCTTGGCGTATATGGTCTTGTCTTCACGAAGGAATATCTCACAGTATTTCGCGTCGTTCTCGTCGTGCTGCTAGGTGTCACATGATCGTCAGCACTGCTCTATACAGTCGCGATCATGCGACTTCTGGCGGCACGACGGAGAACGACACCATGTCAAGCACTCAACGCCCAACAAGAGTTCAAAGCGTCTACGAAGACGCAACAAATTTAAAAGAAAGGCCTTAGGCTCCCACTTTATTTCGCCCTAAGGCCTCTGTTAGGCGAGGAGGCGCGACATCATGCATTCACTGCACATGCTTACCGTCGGACGAAGGCTGCGGCCAGGCAGCCTTCAAGGTTGAGGCCTAGGGTCTGCAGAAGAGTGCTCACCAGATAGCATACTATTAGTAGCGAAGTCTTAATGGATGTTAGTGATGCGTCGCATCCCTTCATTATTCGTTTAGTTTTATGATTTCTAACCTTTACTGTGCATGTTTCTCATTTTCTCTAAGCAAAAATATATTGTTCTTTCTTTGGACGCTTCAGACCACTGAATCGATTACAGTATTACAGTATACCTGGTTTTGTAACACTGTGGGTTTCGTATAAGAAAGTCACATTAATTCCCTATGTTAGATTTTGCTGCAAGGCCAATGACTTTCAGGAAGGTTGTCTGTTGCAGATGTAGGCTAACAAATCATGTGACAGATGTGATTTCACAAACGCATCTTACACAAACTTAATTGCTAATAACTTCATTCATTGGCTTCCAGGTGCGACAGCATATGCACTTGGGTGAAGCAGTTCAAATTTCTTCACCAGGGGGAGTTGCTTATATAGAAGATAAACATCTTAATTAAAATTACATTTTCTTCAAGCTTCTAGATGATGTTTTCAAGTTCGAATATTCGAGCATTAGGGTGAATCAGGGCTTTTAAGATAAAGAAAAGTAAACTTGTCACCTCATCTTCTATACCGTTTGTAGCAAACACGAAAAAAACAGGTGCTAAAGATATGTACCAAGTAAAAAATTACTTAGGACTACCAGAACTCTTCAAAAAAATCAAAAGAGGATCAAATTAGCCCCACCTAATGGAGCTAATACGATATATTGATTTGGCTAAAGTGATATAGCATAATATCTCTATGAATTTTGATTGGGAAACAATGAGCAGGCTACAGTGAGATCTGAGGTGACTATAGTTACACCTGAGGGTCTATTGTCTCAATAGTATTTTTTCCACTTTTTTCTTATCTTTTGATGTGCTCAAATATAGTATTATTTTGAGTTCCTGCTGTGGTCATTAATAACGAAATACATTTCCTGTTATTTGCCATATTTTTGTTAATTTTGAATATCAATAAGTAGGCCTAACTGAACACTAGGTATCAGTAGTGAAGGTAACCAGTGTTTTACTGACTAATTATTTACTATTGCCTTTGACTTTTCATCCCCTACCCGATCTTTCAGAAGACGCCACTGATTACTATGCAGTTGATCAGCAAGTAGCATTGAGCATCAACTAGTTTTCCCAATATATGATATGAGCGCTATACCATAGAACAACATAATTTATCTGTTCATTCACGCTACTACCTTATACCCTACGGCCTTATCGAAAGAGATTATATATAGAAATACAATGCAATGCATTTACAGCCTTCCCAGTTTAGAAAACCACAAGCTGTGCAACTGAGGCCTTTCTTTAAAAATTTATTTAGAAAAACAGCTTGAAATTTATCCTATAAATTGTTTTCTGGAATTGTGCGCTTCTAAATATGGTATGTCTGATTTTTATTTAAAATATCTGAAAATGCAAATGTTCAATGTTTTTTCAAACTTATTCTACACCATCAATATGTAAGACATTTCTTTTTTAACACAACTTATTTTTTTAATAATACATCATTCAATGTCTTCCCATACAATTTTTTTTCTCTTCAATATAATAGGAATTATTCCATTATATTGGTAAGCCGTTGGTATGTACAAACAGCAAGTACAGGTGACAGCAATACCATCTAGATGGTGTCTGTGTATAGTGTTGGTGGTAGATACCCTGTAGTGAGTGCCCATCTTATGTCTCCAGTGACTCAGGGAAAAGCAGTATACAGCCTATTAAGGAAGAAAACAAAAATAGAAAGTCTCCTACATAAGGAATTGTGAGCAAAAGGGTCATAAAAACTGAACAGGATAAGGAACTACAAATGTGCTCATATTAGCTTTAGAAAATAAGGAGTAAGTGATGGACTTGCAAAAGACAAAAATTGTTTAAAAATTAATTTATATTCTAAATTATTTCTATACAAGAGGCAATACATTTACTACAGTTGGATCTTTCACATCTTATTTACAGTGAATTATTACTAGCAACGATTGGAACACAGAGCATACCTCTCTCAGGGTTTACATTAACACAGCTTTGTGCAGCTTTTGTATGTCTGACGGTATTATGTACAGCCCAAGTTCACATGCCTATTTATAATTATGATAATTACTTGGAAAATAACAAGATGAACAGATGGTGTCTTTTTACAATTACAAATCACAGTGCCAGACAGTATTAGAAGTACTTTTCAAAGTTTCTATGATCATTAAAATGATCAACAAGAAAGTGTTGCCTGAAAGTCTCTAAACTATATGTACACATTTCAAAACCACCAACACTGTTTTCTTCACAATTAATCTTTTTAACACTTGTTATTATTGCACACTGCAACAATAACCATGTGAAGTTCAACCCTACCATTTCAATTGCTCCACTGCCAAATGAACACTCCTTCAATATCAGTAAAATTCATAAATAACACGAACAACAGCACGGTACCTCATTACGAACTCGCTACACGGAACTTTGGTAAGCATAGACCAAATTTTGATTCTATTCCAGCAAATATTGGTCTTGCAACTTGGTATCCACCGATATGGTCAGGATTCGTAGATTTCATCTCGTCTGCAACTCCAGTGGCAGGTAGATGCTGTTCAGACCCAGCTGGTCGTCTGTAAGTCAAAGAATAGTAGTTCAAACAGACAGAATACAATGCTTGTTTTGTAGTACAACAAACTTTTTAAAATGAAAATATGAAATTAATCTTTGCAACATTCTACTTTTTTCTCAGAAGATATGGAATATGTATGTTATAATCTCAAACTTCCACCACTGTTGTGCTACGCAAGTATAACATACCTTACCAACAGCATAATTTCTTGTTATCTACATTAACTGTTTAGCATTTGATTTAAATAATTAAAGCAGAATCAAAACTTCTAAAAGTAATGTAAATATTGAAGCTACAAAACAATTTAACACATAAATGCAGTACACCTCCTAACTTCTGTTTTAAGTAGTACAGGTTTACATTCTTCACAAAAATTGTTAGAATTAAAGTATGATTATTCAATTATTTGGTTATTTGTTAGGGCAATATCAGACACACAAATACAAATGAGAATAAATTACATCAATAAATTACAATATATACAATAATTACTCCAAGAATAAATTACCACATTAACAAGTCTGAATTTTCTCTCTCTTTCAGCATGCAAGAGAAACGAATCAAATAATTGCAAAATTATGTCTTAAAAAAAATCTCATGACATGTGAACACACATTAAAGTTAATATCATTTACAATGTTACAAGTATGCCAAAAAGAAAAATGAAGTAGAGAGTATTATTAAGTTTTTACTAACTGATAAAGGTATTTTAGATTATTATTACAACTACCATTATATAAAAAGACTTGGTTCGAAAATTCAATGTAGTAAACATTATTTACGAGAGAAGAAGAAACGAGAACCATAAACTAAGTAACGGTTAATAAGTAACAATTCATAAGATAATAAATACTGACAATGATATTAGATGACCCAATGTAAACTCACATGGAGCTGAAAAGTCACACTGCCTCAATGTGAAGTGTAATTGTGCTACTTCAATAAAACTTATTTTTCAGGTATTCACTTCCAAGTGAAACATTTCCGAAACTTATATAGAAAGCTTCTATTCTTTGCCTTGTCACACTGACTGCAAAACATTTAACCCTCCAAACTAAAGTTTTACAACATTCTGGGGAAGAGGGAGGAAGGGTTTAGAAAACAACTCACCATAGCCATTCTGTTGATCTAGCACGCAGTAACAATTAATCATTAATTAATTCCCACAGTGAATTAACTAAGGAGTAAAACCACAATAAAAAGTCAAGTTCACAAAGAAATCGAGAGAAAACACATGGGATTGTTGATAAAAGAAAAGATGAAAGTGACATTAACATAATGTAGAAAAAACAACAACAACAATACTTACGATCCACCAAAGTCCACATAAAATAGTCTTTGGAGTACTTCATAGGTCAGGAGGGTGACACCAAACTGAGGAGATGATCTGAAAACTCGAGCTGTAAAACAAGAAATAGAAAAACTATTATTATGATAGCAGTCAAATGGAAAATTTAATGGTTAGACAAGAAAATTAAACAAGAACAAAATTCACAAGGAAGATGGTGAGGATACTAAGGTTATCCAAAAAGTTTTTCCAAGGACAGTTGATGAATTTGAAAAGTTGAAGTAAAATTGCTCAGAATTTCAATAAATAATTTAATCGTAATAATTGTAATTTTTTTTTAAACTTTGTTTATTAAAGTGACACTATTTTTAAAATAACAATTTATTCATTGTTATTCATTATAAAATAAATTAATTTTTATTTATCTATTTAATTATTGAAAATACCAAGATTCATACACATCATCTCAATGTCCTTTTTTTCTTTTCCCCCCTCCCTCCTCATTTCTTTTAAACTACTTGGGTAGTTGTAATTTGAATGAGAAGTTTGTTTTTTTCATCTTAATTATGTCATAATGAAATATCCCAAAATCTGTCGTACTAGCCCCTGCGCCTAAGCTGGTCTAATTCAACAAAGTCAAATGAATAGCCTCTGATAATACTTGCATTTATTTCGATTGTTTGGAACAGGAGTGATTTCTTACTTTTACAAATGAAACATGAATAATTTAATTGTTACAGTATTTGGAGGCCATAATATACGACAGCATGAATAAATTCATAAAAGCCTCCCTTGATTACACTGAAGTGAGGTTTAAATTTTTGATTACTACCATAATCAGCGATGAAAACCTCTCAAAGAAAATACGTGCATTTGTTAGTTCTAATTTAAATTTATTACCTTCCTTCAATCCGTTTCCTTTCCAAGAATATTATCTACATCATACAATCATCACGACTGAGAACAATGGATTGAATTTGAAGAATTTTAAAACCACAGTTACCATTTGTTGCCAAAATTTTAAAACCACAGTTGCCAAAGCCACAGTTGCAAACTGACAATGCATCAAACAAAGTGTATGAAATTCGAATCTACATTTTCTTTCTTTCTTTCTTTTTTTTTTTTTTGTTGTTGCAATTTTGAAAATACAGAGGGTGTAAAATGAGACCATCACCACTTCTATGCTACATAGGAGGAAAAAATTTGGAGCTATCGTTGAAACAATAATTGTTTAAAATTTAAAAATTGCCTGTTTGCCTCAAAATTACGCAAAAATATTCAGATTTTCGAATATCCGAACATTAACAATTTATTTGAAGATCTGTTTTTGATGAATACATTTTATTAAGACATTTGACCTTCATAATTGTAATTGCTAGGAGGATACCACAAAGAGTTCGAATTTTTTTCAAATTTTCGAAAAATCAGGGATTTTTAGTAATAATGAGACCTGCATTAGTCTCTTTAGCATTCTTCATGCTATCCAAAGTCAAAATTTAATTGAAAAATTTGGTGATATTCTTTATAAATGACCCAAGAGCTTCATGTGAAGTACTCCCCAGAATTAAATTATCTGTTTCAAATTCAAGGGGCTGCGACATCAGTCAGATCGATTGGGGAATGTCAATTTAGGAGAAAATCAGGCAGGCGGACGGACAGACCAGACCAGACCAGACCAGACAGATGGATGGTCATTTTGTCATCAATTGATTTTTCGGTATCAAGGAACATAAAACATTGATTCTGATTACAAAACTGTTACAAGAAGAAATTAACTCTACACAGGGACAAGATTTATCCTCTTTTTCATTTCCAGGGCCCGACAAAAAGATTTTTCTGTCCAAAATTCACCTTTTCTTCCCAATACTCTCTCTCTACTGCATAAGCAGTAGCAAGAAAGTAAAAACAAATCATTATCAATTCTATTTGAAAGGCAAGATTGGGTGGGATTGAAGCCTTAGAACATTTAAGTAGTTCAAACACGGTTTACAGACAACACAACCGATACAATAAGGGGAGGGAAAAAAAAAAATAATAATAATAATAATAATAATGAAAAAAACAGAGGGGAACTAATTTCCCTTTGTAACTAAAATCTCTGTTGTATATTATCAGCTGCATTTTGAGATTCAGAGTATTATTTACAGGAATGATCTTTCAAAGCTACATATACTCAAAACTTCAATCCATAGAAGTACTTCTAGAAATACTAGAAGAATTAGAGTATTTTTAGAGGAAATACTCTAAACTTCAACCCATATTTATTTCCAAAAAGACAATGAAATGATGAACTGAGTAATTTTACTTCAGTACACTTAAATCACAATTCTCATCATATATCATAAAAAAAATATTTGCGTAAAATAGTTTACTGAACTTTGACCATGTAATATTATTGTGTTCCAAAACAAAAAAAAAAAAACATGCATGCAACCAGTTTATTACTTCTGTTCTTCATAGTACCTCAATTATCCCTAGCTACTATGTGCATCAGAAACAAAGCAAACTCATAACACAGAAGCTCCCGTTACGTTTTCTTCTGTGGCAAAATAATATCACAAGGCCAAAGCAAAAACAAAACAAAACAGTATTTCGTTTTACTTATTTCTGCTAAATTACTAATGCCATTGAAAACATCATTAAATTAATTACATTAGAAGTATTTGCAAGTTAATATAGAATATTGAAGAAGAAAATTAATCTATGATGTATGGACATTCATTTCGAACATTTTTATTACTCTTGCCCTCGCAGTACTGTCGCATTTCAAAAAAATTTTCATTGCAAAAACCACTATTCTGAAAGTAGGAAGCAATCATGAAAATTTGAAATGAGCAAGATCTTTTCTGAACAATCAACTCTTTTACAGATCGCTACAATGTTTACCTCTTATAAATATCTAAAAGTATGCTAGAAAAAGTTTCACTACAGAACGCACTTCTTACAAAATGATAATGAAATATTTTTACATGAAAAAATGTTAAAGCTGGTGAAAACTGGACAGTTATGAGAAACAATATTTACACAAACCAATTAGTAAGAAATTCTTTTTGAATTAAAATGTATTGAAATTTCAATTTTGTATCATAAATGAAGGAAAAGAAAGAAAAGAGAATTGAGAAAAGAGGTAACAAAAAAATGAGGGGAAATAGGAAAGACAAGAGGTATACAAGAGGTGTCGACATGAAAGAACTATCAATTTTAATACATTAGTTAATCACAAAAATATAAAATCTATTTGCAACTTTCTATTGTGCTACTACTAAATAAAACTTTGCTAACCACAAGAAAACACACAAGATGTGATAAGATCAATATTAATACTGTGAAAGCATTTTCTAGTATGTTCCTCCACTTCAGATACTTTGATTTCTAACGTATTATTTACTGATTTAAGAATATTGAGTTGCAAAGCAAACAGAAGTGCATTTTGTTAATTATTACTTGCTGCAAAAGATATTATAGTACATACTGTTTATTAATGGATAAGATCAGTCATGAGTGGAACAATTATTGTCACAATAAAACTTGAATATTACATGAAATTTCTTTCTTAGGTGTGTAACTCTCTGCAACCCATGCACACGAAGAATCAAGAAGGTGAAAAAACAAAACTGTTAAAACCAGAAAGAGAACTAAAGATCTGCTGTCTAAAACAAGGAGGGTAAGCAAACTAAAATCTTACATTTTTCACAAACAAATTCTCAACACAGTACTTACGGACAAGGGCGGATCAAACCAGTTAAACACAGCCAGAATGGGCCAAGGCCCAAACCATCATAGAGAAAGAAGTACTGCATTAATATATAATCGTCAGCACATTGATAACCCTCATTACCCACCCTCCAAAATCAATATCTATTAATTTACCACCCTACTGAATAATAAACAAAATACTTCTCTTCTATGAAGTGTTAAGTACAGGAACAACATATTTACAAGCATTAAAATGACAAAAGAAAAAGGCCACATTGAGAAGTGTGGTCCAAGTGTAAGAGAGAAGATAATTCGTTCATACAATATTTATTGTCTTGATACTTTAAAATTAACAAGAGAATGTAGATCTAATAAATACAACATTAATTTAAATTTTAAAGGTAGAAAGGTATAAATAACTTATGGAGGTTTTAGATCCGCCCTTGCACACTTTTTACTGCAAATGCAAATTTTACTGAAACTGCAACACAATTTTTGTGATCTGTAATAAAATTTAGTAGAGAGTTGACTACAAAACTTAACAAACCATACATTTTGTGAGATATTAGTAAGCCAAAGCTACAATATGTTATATGTTCCCTTGAACACAAAGCAGCAAAGTTTCATCTGTTGATTGTTCATCTTATACTACATCCTATATTTGACAAACTAGATGTGACACTAATAGGGAGAAGCATTCTGTTCTTAGAATACAGCATTGTTAGTACTTATCCTCAGTATGTTTAATCAGAAAAAAAGAAAAGTAATAGATAATGAACTCTCACAAAAATTAACATTAGAATGAAACATTTATTTTGATGACAAACTACTCAACTTGTACATATCTAACATATATAATCATTACAATTAAACATGTATTTTGATATTAAAACTACTTTTTATTTGTAAATAACTAACCAGTTAATTATCAGCAGAAATGAAAAAAAGTTGGAATTCAAGTCATCTGCTATTCACCCCATTTCCTGTAATGAAATCTGTCTTGCCATTTATACACAAAGATTGAAGAGAAATTAAATATATCTTGACACAACAGACAAAATATATTCAGAATCCACGTAGTGAAGTATTTAAAGAACATACATAAAGAACTTCGTAATGAAAAACGTCTACTTATTACTTTTGAAATTTCAAATATTTCTATCCATATTAATCCAATTAACAAATATTTATTTCATTCAAAGAACCATAAACTAATATGTATTTATTTATTTATTTAGTAAATTTGTTTAATATTATTATCAATTAATATGAATATTAAGATATAATTCAATATTTTAAATGTAAAAATAAAAAAAATTAATTTTCATAGTCTGAACCTAATGCCTATTTTGGGTTCCTTTTGAAATTATTTTACTTTCAGTAACAAAAATAAAATTTAAATATCTGTGAAGAACAGCATTTAAAACTTTTTCTGTAATGATTATGGTGACAATACATTTAAAATGTTTGAACATTCACCATTTACATCAATTTTTTGTCAGCAACACACCTGGTGAAAAGAGATTGTAATCTGTATAGTTATTTCAAGAGCTTAAATGTATCCAGTAATCACAAAAAAATCTACGAACTCTCCTTAGTTACTCAGTTACAACAACTCATATCAAAGAAAGAAAAAAAAAACCAACAACAACACAAAAACGAACCATGATGAACGATCATCAGAATTTTTATATTTAATAAATTCCTTTTCACCTTTAAATATTCAAAGTCTGTAAAATATTTAGTGGAGATATAAATAGTTACTTTGAATGGAAAAAATGAAATAATATAATTGCTTGAATATTCATTCTTGCGAAAGAATTCAACGAATATGAGAATCCCTAATCACAGACACACAATTCAAAATCTCTTAGCAGATTTTTTAGAACTTTTATGGAATAATTTCAAGAAAATTAAAATATCATTTCTTAGATTTGTTTTTGTTGACCAAAAATTGCTTAATGATATTTTTTTGATTTTATTACATTAGAAGGCTTTAATATAACATTACTTAAAAACTAATATCAGCACTTGCAAAAAAATTAAAATTTTTTATTGGCGATTTCAGCAAGTCAAAAACAAACTAGTGGTGCTACAACAGCACATAATACTTTCTTGAATTTTCATTAATGGTAATATTATAATGCTATATGAACCTATAAAGGTGTTTCCAACCAGCAAACATTTTTTCCCACTTCCAATCTGGGATTGGATCCCAGGTTCTTAAATTTAGCATGCAATTCACATAATTCATACACCACCAGCCTCACAGTTGAACTCTCTTCCAGAGGCTTCATTTTGAAATGGAACAATTTCATTTGCCATTTTCCAAAATTCATTGGTATTATTTCACAAAATATGTTTAAAGAACAGATTTCATTAAGGAAAAAAGTTATAAACACCAATACTGTAGTTTTGCGATTTAATTATTTGGTATTTTTGAAAACAGATCAAAACTTCAATGGAAATAGGTCCTGCACAATTTTTATTAATATAATTTTAATAAGCATTCTTTGTTCTAATGGATAAAAAAAATTTAAGAAAAATTTTGAGTCATTTTTGAAAAAAAATTTAAAAAGTCGAAAATTACAAGTAAACCACCATTTTTGAAAAATTGTTCTTTAGTTTATTTAAAGATCTTTGAAAAACAGATTTTGCTGGGAAAAACATTTCTATCTGCAATATTGTACTTTTAATTTTTTAACTTTGGCAATTTTAAAAAATTCAGGGAGTTCAACAAAGCAAAAGACCTGAACCATTTTTTAAGCCTACTCTACCCTAACAAACTAAAAACATTAATCAAAAAATTGGAGCCCTTTTTGAAAAAAATTAGAAAATGTTGAGACTTTATGAAAAGTATCCCTAAAATTAAAATACCAGTTTGAAATTCACAGGGCCTTGAGTTTGACTTGTTCAATTAGGGAATGTTAATTTTGGGGAAAATCGCCTGAACAGTTTAGGTCCTAGTGTCGACCACAGATAGATGGATGAACAGAGAGACAGATGAACATTTTACTATAAAACACATGCTTCATACACATATGCTTCAAAATATTACTATTTTTCCCTTGACACTAACAAACCTTAAGTAAATGTGTACTTTTGAATTAAACGTTTTTAAATTGTATAGACACAACAGAAACTTCTGACAAAGATTCCAAGAATACTCCAACACATCTGAGCATTTCTCATGGCCAGTTACTTGAAGAATTCCCAACATAAATGTCACGCACAGAATAACCAAAATTTTGCCCACTGTGCAATGAAATAAGTACACCCATGTAGAAGCATAACAAAATCAGTGCAGGCCCACACGCAAAACTTTTATCCAGGCCCAGTTTATAACAGTGTATAGCAAACACAAGTGGTGTTAGTACCTTAAATAATAAAAATATCCCCTAAAAATAGGCCCTTTTTTACCTGGCCTGCCTGACCTTGTGGGCCCAAACATTATGCCACTGCCCCCATGATATTTGTTTCATGCTTTTCACGTTCATGTTTCCATCCTAAATAGATTATTAGTTTTTATTTTTGTAGTATTGAGGTGGTCTCTTCATCAAGCAGATAAAATGTTTTGTTACTTTCCTGATTTTGTTTTCCTTCTGACTTGCTGAAATCCATTACAAAAATTTTATAAAATATAACTGGTTTGCTTCTATCAAAATGAAATCAATTTAATTTCTATCTATTACATCTTTGTTTTCAATGATGGAGAAATCATTATTTTATATTAGAATTTACATTATTTATAAAACGTTGATGAAATTCAGTAGTAGGAAGGGCTTGGTTTCTGGTGGAAGTGACGGAATGGCAATCCGATACCTTGGGATTAATTATTAAATTAGATAATAAATATATAACAATTTCCATTAAATTAATAATTAATTTGGGAATCGATCCAGAACCTAAAATTTTATAAATCAAGCCCTGGTAGTAGGTATACTCTGATTTTTACAAGGCTCTTCAAGGTCATGAGCTAGATGGAGAGGGAAACACTGTTATCCAATCGGGAGCTTCATTATGACTTAATTTTTGGCATTGGAGCTCCCAATTAGATTACAATGTTCCTCTCTCCTTTTAGCTTGAACTCTTTTTGTCTTGAAGTACCAATATATTTAACCAATATATTTAACTCAGAGCATAATTCCTAACTCTTTGAATTCCTGTGAAGTCCTTCAGTGTATGATCTTATCAAAATGTGTTTTCACTAGAAAATATCTTCATAGAAATCTTTATTCATTTTTATACCCCACCTGTTGCTCCTTTCCAGAAAGCACGTGGTCCTTCTTCTTTGTAAATTTTACGAGCTGCATCTATGACTCCATTATATGTAGTCTGACCCTGCCGGGCGACAACCTTGAAAGAACAGAAAGAATTTAATTAGATAGTAACAATTACACAATGAACTGGTATGAAACAGTTTTAAATGGATTTCTGAAATTCGAAGAAAATAATATTTTATTTTACATTCTAGTTTTGAATGAAGATGATGGATGATTGATGCAGATGATTATTGACAAAACAAAACAAAAAAGATTAAGAGAGAGAGAAAAAAAAAAACATTCCAGATTAAATAGGGATATTCATTTAAAAATTGAAATACAGGATCCTCTTAGCTCCAAAATGTCAAAAAATATTTTCTCTTTTCCAAAAAGGACTGTGCAAAATACATTAACATGTTTTAGACTTACACATCAACCCCTCATACCACCTGAGTGCAACTTATTTGTTTAATGTACTGTAGAATATAGTAGGAATATACTTATGAACATGAAAATGCTCACTAACCTGCAGTCTTGTCTTTATCACATCAGCAGGGGTTACCAAAGATGCAGCAGGAACACCAGCAATAGCACCCGCCACAAGAAGTGACAATGGATGATTGTAACCATTTTCATCAGCGAACTTCACTTTTGTATGAGCATACGCAGGAAAATAGATTGCACTAAAAGGAATATCACGAAGGAAACAGGCTTTTGCACCCTGCAAACAAATTTTTCATAATAATAAGTTTAGATGTTATAAAGTTATTGTTTAACAAAGAGACAAATTAAAAAATCATTCAGTGTTTTATGAGATGACATCAAGTTCCTTTTGAAATATTGAATCAAAGATGGAAGCTTTGTTTCAATATTTCTATAAACTTCAAAAGAGAGGAAAAAAGAAGAGAAGAAGGAGAAGGAGGAGAAGAAGGAGAAGGAGGAGAAGGAGTTAAGTTAAATATTCTATCATTAATTTGAAAAGATTTGTTGTTTTGAAATAAGTTTATAAAATTCTTTAAAATAAGTAATTAGTGATGCTGATATAAATTCATTATTTGAAACATTACATTTATTGCAAACAAGTCTAGAGTTACTATAAGCCCAACATGCATGTGGCAAATGAAAATCACCAGCATTAAGAATTTCAGCCTTTGGCTATAATTCAAAATTTTGTTCAAGAGATTCAGTGTAACTTAGGTATATATTTTGAGGTGACTTTGGAGGAATGTATACCGGATCAACTAATAAATTCGAAGTGCCACTTTTTACAAGTATAACTAAATTGATTTGTTCTAATTGTTACAATAAATGGAAATATTTTTTCAACATCTTTTTTTTTATTCTGTAAGATAACGAAGAAAATATTTGAAACTGATATGGAGTATAATTTAAATCCAGGCACTGTAGACTCCCACTCTGTGTCATCCATGACAGCATGTGCACAGCTTGTGATCAACCATATCTCACCCATGCATTTATTCTTCCTTCACTCACTACTGGCCCCAATCTTTTTGTTAGTGGGTGCAGCCAGCATCGCCAACTAATTTCTACTTTAATTATCTTTAATTAATTTTAATATACAATATAAGTAACATAAATAATTTTTTTTTACTGTCCTATAATTTATTTTCACTTCTTACATTTGCAGGGGGGGACAAACGTTACGTAATTATTTGGGGGGCAGCCATGCTTGCTTTATGGATGTGTTACAAGGAGGAGAGGGGGTATTGAAAATACTCCAAACTTGTGATATGTAATTTATGGATGGCCCCTAAAGATGAATGACAAATTCTTCGGTGGAGAGTTCTTCATGTAACCCTTCTGTGAACACTAATAGATTCGTTTGCTCAAATTAGTGGGAGGATGCTGATTTGTTGAATGTTGATAATTTTGTTTGAAAGCCACGGCAGTTTTGATAACATACAGTAAGTTTGTGTGAGGATTGCCTGGATGTTAGTTTTCCTGAGGGTTCACTACATTTGTTTAATTTTTCTTCACTATGTCATCTAGGATTGTAGGGATCTCATTGAAGTATTTTATTTGAATATTTTTCTCACAATTTTTGAAAGTCAAGTCTAATTGCAAAAGTACATTTCTCAAATGTTTTCGGTGTTGAGGTGTACAATCTGGATAAATTTTTACTTCTCCTTTATATTTCCATCTGTTTCTCAAGATCGTGGGGGCAGCCTCATTGCTTTGGAGAATAATTTCTATTGGTTTGGGATCTTTATCCACAGACAATTCCAAACACTCCTTATTTTGGCGTATTTTCCCCAGTCGCACTGCTGACACACCCCATTTGTTATCAGTGATATAAGAAACAATGGAAATTACAACTTGTTTATCCTCAATTATGGCCTTCTCTGTTTGTAAATGTGAACTCTCACTTGTACCAGAAATTAAAAGATTCCATAATCAAAGTTCTCACTTGTGAAATTCAGCATAGACAGACTCCATATCCATAGAGAGGTTACTTTTGAAGCACTCAGAATTGCAAACCTTCATTTTATTCATCAGTTTCTCATATGATTTATTAGGCTTCTTTACCTTTGCACTCAAATTTATCAGTCAGTTTAATGTTTACATTATTTCCATCAGTTTTTCACAGAACCAAAACACTTGTATATTTGTCAATTTCAAAGCAACACATTAGCTTCCAACGATGTAAGTTTTGTACTATTTGGGTGATGCACTCCACTGACAACACACTGGACAAGGTCTGCTTCACCAATTTTTTTTTATGACAATCTCTTTATCACATTTCTGACTGACAGAAGACATTTTTGTGTGTTTAAAAAGTCAAGTGCAAAATTCAGTGTATAGACCTATTTATATCAGGAAAGAAACTTGTATCAATTTCAATATACTATATCAATACGCAGTTCGCAAAATAAGAACAAAAATATGTCCGACTCTAACCACAGACACACTGAGACTGAGTTTTATCTACTTATAAACTTTATTACTGTAGAAGAGAAAATAAATATATTTAAACATCAAACAATAAGTAATTTCAATTTTTTCCTCACTATTTTTTTAGAAAAAAGTATCTAGCCAGCCTTTGTCATTTTTCAAAGTTTATTCTTACAGGATATGAATTTCATTGATGTTAATATTTAGATTATCCAAAATCTTTAGATGAACAGAGTTCTTTCACAGTCACCACAGAACACAGCACATACAAAAAGGTGAATGCATTATATACTATGGGTACTGGTAATTCTAATTATAGTTAGAAATTACTTACCTTATACAATCCGAAAAGGCCTAATTCCTTCACCACTGATAAGGCTCCAATTTTTGCCCCGCTAGCAATTTCTCCAGCTACTTGTAGACGGATTTTAACAATTTCCAATGGATTAGTAAAAACCACTTGTGAACCTCCAGCCTAACAAAGTATTGAAGAAGAATAATACAGAAAAGTCTATAGTAAAAGTGTAAGCAAACTATTTGAATTTCATTAAGTTCAATTCTACATACACAAGCACCAGCAATAATTTCTCCATAGAGAGGAAGGTTTCCATTTTTGTCCATAAATTTATCACGAACAAGGTCATTCATCTGGAAGCAAGAATACAATGTTGATTAAAATAAGCATTTAATTAATACACAAATTTCCACAGTTATTTTTCACAAAATAAAACAGTATGAAGGGACCATTGTAATACATTCCCAAAAATATTCTAAAGTTTACTAACTTTTAGACTGATGTTACTAAACAAAATTCATTCTTTTGTTGCACCACCAAATGCTAATAGTATTTGTACTACAAAATTAAACTACCAATTAATTATACTTGCACAAGAACCACACTAATTACTGCACTAACTACAATTAAATTATTTTTTATTCACTTTTAAACAAAAGTACTATTTACTTACGAATTTATTTACTAGTTAATAATATATATAAAGACATTACAGAACGATCGGGAAAAATTCTTAAAAGATTTCAAAATGTGGGATTGGAGAAACACATCATTATCTAAGCACATTTTCTTGAGTTCTAATGCTGTTAGATTGAGAGGAGTTGAGAATTTAGTTACTTTCTCACCAGAATTTCCAAATCAAAACAAATACTTCCCAAAATAAAATTTTTTCTATTTACTTTATGGATAGGATTCATCCTCTTCCACTTGAAGCGTAGGCGAAAAATACAAATTTCAAACAACAATGATACTCTATATAACCTTTAAAGTTCTATTTTATTACTGTTAAAAAGCTCTTGGTGCCAAATTCAAATTTCAAATATACATGGTTTTACATCTAAGTTTCAAATTCAAATTTGTAAAGTAGTTTAATTTAAGGTATGATACAGAGACAGGCACTCATTTCAGTATGTGTTGGAAATACTCCTATAGCGTGCTTTTCCAGCTAAAGCAAAAATGCAGAAATTTCATTCATGTAAGTAAGAGATGGGCATTGTATACCATCCTAGATATAAGAATTCATTTATTTCTGTAAGGTGTTATAAATTAAAATGGTAGAGTAGACAAAGTTATAGTATTATGATGGAATAAAACATGAAGAAAATATTAAATTCTGTGTACCTGATAAGTAAGTTTTAACATATAAATAATCTGTTCATTGTTTGTTCTAAAACTGTACTATTATTTAAAGAAAGACTCAAAATCATATTCAACAAAAAATATTGTGGCCATGACTTCCTGAACATTTTCAAAGGGACCATATGTGAGAGAACATTATATAGTAATGAGTCAGCAAGCAGTTAAGACTGCAGCCACTAGGCAGTGAGTGTATTTGTAAGAGTTTCACAATCAATTTAAAAATGGTTGGAAAAAATCATAACTTGAACCTTAGATAAATATATATAAAATATATAAAATTTACATAAATATTTTCCAAACCCAATTTTCCTCTTTTTAACCTGCCTATTAGGTTTTTTTTATTTATTTATTTATTTTAATTTACTTAATTGAGGTCACTTTAGAAAAAGCTGGTGTTGTGAAAAAACTGATCCCTGTTTTTTATGCATTCGTAACATTTTAAAAATTATAAAAAACACAGAATAATTAAATACAATAATTTAAATTAATTTCTCAAACCCAGTAAATTAAGGTATTTGTTATATTACAACATTTGGAAAAGTGGTCTGACACCCCACATATAGTTCAATATAAAACCATTCATATTTATTAATAGTAATTATTCAAGTTATAATTTAATTCTTTGTAGTATATTTAATTTAATTAATTTATTTATTTATTAGTAAACTGTCATATGGAAAAAAAGAAGTTAAATGAAAAAGGGTGTCCAGAAACCTAGTTATAAAGGGGCCCTCCTTGTTTTATGATGTGCATGTAAATGTTTTCAATGTTTTTCTCTAAATATTTTTTGCGAACATACAACATAAAAGATACGAATTACATGTCATGAAATGCAACATGTTTGTTCTCACCGTCAACTTTATAGCCTTCTCTGGAGCAACTCCCATGAGCTGAGGCACTAATCCTCGGTACAAGCCAAAAAATCCTTCATGACGTATCACTTTCTTGCAGCAATCCCAGCTATTACGGTACATAAGCTCACCCACAATTGAGCCTGTCCTTTGGTTCTGCATTCGAGTCTTCACCAAATCAATTGGGTATACAGCAGTAGCTCCAACAGCTAAATTTCAAACAAAATCCTTATGTCAAATGATAGACAAAATCAATTGTTCACCATTTCAAATGTACTTCTACAATTTGCCTTGAATAGAATACAGGCCAATAATGTTTGTAAAAATTAGATTCCATACCACAACAATCCATTACGTTTTTTACATGTCAAAACTGTGAATAGGGAGCAACTATGTGCGACTTCAAAACCAAAAGAAAAATATTGAAGAATTTGAATCAAAGTAATGTACATTTATTACACTACCATTTGAAAAAAATTGTTTTATGTATCTGTATATCAATAGCTTTGACATAATTTCTATATAATGAATACCATCCTTTATGAAATGATTTTCATTTTACTATTTCTCAAAGATAATTTCACTAAATAACTGGGATAATGATATTGAGTAACTGGGATAATGAAATTGTGTCAAAACTTCACGATAGTGCAAATGCTCAAGAGAACAGAAAGCATTTTGGCACATTTATCTTAGCCAAAAGATTGTAAAGCAATTGATGGAGACTAAACTACAAAATTGATGAAAATTAAATTCAGCAATTTCTGTTCTCTAATTACATGCTACTTACCACCACCAATTGAGCCAAGGGTGAATCTATAAGCACTTTCTAGCACCTGTATAAGCACACCTCTTTCCTCAGGACTCTAAAAATTAAAAAAAAAACTCTATTAGCACCATGCAACGTTTAAATTAATTTTATACAGAAAGAGATCAAATCCTGTAATTTGTGAAAAGACATGAAAGTTAACTAGGCTCGGCTCTTATCTTCAGAACTATCCTGAGAAATGAAAGAAAGTTTCTAAATACAAGCACGTCTTTTACATTGCAGTGCTACTCACCCTCTTCCAAAGTTTGAGATTTCCACACTGATCTATAATCTATAAGAACTAAAAGTAACTTTAAAAATATTATAATACTTACAGAAACAGCCTTGATTTTGAGCATTTGAGTAATATTTTTGAAGTACTGTTCAGGAGTAATTGACTGCAAGTCATTATAAACAATCTTCCTATAAGGGAATAGAGTATATATATCAGTAACTTTTATTAACTCACCATAGGTACTGGTCAACACATTCAAGAATAAAAATAAATGAACAAAACAACTCTTATAATTAGAGAAGCAAAATTCATGTTCAAATAGGTTTCAATACAGCAGCGCGGTAATACAACAAAAGCAGAAGGGGGAGAAAGAGAAATGAAGAGAGAAAGAGAGATATAATCACCCCAACCACTGTTGATGCTCTTCCCCTGTCTTCATCCGTAAAAAACTGATATCCAAGGGCAAGCAAGAAAGAAAAGGGATCGAACTTCGTTAGTTTTGTTATGAAAGACATGTTACTTTACAAAACTTCAATTAAATAAAATAATTAAACAGAAAAATTTAACCTTTCGGTATATTTACCAGTTGTTGAGACAACCAATTTTAGCATGAATTTTTCTTTACAAAAAATAAAAAAATAATTTCAAATCACAAGATAAAAAAATTGTAATGCAAGCACAATTAATACATACTTCCTGGGCTGAAAACTGCAATTTCACACAGAATGCGTCTTTTCCCCAGATTTCAATGGCCACATTTATTGTACGCAAACTAACATGTTAAAGCAAAGACACATTGAAGAATGCTTTTTCTGCAAATTGCAAATAAAGGGAAAGTAACTTACCCAGTTTGATGAAGAAGATCACAAAGTAGGAAAAGAATGTCCACTTCAAGAGGAGTGATTTGAGACATCATCTGAGCAGATTGTAGAAACTGTTCTGTAAAGGAAGTTGAAAGAGAAACATTACAAGCCTGTGGGAACAACTTACCGCCTGGGAAGAAAATTTAAAATAATAGAGTTTAAAAAATGTTAATTACACTATTTTAAGATTAAAAAATAAGAACATTAATCACATCCAGAACCCTTTTCTTTGGTCATTCATAGTATAAACAGGATTCTTTACCACAAATATCACAAATCATCAATAAATTTTTTCATACGGATAAAGTGTATTTATTTTCTATTGTATAGCATATTACATAATCAAATATGTTTAGTTTTTTGGTGGGTTCTGTAAAGACCAGTAAAGGTATTAGAACACAAGAATAATCAGTTTCCTCAGCCAACTGCGAGTTGCTGATTGCTTTAGTGAGAGTTGCTATTTACTTACTTTTCTAGTAAAAAGTATAAACATTTTTTGGCTTTCTTTTCAGAAATTGAAGTAGGGAAGTTAGTTTCATGACAAGATTCTTATGGAAGCCATGCTTAATGTACTGATTTCAAAACTCACACTTCAAACCCAGTTGAACGAAATCCTTTTTTTTTTAAACCAATCAAACCATTTAAGAACTTCCTACATAATAGTAAAGAAGGTGCAACTACCAGAAATCAATTGCAAAATGTATAATTGAATATAACTAACAATTGTAATATTTTGAAGGCAAGTCACTTTGTCATATATGGAAGGAATAATATTGGAAGTTACTCTGAAAATCCTACGATTTATGCTTCTCCGCTGATAAATTTTCGAAGGGTTCATAGGTTCTGGTCATAAAAATTTTTATTCCCATAAATATGTTCAATTCTTAATTACAATGGCATATAGAATTAACAGATTCATTTCAAAACTTTCAAGAACAATGAAAAACTGATTAATACATCTTGATATCTATATCTATCTATCTTCAGAAATGTTATACAAAAAATTTCAGCATTTTAGTAGCTTGTAAAACTTAACCCATGTTGTGCTGCAGTCATGAGCCTGTTGGCTCAACATATAAATACAAAAATCATTTTCACAACAAGAGAAATTGGTTTAAAAATAAAAAAAATAGTTTCTTCAATTTTATTAGAAAATATATATTTGGAAGTAAAAAAGTAAAGTAAAATAATAGCTAATTTTAAATGTATTTTCCATTTTTGATTATTAAACGTTGTTTTACAAATTGTATTACTTGAAATAGTATCTAAATTGTAATTTACAAAAAAATTTTAAAATTCAGAAATCAAGGATTAATGAAGGAAATTCACCTCCCAATAAATTAGAAAAGCAAAACTTACGTCACATTTTGGAAACGCCATTTTATAATAATGATATAAATCATATTCATAATACTATATAAAAAATATGGACACTGAACATTTCATTAATAATTTTTTGACACAAAGCAAGTAGCTCATTGACCAAGATCAGGTATACCCAAATTTCAAAAGTCTTTAACAATTTCTAAGTTTTAGGAGTTACAAGATATACCCCTTAGCAAACTATTTCAAAAAGAAGTTTAATATAAATTAGGTTGAGAAGAGTTACGACTCTTGAACAGAACTTCCTGAATATCATGTGGCTTTGCTACATGAAACAAGGCAACTGTTGCAGCAGCCACAGCAAACAATTTTATCAACTGCTATGCAGCAAGCATTCCTTTTTACAATTTGACATAGAATTAAAATAAATATATTGTATCTCTATTGTGTTATTAATGGTTCATTAAAGTTATAATTTATTTCTTAATAGTGCTGGGCCCTCTTCTTGTTTCCATTCCCGTTTCCACCATATGCCTTTGTACCACATCATGATGAAAACAAAATTCGTCTATTCTACCAAGTAAAAATACTCTTGACAAAATATATTTTCACACAGTACCTTTAGTAACTTCCACATTCCGATGTCCAACAGTTGCGTTGAGATAAATCCTTTTGATAAGTTCCATGTTGTTGAGAAGAGAAATGAAGGCCATAAAGTATGGGAAACTTACTCTATGTCCACCTTGCTGCCCACCCCTTGCTGCCTACAAACAAAAAACAACCTTATACTTGATCATTTATAGTACTGCAATTATGCAGCATGAATTTGTTTTTGTAAGACTAAGCAAGTATATTGGCATACTTATTACACACACACACACTCACACACATAAAATACTACAGATTATGACCAGGGCTCAGATTCTGATGACATGTCATCTTTCATTGATGCATTCTAGATGTAGATAACTCGTAAATGAATGTTTATCATGACTTATAGATGATAGAGATGTAGTTACTGGGTCATTTTTGGCGTCGTTTTTCACCATTTTTCAATTTTAGGTCATTTTTTAACCTCTGTGTAACCTTTGTCATTTTTACACATTTTGTTTCCCTTTCATGTTTCTGGTTAGTGAATGTTTTGTGAATTTACAATGACACTCTAAAACAACAGTTTTTATTGTATCATCAGTTCATGCCAAAATTCATTACTGCAGTGGACTCTGTCTTTCAAACTCTCAAAATTACATTTTCGGTACCTTCCTCAACCTTTTAAAATTGACGTTTGGAAGATCGGAGCTAAGGATTACTTTTCCCCTTTAAATAAATACTTTATATTAAATATGATTTTACATAAATAGATTATATTTAAAATTTTAAAATTCATTGAAAAAGTAAACATTTTTATAGAAATGTTTGAGTATTTAAAAAAAAAATTAGGTCATTTTCCCCTTATTTTCAAGTAATTTTAGATGTCATTTTCAAAGAATATTTAGATCATCAGAATCTGATCCCTGATTATGACTACTAAAAACATTGAAATATATTAACACTAAAACAATTAACTGTAATTTGTAATTTCTTTTTTGTATTCACTTTTACTTTCTTCCTCGCATACTACAAACACAGAGAAAGTAACATTATTAGACAGCAAAAACTATTATTTTTGCTGAAATATTCACATTGTAGGTCCCTGATATCGAAAAAGTGGATAATTCTTATTCATAAATGTAGAAAATACCTTCCTCTAGCGCATTGTGTTGTCTGATTCTACGTTTTGCGAGTCCTTGTCGAAAAATTTGTGTCCGTCCGTGAACAACGGACAAACTGTGGTAAGCAGAATTTTCACCAAAATTAATATTCTCCGATTGAACTGGATAAAGTCACCACTAACCAATTTTTTTTAACAGATAGAGCAAAGTAGGTATATAAAAATGGCGTCAGTCTAATTTTCGTTGAATTCACTAAAAAATTGTGAATCGCAAAAGTTTAAACATTTTTTGGCGTCTTCCTGCAACTACAATGTTGAAGATAAAGATTTATTTTCTATATGAAAGCCGTACTTAGAAAGTATCGGTGTATCTTTAGATGGGGCCACGATTATTTTTTTGAAAATATGAGTGGGCCTATTTTTGTGTAATTTTCTGCGAATTATGGACAATTTCAAAATCAAGGATTTCTCAAAATCGGCTAATTTTTTTAAAAAATATTTTGCTACCGATAGAGCTAAATGCACTGAATAACACGACATTAAAGTCATTTTGATTTATCCTGTTAATTATTTCAAAATTTCACATGCGTAATTAAAAAAAATATCTCACGTCGTTAATATTTGGTTGCTTTGTAGACATTAGTACATTTAGGAGTAACCTACAAGCGTTTCAAATGATTCCTGATGAAGTTTCTCGAAAAAGCGAAAGTTTTTACGAAAATTAGCTTAAATTTTCGCATTTTCAGAAACGCTCTAACGACACATTCTCAAGAACAGCTCCAAATTTTTTAATGAAAATTTGCTTGTAGGACCGTATTTCACGCTCCTTTAATATTCTAAGTCATGTACAAATTCTATTGTCAGGAGACTGAAAAATTGAGGAATGTGAAAAAAATGTCGTTTAGGCGTCGATACGTAGCAGTTGCGAAGAGGGTGTAGGAATACAGAAAAGCTAGCTTAGTCTAAAGAGAATATTTACATAACGTCAAAAAACTGTTGAAAACTGTGGGACGTATTATGAGAATAAGTGCCACTTGGGCACGTTTATTTAAATTCGGGAATCTCTACCCTAACTCACATACAAGTTGAATTATGACTGCAGATGGAAACTAGCGTTTTGGGCAAAAATTGATAAGAAAATATTAACTCCCGTGCAATAAGCACTATTTGAAAAGGAAAAAAGGAATAGATTTTGGTTATTATCCTTTATAGTGAAGAAAACTACTTACTGCCGCGAGGACATGGAGAACTTTAATTTGAATAACTACCGTATATTCTCCATTAAACTCAAAAAGCACATATGTTACATTTACGTTCAAAAACAAAAGAAGTGGCCGTCTCAGCCAAATAGTACGCTTTGATATCAGTATTCGCTCAAAGGATCAGGGAAACTGGACGAAAAACCTGATCGGGTTTGGGGGGGGAGGAAGGGGGGGGCATTAACTCAAAAGCTGAGGTACAATATTTGTTACAAGCATTTTAGTCTTTTAAAATTACAATCCAAGTGGGAACTAATTCATTTAATCTCATAAAAATTTTGAATATCAATATAAGAAAACCAACTAATGCGAGAAAGTCTGTGCCATTCTGTAGCATCACTTGTTTGATTATATTAAGTGTGATTTAATGCATGCAACCCCAGCAACCCCATGATTTGCAAATAAAGGGTTTGTGTAAGAAGTGAAGTAACAAAATTATACCAATAGAAGTGATGAAAAATTAACTATAATAAAAATTACTCAAGAACTCATTTATACTTTCTTACTTTCTTTTACTATAATTGAATGCCTTTCTTTTAAATGTCTGACATTTTCAAAATTCATTTTATTTTTATTTTTTCAGTGAGAAGGAACCTTCCACTTCATTCAAATCTCATTTGCAGAAGTTAATAACAATAACACAGAGTTGGTGTCACCTCCGTCCTCATTCAATTTAATGTTGGAACTACAACGGCACATTGTTTGTACCTCTTGCATTTGGCGTTCACAGAATTTAACGAATACGGAACCGACGCCAATTTTATGAGAGTGCTTCACCCTATTCGAAAAACAAAAAATTTAAAGGAAAAATTTGGAGCCGTTCTTGAGTAAATATATATGTATGTTTTTAATTGCTTTCACTTGAAGCAAAGCTTTCGTGGTAACTACGAATTTTCAAAAAAATGTACATTATCTTATTCACATATTTATTGTTTTTTAACTAGTTTCATTACAGAGCATCGTAGCACACTAATATAAGTTTTCGTTTTTTTTTAGAGTTTGAAGCGAATCGTAAGTCACAACTCCGGTCATAGATGAAGTTGATGACGGTGGGAAAGTTAAATGCCCTAGTAATAGACTTTTGATGTTGTTTGGCGAGGCATTTCATGTCATTCCACAAGATAAACTGGTTCAGAAATTACTGCACTCACACACTAATAGTGGTGGGGCGGATTGACGAACTTCGACATAGGCAACACAAAATTCCGAGTTGGACATCATCGTTAGCAAATCTCCCAAGGAAATGTCATTGAACATTTACTGTTACTCGCGTTCGTGAATAACTTGCAAATATTTTAGTTTAGAAAAAAATATTATTTGAAGATGACTGCATAATATACTGAGTTATTAATGTAAAAGCAGACGAAGATATTTTTTGCAAGGTGATCTAGATAACTACATTTTTGGGCGGCAATAAATGGTTCAAAAAATCAATCCATCACGTTCGGATGGGGGCAGTCAATGCAGTAAACAGCATTACCGTTTAGGAAATTACAATATTCCCCTAGTAATCTCAGAATAATTTTTGACACCAAATTGAGTTGGGAAAAATCATAAATTTTATCGTAGAGAAATCTTGAGATCTTGCACTTTACTATGCAAATACTCAAAATGAGCTGTGAAAGCGAGAGAATAAGCCTGTTTGTCTTTTGTTCGTCCGTTAATTGAATGCGGAACGGTTCGTCGGGACCCTTATAGAAATTTATGGCGAGAAAATCTGATTAGAAAACAGACTATACTGCGATTTTTGTAGGAAGAGCTCTCAAGGCCACTCAAATCCCATCTTCGCGATGGAATATGTCACGGCATTTGGCGTCTTTTCTCGGTCTTGTCGGTAGAAGTCGCATGATCGCAAGCACTGCTTCATATGGTCGCGATCGTGCGAAATCTAGCGGAACGACTGTGAATGACACGAAATGCCGTGACATATTCCATCGCGAAGGTGGGATTTGAGTGGCCTTGAGAGCTCTTCCTACAAAAATCGCAGTATATCTACTTTTTAAGGAAATAGAGTGAACGTACAATGGGAGTCTTTAGACATGAAGAGGGTTAAAAAGAAACTTATATAAAGTAAATGGCGATTATCCAGCATGGAAAGATATCTCCAGCCAATACAGTATACATGTATCTTAGTACGGGAGGGGGGTCAAGTGCACGAAATACAGTTGAGGGCCCAGACAACAGAAGTGGGAAAATTTTCCCTTACTCCAGTACTATTATGGACTGGAATAAGTTGCCAGCGACAGTCTTTGAATCTTTCCTCTACGTCTTCAGAAGTTTAAAAATAAATTATTTAATATAATAGTACATTTTACTATTTAAAAAATTTAATTAATAGCTTAGATAGCTAACAAACCACTTATTATTGTTATTACTGTGTACTTTGATTATCATTAAAACAATTTAATTATTATAATTAGACATAATTCTTTGAGCGAAGTTAACTAGTAATTATCAGCAAACTTCGCTCAATGAATTACGTCTGGTTGTGTGGATATTACCATTTTGATTTTTCTGCATTTATGACCAAACTACACATTAATGTGACCATCCGTCAAAATTCTGAATAACCCCCTTCGCAGCGCTGAATGCTGTGAGGTGTGCAGGAAGAGAGCCAATCAGGAACTGGATAGTACCGATTGGGATATGGAGCCATGCAGACTCGGGTGCCGTGACTGCGCTAGGATCCTCGGCTGCGGATCCATGGCGCGAACAGCCCGATCAAGATGGTTCCACAGATTCTCGATTGGGTTTAAATCGGGGGAGTTCTGTAAACTAATCCTGGTGATTTTTGAACCACACACGTACACTGCAAGCTGTATAATACGTTGCAGTGTCCTCAGAGGCGTACCTAGGTATTCAGGCGCCCTTGGCAAGCATAGAACTTGCGCCCCTGTGGGAATGCCTGAAATTAAGGTTGTTATTTGTTTTAACGGGTATACTGTAAAAAGCGCCCCTTGTGAGTGGCGCGCATGGCACGTGCCATGTTTGCCGTATCGTGCCACTGAGTGTCCTGCTGGTAGATGCCGTGTTGCTGACAAAAAACGTTCTGCATGGGCATGGTTCCCAAAGGTGAATGCAAATTTCTGTTTATCAATTGTGCCTTCCAAAACGACGAGGTCACCCAGGGAATGTCACCAAAACATTCCCCACACCATCACGCGCCCTCCTCCAGCCTGAACGCGTCCAGAGATTGCTGCAAGGCGTTTGCGATCCGACGATTCACGCAGTGTACGTCAACGACTATACATCCGATGGAGCAGAAAACTTTATTCATCAGAAAAGACCATCTGTCGCCACTCGGTGGACGACCATCTGCGGTAATGACATGAAAATTCCAGACTTCGTCGCCGATGAACAACGGTTAGCATGGGTGCATGAACCAGACGCAAGCTGCGGAAGTCCATACGCAGCATTTGCTGAACGGCTGTTGAACAGACTGTTGGTAGCCGCTTGGCTCATCTGGGGTTGCTCGTCTATCTGCACGTAGTCATTTCTCCGCAGCCGTCGTTCCCTCCTGTCATATACGGCTCTTGGTGCGCCACAGGTGCTGCAGCGCTGATTCTGAATGTCAGCATTTTGTCATGCATGGTACCCTTTAAACAAGGCGGGAAGCGAACACTTTACAAACTTAGCAGTTTCGCTCTTCCATCTTTGGCCGAAAGCCAATGATATTTCCCTTTAAGACGTCCGATAAATCGCTCCTTTTCTGCATAGCGACAACGGCTGCACTGTTTCCCGCGTTCGCCCGACCCGCTTTGTACGCACTCAACTGTTAGTCTTGCCACCTGCTGTCTGTGAGGGATTATTGCATATTTACATCCAACACAGGTAGTGGTCACATTACAGTGACTGGATATACTCCATTACGGAACTATTTTAACTTCTTTTTAAATAATGGGGCAATTTACTCGATGATGAAAACCCATGTACATCTCATCGGCTTCAGAAAAGAGCTGCAGATCTTACTGACATGCGGGAATTACAACTACATTGGTAGTTCCTAATGCCACCCAAGAATGAATCCAAGGGGGTACATTGTATGCGAATTGGTACGAAGTTCTTGCACCAAGAAACTACGTATTGACTTTGTTTTTAAAAATTGTTGATGTCGCGTGAACTTTAGTACATCCGTTGCCCAACGAGAGAACAAAGTTGATTTAAACATTGCCACGTGGGTAGGTATCGCTGATTGGCTGCAACTCCGCGACACCCATTCTTCCCCGTACTTTATGTCCATGCGTAATAAAATAGTTCCGTACAATTCAAGTAAATGCTTGTAATATACAGTAGAAAATCTGATGTAAGCGTCTCAAAAAGTGTAAATTTACTTTACATGATGATGTGATACATTTATGATACGTGTAAATTCAGAGGAAAGGGGTAAACGAAGATAGAAACCAAGCGAAGAAGTAGTTTCGATGTAATGGCGGACCGCGTAACAGGTTTGCTTGTAAAGGAGTGATTCTATTTGAGTTGTGCAGAACGGAAAGTGTAAAAGAAACTCTTACAGCGTCAAGTTCGGTTGTTTAAAACTGTGGGTGATTGTGTACGTGACTTGGCTATTGAGTGTATTCGGTGTAGTGCATTTTTACTTTCCCCTATACGTACGTATACATGGATATACGTAGTATAGGGAAAGTTATGTAATGCTGCGCGAAAAAATGGCCAATTTTCGGCGGAAAAAAAATTAATCGCCGGGCCGTGAAAAGGAAAAAGTAGATAAAACCAGTTGCTAAATTAAGGGAAAAAATCCCCTAACACGTGCTGTTGCCAGAAACTCTGTTTTGTGGGTCCTTGATACCGAAAAACCAATTGAAAGGAAAACGTCCGTCCGTCTGTGAACACTGCTAGCGCCTAAACCATACGTACGATTTCTTCCAAAATGGATATTCCCCGGTCGATCTGATTCTAGTCGAAGCTTTGAGATTTTGAAAAAGATTCCTCAAAATTTGGGGGTACTTTAAATGAAGCCCCCCGGGGATTTTCAAAATTTTCTCAAAAACGGCTCCAAATTGTTTCTTTAAATTTCTTGTATGAATAGAGTAGAATACACTTATTAACATGGCATAGATCCGATTTTCACGGATAACTGAATTTTCGAAAATTTTGAAAGTTTGAATTTTTTTCGGCGTCTTTCTCCAACTACAAAATTGAAGATAGAGATTTTTCCTTCAAATAAAATTTGTTCTGCATATTGAGTTCTTTCATAAAGGTCATGTAAATGTTTTCGTGTTCTTTAATATTCTAAAATTAATATTTCCGTTCTACCAATAGAAAACCGAAAAATTAAGAAAATGACAAAAAAATGTACTTTTGGCGGTAACAGATCACAGCTGGCAAGAAAGAGTTTATGGCAATTCCGAATAGCTACGATCCAAGGAAATAGAAAACTAATGCGGGAAAGTCTGTGCCATTCTGTAGCACCACTAGTTCATTCAAGTGTCATGACTGAACTGTCATCTTCATCACCATCAACAAGGATTTTGTTAAACATTCGCGAGAAAAGCCAACAAAATGATGCCGAAACAACTGCTGTTTTTAACTTATTTTAAACATATTGAATGTATTACGCAGTGAGAATACAGAGTTTGCAATTGATAGACGAAAGAGCCAATTGTCAGATTCAGAATAAACGACTTTTCTTTTCATGTAAGTAACAAATAAATTCCATGGTAACTCAATGATAGATTACTGAAGTGCTGTACTAAATTTGGATTTACATATTCTATTGAAAATCACTGTCACATGCGAGATGACCTGCTCACGTTCTTGTCGAGTGCACAAGTTTCGTGTCATCGTATCGACAATAATGGTTGCAACTTCAGAAATAATATGCTGTGTGAATGAAATATTATCCTCATGATTGCTACGTCTATCAAGAGTTATGAAGTAGTCGTCAGTTTCTTTTGGGCATCCTGCACCTTGAGATAGAAGGGAACTGTGCAACGTGTGGATGAATTCAAGACAGCCAACAGCCAGCGGTGACAGCGGAGCGTTGACAGCTGGGAAGATGACAGTTCAGTGTCCCCGCGCGCTTCAGCGGAGACATACCCGTTTGTTTACATCTACTTCATTCTCTCGGCAGACAGCCTTATACTTTCGTAAATCAAGTAATGATGATTAACTTCCTCGTATGGTATTTAAGTTTCTAACGTCACAGTAGCAAACACTTTCTAAATCGGTGGACACATTTCAGCAATCGCATTTGCACCGTGCATCGTTTTCTTCGCGTCCTTCGAATCTGTCTCTAATTTCATTTGCGCCACTGATTTCCTCGCACTCGCTCTCGTATTCATAATGATTAAGGATCGACGAGGTATCAACCAGAAAGTATACTTAAAGTATAATTCAATAATAAATTTTGTTAACCATAGGCGTGTCTCGGGATAATGTTATACCATGTTCACTTCCAAGAATCATGGATTAAACACGTAGGATAGAAGCCCAGCGCCGTCTTGTATCTGTACAGAAATGTGACCGACTTATTCATTTACTGTATTGCATGAATGCTGTAGCATGTATCCTAACAAATGGGCTGCAGACCGCGCGAGATCTTACCCTCCTCTTTCTTGTCCTCTCCTCACCTTACTTACACAGACTACATTACCACCAATTTTGGGAGACCAGATGGTAGCTTCGAACTTGTTCGGGCTGTGGAGGTACCCCGCTGTTGGGCGATAGCTGGTAGAGGAAATTCCCAGCTAGCAGTGAAGTGTAGGTTGGCGTCGGATTTCGCCATCCAACGGGGGAAGATCACTGTCGCCTTCCGCGATAAAAATGTACACTACATTTACAGGACTAATGACAGCTGACAAATAATGCGCCTCCAAACCACAACGAATCAATCGGCCAGCTCCATGTGATTCCACGTGTCATCATTAAGAGCTGAAATCTCAACCTCCGCTACCACGGAATGCAGGGAGCCCGTTCTTGCGCCGATCGTCTTCTTTAGGTTTTTATTTTAAAACTTGTAAACAGGAAAAATCGATTGTGTGTTTCGATCCCCTTTAAGGAAAAAAATTCCTGTCAATATTATAGTTACTTAATTTTTTCCAATAACCACTTCACCGAAAAATGAGACAAATTTTGTTGAACTTTTAATTTGGGACCTAGGTCATTCTTTTATAAACGTACGTACATCACTATTACAAAAGTTTAAAGAAGAAAATTGGAGCTGTTTTAAAGAAAATGTTTTCTAAAAACTGCCTATGTTTCTCTCAAAATTACGCAAAAGCTCCTATTTTCGATAAATTACTTATGACCTTATTTAAAAATTTGCATTTGAAGAACAGATGTCGAAAGAAAAACCTTTATCTTCAGTGTTGTAATTCTACACTCGGATCAGCGCAGGGGGCCGACCTAAATGCCTAATTCGGAGGCTTTAGCGACTACTTGTCAGGACTGAAACGATTTGTTTGTAAGACCGGCCCGCGATTTTCAAATTTACAGTTATTCGAAATGCCTCTAGTCCAGTAGAAATGGTATATCCTAATTATTTTTCCCAACAGATACTTATTACAAACCTTTAATTAATTACTCATTATGTATTAATAAACATATTTATTTACATCTTCATGTTCAAATGTTTTTAAATTTGTTACAAATAAAACTGATTTATCAGCTCAGGGAAAGCCACAAAACATCGAAAATACGATTATTTTTTTAATCAAGCCTGATGCATTCGGGAATGATAATAATCACTGTATTTTTTGTTAATTTATTTGGTCAATACTATATACTTATTGCCGGCGCAAAAGTATTAAATAAGATTTTGGAACTGCGTAAGACCCCTAATTAAAAATTGTGACAGCTTTTGCTTTATTGCTTTTTTATTTGTTCTAAAAAGCCTTCTTTCTTGCAAACTATTGCTTCTGATTTGAGTACGTAAATATAAGAGCATTTTTCGCCGTATCAAGAAAACAAAACAAATTACCTTCTAATTAACATTATCTTTGTAACGACAATGTATTTGAAGTACCATAAGAACTTTTAGTTTGAACAGTCAATTATGTAATATAAATAATTCAGTAAAAGATAACCTTTATTTAAATGTGTTTTATTGGGAGGTGTATCTTACGTAAAATTATATCTCTGTTACAATGCCTTTTCTCTTTCAGATCATTTTTGGGTAACCAACTAATCTTACGGTTTGTTTGTGTGTGTGTGTGTGTGTGTGTGTGTGTGTGTGTGTGTGTGTGTGTGTGTGTGTGTGTGTATATATATATATATATATATATATATATATACATATATACATTTGTGAATGGAGACAACACCGATTTAAAAATACATTTGTACACAATGCTAATGTTTTTTTCTTTCTACGTTTAACAATAAATAAATAAAATGTATGCTATACAAAATGCCTTCATTCTCCTGCAAGCACTTCGCAAATTGCAGGTCAATTCTGATCCGCAAAGAATTAACTAAAAATCTCACCCAAATGTCACTAGATACCGCAGAATAAACTCAAACTAAAATGATAGGTAGTATTTGAGGATTCCAAGTCACAATGTCATGGTTGCACATAATCTCATTGTCGCAGAGAGTCTGGTAGCAACAAGGCCCCCTAAAACGTGCACATTAACGTAGTAATGTGTTCATGTACGAGGTAGGAACGTGATTTATCCACTATTTCAACGTCAGAGACCCAGAAAACAAGTTTTACAAATTCGCCCCTTCCTCGGTAGCATTACAATACGTACTTTCTCTTTACTATGTAAGCGTGTTGTAAAATAATTATCGACGTCTCTGAATGCCATAGATATTTCTAATATTAATTTCTGAGACTCACTCGAATTACATCACTGGTTAATAATTACAGATATGCATTAAAATCTTCAATGACACCATCTTACCGCAACTAGATTTGCCTTGACTTCTTTGGTCAAGAGATGGCTCTTGATGCTGACCATGATGTCTTGGAAGTCCACTGCTGAAATAAATCCTGTTCCATTTTTATCGTATCTTCTAAATGCTTCAATTGCATATTCTTCATGAAAATCCTAAATAAACAATGTGTCATAAATATATACACACTCAAGAGAACACTTTTCATTTCTAGATCATCCATACTTACATGAAGAAATTGACTGAACTCTGAGTAACTAATGAGTCGACTCTTATCTTTTCCAAAATATAACTGTACAAAACCGCCATCAAAGTTAAATGGAATTTTTTGATGTAAAACGGTTTTTTTCATCACCTCAACGAACTCATCTGCAAGTAAAGACTGCTGTAGTAAATTATTTAATATTATAGCAGGATAATGAAATAAAATAAACCGAGCTTACCAAAAGTAACCATTCCATTTCCATTGGTATCAAACAACTGAAAAGCTGTTTTATATAATGCATCTGGCATGCACAATAAACCTTCAAATGCCACAAACTCTTCAAAGGAAATAAGTCTGCAACACAAACAAATTTAATTCAAATGGTTACAAAAAACATCAAATAAAATTTTAACATTTTTAATAATGAAATAAAACATACCCATCTTTGGTAGTATCAACAATTCCTGCTAATAAATTAACTGAGTCAGTGTTGCAATCTTCTGAGAAGAGTCCTAAATACCGTTGGAGGAAGTCTAATGCAGTCATATACTTCTCACCCTTCTCTTCTTTTGAGGCATACTGCAATTACCAATATTATTATATTTTTTGTATTATTTTCGTAGATAATAGAAGAATTCGATTTACGAGTATACATGCATTTTTACTCACTTTTCGAAATATTTCTCTGAGTTTGTCTGTGTCAGCTCTTTTAATGTAACCATCACCCTGAAACACAACAAAATATACAAAATCAGCAATCTGTAAATATTCAAAACTTTAGAATAACTTTTTAAAAATATATGTTATCAAATAATAGTACATACAAACGTTTTTTGAACAATTATGTACTTCAGAGATCAACTATTATAAGTAACATTTTCTTTATTTGTAAGTGTATTACAAATGACAAAACTATTTCGATGATAAAATACAGTGACCGTAAAGCTCCTGGAAATCCGTTATAATAGTTTATGCAATTAGTTTATGATGTTAAGCTTTATTGCACGAGTACACGCTTTAAAAACGCGATATTACGTTGTTTTTGTATAACAGCATAATAAATTTATAAGAGAATCAAACTTAATTTTACGAAACAACTTTCTTGTGACATCTCGGGTAATTGATATCTGTGCGAGAAAACGGCGGCCTGCTGTTCCGCTAACTCCCCACAATTATCTCGCTGCGATTGACCGAATGTGTGATGACTCAATCATTCGTGCTGTAAAATCTAATACGTCATTATTTGTGCCATAAAATGGCATTTTATGAACGATTTCTTGTAACAGAAAAGGTCGTTTATAATGCCGGAATACAAAAAAGTATAACAATCGTAGGTGATATGTAAAATTAGAGACAAAGAGCTTATTAAGCCTTCCTGTAAAATTTATACCTTTTGTGAATACAAAATTAATATAACAAAATAAAAATATATGTAGCAGCTTCATTTACAAAAATTCTGAAATTCACATTGTATAAATAACATGAAGCTCAGATTTTCACACAAGACAGATGAGGGAGAAGAATAAGAATACGCAGGGAATGGAAATTGAAAAGGAGCAGAAGAGAGGAGAGAAACAATTACGAAAGGAAGAAGTAAAGCAAAAAAGAAGGGAAATGAGACGAAGGAGGAGAAGCAAGGGAGAAGGGAAAGGGGAAGAAGAGAAAGACGAGAAAGGCGAAGAAAGAGGCAGAAAGGGAAGGGGGATGGAAGGGGCAGGAGGGTGAGAACGTCAAGAAGGAAAATAAGGGTGAGAAATGGCAAGGAGATAACAAACCTATTTGAAAGTTTCAACTGGTGTGGAATTAAGAGAATGTGCCTCACATTGCCGCCACAATTTTTTGGATCTACATCCATTTGGAACGAAATCTTGCGCAAAAAGTGTTTGTACTTAACATGCTATGCTGACCACGTGGTTTAACGTATCGTTTTACGCCCCAGTATCCAAATACCATTCCCGGATGGAGGTATTTACGAGTCATAGATATTTGAAGTCTCGCCGTTCGATCAAGATAACAAAAACATTCTAAGTGACAACAGAGGTTCATGATGCAATCTGACAGATAACCGGGAGTATCAACGTTTCCACATTCGGCAATTTATCTTCAGAATTTGCGATAAACCATTCAAAATTCTGACACTTCACACAAACAAATCGTGTTAATATGATAACACGAAAAACTGACGTGCTTAAAGATTCGCACGGCAAACAACAATTGAAAATGGAAAGTCCTCGGTGGTGATGGTGGATTGGTGACCCTCGACACAACTTAATAATACAGACCGCAGTTGTGTAATTGATTTTTTGACGGTGACGAGAGGGGGAGCTTTCTTATTTCCGAAAAAAATATAGAAATTATTCTAATGATAGTTAATGCGACGCACAAAAGCATAATTGTTTTCTTCTCTGATGCTAGGATTTTTACCACAGATCTTCAGTACAAGAGGGGATATATTGTTAACATTCTTCGAATTAAAAATTGAATTTATCACTATTTAAAATAATTTATAATAGTACATGATAATAAAAGCGGCTCGTAACGAGAAATGAGGTTGCGCTGCACTTACAATTCCACACGGCTTGAGAACAAAAAGCTTAATACGTTTTCTTACTGACGGAAAACAAAACACATGAAATTATTTGTTCACGCACCCAGCACCTTTGAGTTGAAATCAGTTGCAGCTCCTTGGGGTAAGCAAGGTAGGTAGTACCTATGGATGATTGATATTGGTTGATGGATATGATTTACTTTATTGTATGACAGTGGTATCCTCGAATATTCAAAGACAAATAATCCTCAAGTGGTTTTTTAAGACAAAAATTATTTTCTTTGGCTTCATTGCATCAAAAATCCACAAAGTTTCGCGAGAGAATGTGGCCGCACCATCAGGTAGTCTGAGACAAGGAAAGGAAAAACAACAACAAAACAACCACACACACACTGTGACAAACTGGAAAACAGTCAAGTAAAAACAACGGAAATGACTCAAAATGAGCCTGGTCTAAGATCGACCACTACCATCGAAAACAGAAAGCCAAATGAATCAAAAGATTGTTTTTCCTTGACTAGTTTTTCCAATTTGTGACTTATTAATATGCATGTTTTTCCTTGCTGTCTCAGACTACCTGATGATGTGGATACATTATATTGCGACACGTGGTTTTTTAGAGCAATAGCTAATGAAAATAATGTTGTTTAAAAAATACTTGAGGTCTGAGTGTCTTTAAATATTCCAGGATACGACTGTCATACAAAAAATATAGTATTATGTAGACTCGATTCCTTGATTGGTTTCTAATTATGATTTACTTCGATACAGTTCACACATTTTTTTGGTGTGTAATATACTATGGACAGTTGTTGGTTTTGGCAATTCACAAGAAACCACTGACAGAAAAGCCTTTAAGGTTGCTATCGCTGGATAAGAAATTACACCTCAGACTTACGACCAGCACATTAAAGACTAAAAAATATAAATTGGAGGACGACACACTAAGCAGATCATTGCAACCTGGTAATCGCGATCGAAAACGACGCTTCCTACACTCTTAAAACCAAGGTTTTGTGTCCCTGGGACGTGAGTTTTGTGGGAGGAGGGGAGATTTCAAACTCAACGAGAGTTCGGAGCACTCGTGACAACGAATATGAGCGTATAGATGACGTCAGAACGTAGACGAATATCCGATTCTGGGGCATGCCAGAGGTGATCTGTAATCATAGATCATCTCTCGCACGCACGTCACTGGGTCGATAAGGAAGACATTCACATTATCCGCCAACGACCGACTGGCAAGCAATTACAGCATACGCTTTCAGATGTTCACAAGTTTGACCACCACAGGATATTTATTATCAAGCATCTTGGGCACTCAGGGGGGCAGAGCCTTTCAAGTATGCTTTCACTTCTTACTAAGGGCCTCAGAGCGGGCACCTTGGCCATTTCGTCTCTAATCCACACCCTCTTCATGTAGCATTAGTGCTTCATCAGGCTGGCAGCCAGAAACACAGGCACGCTACTCTCCAGAGGAACGCCTCCTCAATTAAGTCTGGGTAGGGACAAACTGTCAGTTTAAGGCTATCAGTTTTCCCGGCTGGTAACGGAGTCGAATTCAGCGTCACTCAAAATACGCCTTGGAGAAAAAACTTCTCAATTACCCATGAGTGTTGGGCTCTGCCTGAAACCAAGAACCGGGGGCAGCCTGCCCGAGATCGGGGAAGCTCTGAGCCCCTAAGCCGTCTCCGCATTGTGTACAGCTCTAAACGACATAAGTACCATCGGAAATAGAGGCTACCGAACGGAGTGATTTCAATTGTCCCGTTTAAGAAATACTGGCGGGTTTGTGGCCGAGACCACATCAACAGCTTACAGATAGCCTACTCACTAAACCCAATGGCGCTCTATCGTCGTGAGTGACGCAGAGAAATTCAGGCACCGGGTGGACATTTCTAGCCTCCAACAAAACCGTCGCATCCGCGACCGGTGCCACGGCCAGCCTTTTGGTGTCCTCCAGCAGGGACCAAAGGATAAGTTCTATTTCCGCATAAATTCAAACAATGTGTACAATACAAGTAGAAAGGAGGAAAGAAAGATGTGCGCTGCGTAAGTACTTTAAGGCTCTGAACGTGAAGAAGATAATCAAGATAATCAGATGATCATTTGCGGTTTCTCCTCATTTCCACTTCCCATCTGCTTCATTTTCCCATTATCTTTTCTCGCCCATCCACCTTTCCTCCCTTCTCAAACCTTTTTCTACCTCTGCCTTCCCCACAAAGAGGTCCGATCCTTTCTGTGCTAGCAGAAGAGCGGTGAGCGAAGGGGCCCGGGTTCTTGCCCCCGTGCGGCGGCGCCCCCAGCGATCGGTGTCGCTGCGAGTCGTCTGACCACACCTCCCATAAATCCTGCAGGCGGCGGCGGCGGGGCGGGGCGGGGCGGGGCGGGGCGGGGCGGGGCGGGGCGGGGCGGGGCGGGGCAGGGCGGGGCGGGGCGGGGGCGGCGGCTGGATCGATGCGCCGCCGCGCTGGCCGCGCTGGCCCCGCCCCGCCCCCGTGGTGGAAGGCGCCGCGGCGTCGATCCGGCCGGCGGCGGCGTCCGCGTCACGTGCGTCTGCGGCGCAGCTGAGCCACACGCGGTGGCGACCGGCCCGGCCTCCCTACGACGCGACGGGACGCGACGTAACGCTCGATACCCCGTCAAAACACTTGTCAACGGCCCAAGGGAGCCACAAAGTAACGGCAGAGCGCAGCCTAATGCCCTACAAGGTAGCGCTAACGATGTTATTAACGAGACTAGCAAAACTCCCACGCAGCTGGTACACTCAAGTCAATTGTTCAACATGACAAGCTGCGGAAGACAACACGTTCTCAAATAAAATTATTCATAGGTATTTGAAAATAATCGAAGTTATTTCCATTGGTGCTGACGCACAGTAATACAGAACTCATGTCTCTTCAACATATTTCTTCCTCTTGAATGATGCCAATGTCAAAATAATGTTTCACGGCGTACTTTTCAATGGAATTGAGGGGATGATAATTCAGGTTTAAATGTGTTATACTTCAACTGAAGAGAAGAAATCAAATCAGAATTTGTGATACAAAAACTAGACAAACGATAATTTTATATCTCTACTAGAGAGTACAAAATTTGTTGTTGAAATATTTCAAAGTAATGTTCAATATTTTTTATTTGCTAGAAATACAAAAAGTCTATCCATCAGTTTTCTCAGCGTTTTTTATTTTCTCACATTAATAAACTATAAATACTACACAAAATTAAGAAATATAATTAGATCGGAATGATTTATTTGTAAAAAACAAAAACACTAAACCTGAAATCCATCCTGTTAAATTCTGAACCTTAAATCAAACCAAACGTGTTTGAAGTAATTTCCAGTGACTCTGACAGTTAATATTAGTAAAACACAGAGGTAAAATATGCGAAGTTGTTTTCGCTATCCAAAAGACACAATTTAGTCTCCTTAAATTACAAATGATAACTATAAGAGTGTCACAATTTTTAAATCAAACAAATATTTCTTTTAAATATTAAATATAATAACTAAACGTTTCAGTGTGCCTATTCTTTATGAGTTGGTTTTCTTCCTTGATATCTCTGCTTCTGTAAACAAAATTGTAAAAACTGAAAAACCAATTATTGAATAGAAAGAACATTTTTAAAACGAAAATAACGCCGCCACTTAGTGAACAAAGAAAATCGGAGAACTTTCAAAAGGCCAATTGCGTACCTAACTTCAAATAGAAAGTTGACGAACAACGAACGGTACAAACTTACAATCTTACGCTACGTAATCTCCAACGAGTCGGCACAAGAGAAATCCACACAAATTAACTCGTTTTTTAAAAGCCAAGAATCAAAGTCACAAAATGTCTTTGCAGTTGACAATACGCAACGGGCATCGCCAAATACTGAAATCAATGGATGTTGAAACCTCAGCAACGCTAGTAGTACATCAGCGAAAGGGGAAAAAACGCGACTAGTGCGGCAGGTGCGCGAGCAATTTCCGCGCCCCAAATTTTTTCCAATCTCGTGCGCGTCGATTACCCGCGCGGTGCAATGGGGCGCACGTCGCGTCGGTGCCCCACAGGCGCTTTCGATTTTCCGGAAGCGGGCGCCCCAACGACCCGGCAAATGGAGGAGCGCCGCCACCGCCGCCGCCGCTCACCTCCGTCACCCACACCCACGCTCACGCCCTCGCCCTCACCCTCGCACGGTCACTCCGCTCGTCATTCACGCGATTTAAAAGGATACATGTGCTTTAATAGTACGAGCACTCCCACTTCCTCTCCGTTTTCAGAGACGGAATGCCGACTCTCGTTTCATCGCTTAAAAGCTGTGGCAGCTAAACTCTGACATATGTGGCGTCTGTACAATTATGATCCACCGCCTTTCATCCAAACGAATCACTACCTCATACACTCTTGTTGAATTATACGGTTTTCCTGAACTTTAAAATGTTTATTCCCCTTATCTAAGTCCGGATTCTCATGTTTAAATTTATTGCGTCGTATGTTTGCATGTCCTGAAATTGTTTATCTTACAGGTACCAACAGAAGTACCTGAATTCTAAGACAATTTAAAGAAACATATGTACTACAGATTCTAAAAATATCTATTTTGGCTCTTGTTTCAGAAGCAATGGAATTTATTTTTGAATTGAAAACTTTAATATGTGAGCGAATCGCGTTTTTTTGTCACAAGATGGAAGAAGGGTTGTCTTAGATTTCCAAGGAAAACAGCGCCATGAAGCCCTACATCATTACATTATATCGTCCACATCGTTTGATGTGAAAGCAGATTTTCGTTATTCAAGTGGATTTTAAATGAATACAGTACGCTTGCTACGGAAAAATTTAAATATTTTACTGTCCATGGTACTAATGTTCAAAGCAATAATGAAACTAGTTTCACGTACGGCAAAAAGAAAAAGAAGAATCAGTAGCGTCTGCTTATTCTTTCCCCTTTTTCATGAAAACCTACAATTTCCCACACGTTTTTTAAACCTGAAACACTAATTTAAAAATATGTCTTTAAATCTTTAGAACATAAAATCTGGGGCTTTCTCATATTTCTCATTTTCCTAGATGTCTCTGCAATTCAAATTCAGTAAATACCTAAAATTTTGTTCGACACTCGTTCGGGATGTACACAACAATATTCAGAGAATTTCCCAACGCTTGAAACTAGCATGCTTCAAGCAAACAAACACATTTCAACAGTTTGCATTTATTCATTTAATTAACATGAGTGGAACCTTTCGACGATTACACTGCTGTTAGCATAATGCAGCATTCTTTTTAACAACATAGAATTTCCATTTGAAAGGCTATGTGAAATTTCGGCGAATACATTTTGGCTTCTGATTTTTCTGTGTTTCAGCTATTGATTTAAAAAAAAAGTTGTTTAAGACTATCTGAAGAAATATTTGCAGCAGAAAAATGTTAGTTGACTTTCACAACAATTATAAGATAATTAGAAATTCGATATTCTAAGCAAATCTAACCATTTTCCCCAAAAATAATATTGACCACTAATTTGTTTATTAAGTGCTAAATATACACGATGTTTTTACCACGAAACCACATCTTAATGTAACAATAAAATTCAAGAAAGTAGCAATCTAAGGAGCATAGTTAACATTGTTTGAGGCATAAATGACTACCGTCGTCTGCCCATTCTCGAAATATAAATTTTTGAAGTTTGCCAATTTAGACGTGAAAAATCGTTAAAAGTCACTGATCTGATTAAGCAATTTTAATATTCAGAATAATACAAATTTACGTATACCAAAAATAAAACGCACGATATTTTTGTCAAATACATGAATGAACAAAATAAATGAAAATTGGCACCAAGAACATTTCAGAACATAAACCTAGTACAATGTTTTTCAAATCCCGCGGAAAACAAAATTGCAACGGCGTTGCAAATGTAGGTGGCCAAGTTCGCTCTATCCCAGACTTACACCAAGCATAGCGAATCGTGTCAGTGTTAGAATACACTAGTAGAAGGATTGACATTGAGATATTTTTCAAGCGAACACATGCTGCAGACGAAATCTAAAACAAGAATGAGGTATCTTACAGGTTACATTACATTTATTTGAACTGCAATTGTGTATGATCCGGTTAGTAGGCAAGCATCAAGTATAGAACTTTTTTTTGTTATTTGCATCAATTACTAGGTCATTAGCGACCACTATTGAATTTAACATTATCGTATGAGGATGAAACGAGATTGTGATGATAGGGAACGGACGAACATAAACAACCATGCCCGCGGTAGGACTGGAACCCGCGACCCGTCGGTCCGAGATCACTACGGCACTGTCTTTGCGATCTCGGACACGGAGCCGACAAGTTTAGAATTAGTTTTAATGTGTTTTGACATACTAGTTTTATTGAGTCTCTTTCGCACTAAACCCTTCCTATCGAGAACGGACAGGCGAGAGCAAACCATGTATGCGTCGAAAATGACGTTGAGCTACGCTTACCGAATGAATATTATGATTCCAGTGACGACGTGACTTCCTGGTTAGACTCCCTGTTACGTAAGTCGATAGTTCTAATTCCTGAGCAGTTTCTAGCTTGGATCCGCCGCGTCATCACGTAAGAGTAAGCTCTCCAATCGCCCCCCGATCCCTTCTTTGCTCGCCTATCCGCTTCTGCTGCTGCAGCCGTCGCCGACGCAGAGTCCCCATTGTGGACGGCGGCGTCGCCTTTGTCGTCGTCGTTTTCGCCGCCTCCCATCCTCTTCGCCCCAGCAGCTGCCGTCTCCGCCTCCTGAGGGAAGGCGGGAGCACCTGGCGCGGGCGCCCGGCGAGGCTCCTGGCCCTGCAAGCGATCACCGCCCGCTCCGCCTCTCCCGCATTCTCAGCGGGGCGGGTGCCACCATGGCTCGTCTTGCAGGCCCACCGAACTGTGGCCCCGGAAACAGGCTCCATAGGGCGTCCACGTTCTCAGATTCCCCATTCCGTGTTCGCTACTTGCTACTCCAAATTATACAGGCTGTCCGGGAAGGAAACGCCGAAAATTCGAAAGGAAGCATATCTTGTCTAATAAACTTCTTGGATAATCTGAATGGCTGGTCGAAATAAGAACTCAAAAGTTGGTTTGAAAAAATGCTTTATAGGCACAAGTGTGCTTTGCAGAAGCTTAGAAACAGTCCAGAAACATGTAAATTTGTTATTATTTACAAAAGAAATGAATATATTTGTTCAGAAAGAAAAATTAACCTAGAGAGGAAAAAGCAGTCGAATTGTATAAATTGGGTGATTTTTTATTTCTGGGTATTTTCATTTCTTTTGTAAATAAAAAACAATTTACATATGTTTGGAGTATTTCCATTCTTCTGCAATGCAAAGTTTTGCCTAGAAAGCATTTTTTCAAACCAACTTTGGAGTGCTTATTGGGGTTTAGCCATTCAGAATACCCAAGTAGTTTATACGACAAAATATGCTTCAAATTGTCTTACGAGCTTATTTTCCAATTTTCGACATTTCCTCCCCGGACACTCTGTATATTTGTTGACTACAATAACAAAATTTTATTAAAAAATAATTACGCACCATTACATCAGTTAAAAAACATAATAAAATAAGTTGTCTTACGAGCTTATTTTCCAATTTTCGACATTTCCTCCCCGGACACACTGTATATTTGTTGACTACACTAACAAAATTTTATTAAAAAGTAATTACGCACCATTACATCAGTTAAGAAACATAATAAAATAAATTCATCACTTCACATGGTTCAAACAGGAAGAATATTTCGAAAATTACGTTTATTTAAAATAAAGAACATCTTTATTATTTATATTCCGCGTTAAATTAAAAAAAAACAATAACGAAGCGTTAGATAAATATTGGTATTTAAGGCAGTGATGTCAAGGTCTTCTATTGGTGGCAGTGGCATGCGTCGTGGCTCCGTAGCGTGCCACGAGCTACTCTGCGCAACTAGCGTCAGGAAAGAAAACTATTAGTAACCCTGCCGTTTTACAATAGGGATGGCGTTGCCTACGGTGGCGGGGTGACGAACTGCGTGGAGGGGCGATTTCGCCGTGTCGCTCGTGACATTCATCTTGACAACCCTGATTTAAGGTATTGAACCAGAAGATATGATTTCTACTTGAAGATTTTATCAGAGCATGGCCCAGAATATTCCTGGTTTAAGTTTCCTTACGAAACACAAGTTTCTGAGTAAGTTGACATTATTCTCATCACCAAGAACTTAACCAGAAGTTCCTTGAAGTTCCCCGTTCACACATTTTCAATATTTACATCTCAGACATTCCTACCCATCCTTCAATCACTGTCTTTTTTGTAGACGATACTGTCATCTATACGTCTCATCAAAATCTCACCAATGCAAGAAATGTAATACACGATACCTCACGATCACTGAAACATGCTAGGCAGAGGAAACTAAAAATAAACCATAATACGTCGACATCCAAAATTTTCTCTCTCAATTTTCAGCCTTCCCACTCCCACTACAATTCGACTGTCAATTACACCATGGAGTTCTACAACTGCTCCTGGCCGTTATCTAGGCACCCTAATGGTTCTCCTGATCTACAAGTAAACTTATTTTACGCCCGCTACTCACATATGCTTGTAGCTTGCCAGTCTGGTGTCACGTCGCCAAACAACAAAAAATAATTTCAGATCACCCAAAATAAGATATTCAGAATAGCAGTAAAGGCCCCTAGGTTCATAAGCAACAAGAATCTTTACAAAGATATGAACCCATCCTCACATATAACGCAACATTTCTCATACATTTTTCCAAAATCTAACCAGTTTCCCACACATCCCACTTCAAACTAAATCTAAACCAACCTGCAGAACATTACTTAAGCACTCTACTCCCTGTCCGTATCTTCCTCCGCAATCTGGCTGACATATAAAATTAACTACCTTCCATCAATCTCCAAATAGTCAGTCTTTCTCTTCATAATCAGCATTCCTTTAATTCTAATGTTTAAGCGAGGTTGCCATTGTCGTTCCCTTCGTATTATCTTCGAAACATGCTCGCTTCTAACAACTGAAAAACAACATTGCTGGCTATTGTATTATCACATTTTGGAGGGGAAAAGGCAGAAAAAGTAACCGACACGTGCATCGCAGATTGCCGCGCGAATTCCTAAATCTTTCGTCCTTAGGACGGTTTTGTCAGCGTAGAGAAACTACGGCGAAACTAATGTTAAATAACACGAATTGATGATACAAAATGGTAAAATATAAAGGCGTGAATGAAAGAAAAAAATGTTTGTAGAAATTTCCCCCAAACAACAATCAAGACCAATTTATTGTCACCCTGACAAAGAATTACACCAGATAGGTAGGTACAAGAATTACTCGAGAGAGAGAGAGAGAGAGAGAGAGAGAGGGAGAGAGAGAGAGGGAGAGAGAGAGAGGGAGAGAGAGAGAGGGAGAGAGAGAGAGGGAGAGAGAGAGAGGGAGAGAGAGAGAGGGAGAGAGAGAGAGGGAGAGAGAGAGAGAATCGAACCAAAAAAAGACATTTCCCAAGAAGTCTTCTGAATGGAAAATAGATGAATTTTAAATATGGACAATTACTTTAACATCGCTATTCAAAATGTTGTAACCCTTCTAGTCAATCTTGAATTTTTATCCATCCAATCAAAACCTTTACATGAAGAACTAGGGAGCGAATGGAATCATTCGGAAAACCCCACTCAGCAGGGGCCATACTCCAAAGGAGAATCACTTGAAGCAGTCTTGTAAGAACGAAAATCCCCAGCGGCGGGCTCACGGCGAAAACGACGTGCTCATTAGACCCGCTGCCTCTCCGCCCGAGAGCCGATAACTAGATTGCGGAGCAAATCGATAGTGGAGAGCCGATCCGCCCGCCGTCTGCCAATCGAGTAGCAAATCCCACTCGCGGCGAGGCAGGTGGCGGTCCGGCACTGAACGCGTGGAGATAACGCGGCACAACATGCGGCTTGTGGGCCGTTTACGTCAACGCAACATGAACCGCTTCAGCGGGCGCTATTCGCCCATGGGCGGCGTACTCGCCGTATCAGTCCAGGGTCGGTTGCAACACATGGGGCAACAGAGACAGTGGGAAGGTTTCGCGTGGCCAGGGAACATTCTGAATTTCGCGTCCAAGAGTTTTTCCTTTTCTTCTGACGGGATTTCTGGGAAACTGGTATCTAAGTGTCAGTACGTGTGGAAGAAATATTAAATATATTCCCCATGTCATGAAATAGAAGTGTCTGAATTAGGCGTTTTAATGATTAACGCGTTCGAGGGAATCGTTGATATGAGAAAGAAATGAAAACCGTCATTCAACAATAATCTAAAGAGCTGCTGAACAGAACGCACCCAAAATGGTTTCCCAAAACGTAGCACGCACACTACTTAAGAACAACAAATAAAATACTTGTAACAATGGAATAAGTTAAATATATTAATAAAATTAGTCTGCAATAATGTGGTATAGAACAACAGTTCTTTACATACTAAGAAAACAAAAACATTCTGTCCGATAACGCAACACGTAAATAAAAATACGAGGGGTGTTTTTTTTCAACCTCCGATAGCTCATAAAAACTATCATGTGAATGGTGGGAGGCGGGGATGCGCAGAAGGCGACAGCGCATTTCCCCCTCTATAATTTCTGCCACTAGCATCGCCATTACGCCATTTTCAGCTGAGTGTCAGACACATAAACATGGCAGCTACAATTGATGCTCCCGCCAAGTGCGAATTGCGCAGTGTGATTCGATTTCTTTAAGCAGAAGTGAATAGTGCAGCTGAAATTCATCGAAGGATGAGCCGAGTATACGCTGATAACTTTATGGCAAATGGTGTTGTACGTGAATGGTGCAGGAAGTTTAAAGAAGGCCGAGCCGATGTTCACGATGAAGGGGGACAAGGACGCAAGTCTGTCGCATCAGAAGGCATTGTTCAACGAATTGACAAAATGGTTCGCGAAAAACGGAGATTTACCATCAGTGAGTTAAGCGTAGAATTTCCTGAAGTTTCAAGATCAAGTGTGTACACAATCGTCACAGAACACCTAGAGTACAAAAAACTGTTCGCTCGATGGGTTCCAAAGATGTTGTCTGATCACAAAGTCCGCCGAATGAGATCAGCGCTGACGTTTCTCACCCGTTATGAGGTTGAAGGTGAAGATTTTTTGAAATCTATTGTGACTGGAGATGAGACATGGATTCAGTATTGCACTCCAGAAACAAAACAACAGTCACAACAATGGATGCACTCACACTCACCAAACAAACCGAAAAAGTTCAAACATTCATCAAACAGAAAAGTTATGGCTACAGTTTTGGGACCAAAAGGGAGTGTTGCTTATTGAGTTCATGGAATCGGGGCCCACAATCAATGCAACTGTTTATTGTCAGACTTTACAACGATTACGGAGAGCCATTCAAAACAAAAGACGAGGCATGCTGACTTCTGGAGTTCTTCTGATTCATGACAATGCTCGCCCTCACAGTGCTGCTGTAACCCTACGACTTGTTGAGCAATTTCGATGGGAAGTTTTTGAACATCCGGCACATAGCCCCGATTTAGCACCAAGCGATTTCCATCTCTTTCCTGAACTGAAAAAGTGTAGGAGGGCAGAGCTTCCAGAATACAGAGGAACTTCAAAACACTGTCAAGGATCATCTCAAATCACTGGCGGCAACGTTCTACGCAGAGGGGATTGGAAAGCTCGTCCATAGATTTGACAAATGCTTGAAACTTCACGGTGACTATGTCGAAAAGTAACCATATTTGTACATAACATTTGGTAATAAATTCATTTTGTTATACACATTTGTATCGTTTTTATGAGCTATCGGAGGTTGAAAGAAAAACATCCTTCGTATTTTAAAGGTGGGTAGCCTCTTACGTGGAGTTTCGCGATTGCATGACGTTAGCTGTGTCATACTAATGACTCTATGATTATGAGAATTTACTCGACAAGCGCAGTAAGTGAACAGGGGAAATAATAGCCAAATATTTGTATTTGTCAGTCCAAATCAAAACTTTCATTGTTTTTAAATTTTTCTCGAGATCCTGAGTATGAAATTTAACGAAACCATATACCCCCTCACACGTTAGAAAGCAGCATAGTTATCTTTCAATTTCTGCGGCTATTTGAATTTAGAAAAAATAATAATCTTATCTGTGAAAATATTCTAGGTTTTGTTGGTTTTGTAAGGGATACTATTCCGTTCTTCATTCGTTACATTTTAAAAACTACAATTTCTCCAAAGAAATGTAAATGCATAGATCTTTTCCTCTAAAAAAGAGGGTACTTTAGCAAAGATCTGAACGAGAGATGTATGGGAGTTTATTAAAAGTTTCATAAATAAGTTCAATGTATCAAAACAATAGCAAATCAAACTTTTACAAAAAAATTAAAAATGTTATCCATTAACGCTCTGCAATTAATAGATACATACAATTCAAATATACAATACAACCAGCTTTAACATATGCAGTCCAATTTGGGTAGGTGCTCCACCTTAAAAATTAAGAAAATTAGGAATGCTTACGGTGCTTAGTTAAACTCTGTAGTTTATGTACAATGCTCAAATCGAAAAGAAACTGTCAATAGCATCCTGTGAACTTTTCTCACATTCCTGCTCTACGCTCTCTTCTTGTTCAGCAACTAGTACGTTTTCATTAGGAAAAATAACCCACCCAAATTCAAGAATTAAAAAAAAGATTTTGACTACAACTTCCATTATACTCAAAAGAGAATAATTTTCTCAAACAATTTTTTTTCTTGTCCGCAACACAAAACATTCGATACGTGATAGCTAATCTAACATTACAAAACGCAACCTTCCTTAACACATTCTGATCTCCAGGAATTATCTTTATCCCGCATCTACAACCCTGAAATGATTTACGCAAACACACTGATTTACACATTCACTTGTAGTAACAAGGAAAAACTAGAATGATTATAATGAATGACTGCTGACTAATATTCTGAATCTCTACAAGGATATACGATTGCAATGTATTCCCATTAGCGGACACGAAGCCTTTCATGCGATATCGGTACGAGAAATAGTATTTTTATCGCCTTGTGACACTCGCGATTACTACTACAGCAGATTACTGGCGCAGTTTCACAACCTCGCCGTCAGGTCGTCGTCCGATTGAGAACTAGTAGTGAATGGAGTTGAATTTGAACTAAAACGTGGGCGGAAGAAACCGTTCACTGTTGGTTTTGAGTTACACAAATATTTCTTTCTCTATTCGCTCTTCTTCAATGTGACCTTGACAACATATGGACCAACGTCACGACGCGATGCTGAAAATACTCTCAGACGAAACGGCACGTGGGCATATTTCCGACTTCTTTAGATAACTTGTGAAACTTATTATAAATGACTAACATCAACAGCAGTGATAATTGTAACAATAATAAAAAAACTGGATAATGTAATTTAGAGACCTAGCGAATAATAATTGTGTTGCGAGAATGTGAAACTATATACATTATTTCGCACTTCGATTCAAGAGGAAAACGATTGAAGTTTCTTTCACTCTCAAAACTGTGTTAATAATAAACGCAATTGTTTTATTACCCAAAGAGAAAAATATGTGTCTTAACAAACTGGAAGAATTTAAGTAAATCATTGAAAAATATTAACAATAAATGACAAGAACTTTGACGTGTCGTTTCTCATACGTAATTAACTTCAAAATAAAATTTCATGCGCAAGGTTTGTAGCAGTTTAAAATTTGATTCGAATTAAATCAACTATCACAACGGCACACATTTTCCACATCACTAAAGAAAATAAGGATTGCGTTATTAACCTTCGACAAGTAAAATAGATGACCTCTCATGGCAACGATCCAATGCGTTCGGACGCAATAGGATACGCGTTTCTTACATCATTAGCAGTTTTTGACGTTTATCTGCCATTTCACGTTCTTTAGCACATGTTAAATGGAAAATTTATTAAAATGTCAAATCTTTAGCAAAATTACTACGCAAGATGCGCACAAAAACAAGAAAACGCATAATATGCAAAATAAAATTAGGCAGGTATTCTTGCATCGCATAAACTCGTGGCATAATAAATTTTCGTTCAAGAAACCATCACCTATAATTTTATTAATTATTAAAACTAATTCGAAGTCTTTTTTCCCAATATTTCTCCCTGCTTACGGAACTTCGTTACGAAATCATAAGTCAGCGAGTATTTAAGGCAGAAGACCTTTTTAAACATAAAATACGCTCTTTAGTTTAATAAAATAGAAACAGCAGATTCTACATTTGAGTGGTACAATATTTTACATAAATAATACGTAAAAATGGTTAGGGAGAGTACTTCCACACAGTGTCATTACCGATCAAGAAATAAATGAAAGATTGATTTGCCTTCAGAACCATTCAAAATCTCTATTTTGCATTCAAGACGAGGGAACACACAACGGTAGGAAGGGGAAAACGTAAAACATCTTCTAAAAGTCGCAGCCAACACAATGAATGGAACTTGTTCCGTCCCCCAACTGCCCAGGTCGTTAACGCCAAGCAAGCTCCTCCACTCGACGGTAGGCGTGTCTTGTGCGAGCACCTCTTGAAACAAAGGCAGGGCGCGGTGCGTGGCCGCAGCGGTTCCTCGCACGCCGTGAGCGCATGATTCACGCGCCTCGTTTTAGCGCCGTTGCCGCGAACAGCAGAGTAGCGTTCGCGACTCGCGGCTCGCCACACGCGAAACGGCGCGGCGCGGCGCGGCGCGGCGCGGCGCGGCGCGGCGCGGCGCGGCGCGGCGCGGCGCGGCGCGGCGCGGCGCTAGTGCCGAGGTGGCGGCCTTGAACGCCCCCCCCCGCCCCGCCCCGCCGCGCCGCGCCACGCCTGCGACCACCTGTTTTCGGCAGGCTCAGGGCGTGGGCTCCAGGAAGCATTCCTCACTTCTACCTTCAGACTCGCCTTGCGCGGCAACGGAATGGGACACTAACCTGCAATGTATGGGGAAAGGCAATGCATCACGTCACTTTTTGATGCCAGAATTTTACGACGAAAATTCGATCAAAAACGTGTTAAATCAGTCACGACAAATTCTTGTGAACTGTAGGTCTACTATTCGTATTTTTGTTATAGCAAGAACTTTAAGCTGATCTTTCACTTTTTCTTCATCGATGTTATACGTGACCCAAGAGCGTGTACCGCACAAACATTTAATATTTAGTTCTAAAGTCGATTTCATAATAAAATGTACCCTACACCCAAGAGGTAAATAATCGTAACTTCGTTTTTATTCACATTTGGAAAATGAATTACATATATGTGGTAAACAATGGTGACTCCATGAACATTTTACCAATTCAATGCATTTTGTAAAGTGCATCTAATTATTTTTTGTAGAAATTAGTTGTCTTTACTTTTCATTTACTCTAAAATGTGGGATGCGGACATACGTTTTTTTTAACTACCTCACAATTAAATATTAGGTATTTTCTTCCAAATACAAAAAAGGTTACCAATTACTTGTTTTCAACAAATCTGGATTCGATTGCCTCAAAGAACTTAATGTTGCACTTTGTACTTTTTTGTCACAAAATAAACGTGATAAAGTCTTTGGTGAATTTCTATTCAGAGCTCTTATTTTCTCCTAAAATGATGAAAAGCGAAGGAAAAAATCGATGATAAAAAAAGAGCGTTGAAGGGACAGTGAAAAATCCGCGTTGTAAAAGGATCTCTTTTCCAAATTATTCTTAAGACCCTGAATGGACCACGCATACCCTAAATTGAATTGCATTCTTTCGAAGGTCAAAGCATTCTGAATTTGCAGAGAATGCGTTTATCAAAAAGATATACATTCTTTATCGATTTCTTGTCACAAAAAATTTCCCCGTGATTCCACTGATTTTTCGATGAACACAAATCTCTTTCACACTAGGTCCTGTACTACAATTGAGCAATTCTTTGACTTCTAGGAGATAACATTTAAGAAACTTGATTGTTTTCACACATTGACCACAATAAAATATTAAATTTGCGAGGAAAAGAAAAAATGAATCATTCTTAAAATGCGATGCGAATGTACTGCAACGATGATTTGGAACACGAATAATAAATTGTGTACCATCCAATGCTAGTGTTTTACTTGCAATTTGTTAATGAAATTAAAAATTAATCATTTTCTACACCCTGTACAAAATATTTAAAAATACATGGACTGTTATGAAGACCTAGGAGGAAGTCGAAATATTCGATTAGAGATTCAATGGCATCGACTGAGATTTGGTAAATCTATTCCTTATTTCGAAGAATTTATTAATGGATACACAATGCGGTACATCAAGTAGTGGAAGAAGAATCTCGTGCTTGGCAATATTCTGGCGAATGACATTCATACACACAAGGTCACGCTTTCTTATGGTTTACACATTAGCTTTTCAGCCCAACAAGAGGTCTGATCAGTCCAAATCGTACAAGGTGTAAGGAATGCAATGTACACAGTACTTCAATGCAACGCATGCTCAAATTGTCTGGCTCTGAACACAGAGGCATTCCTGTAGTCAAGGTCACACCGGTCATACAGAGCATTGCCGCCGGAACCTGCTGTGACGGCATCCGCCTCGATCTCTCTCATACTCAGCGATCGTTCACTACAATGCACTCGCAGCGCCTGCAATTCTCTCCACGAAGCGACAGCTTGACCCGCTCGGACAACGACCATGACAACTCTTCGTAATGCATCTCACACTTAACAATTTCACAGCGCACAAATGAGCCGATCCGCACACTACGCAACCCCAGAAGTAGGTCACACGCTTTCCAACAATCTTTCTCATCTCTGCAAAACCACAACCAAGAGGCACTTTCGGGCCTACAACAGGGCATCTGTCACACAAACGTAGCTTCGCATTTCTTTCAATACACAGGTCAACCGCAACGCCTCCGCATACCGTTCGTCTCCCGGGAGGAGCCGAGATCGTCCCAGCGGGCGGCCACGAAGCCACCACCCACGTGTGGCGCGCGCCTGCGCGGCTGCACGCCCACGCACGCGGCCGCCGCCCATCTCGCGGGCGTGTCCGCCCTCGCTCCTCTCCTCTCCACTCCGCCACGCCTCGCCTCGCAGGGCTGCGCTCACCCTACCCTGCGGGAGCTCCGCCTGTCGTCGCCGCCCGGCATGGCCGTCTTCGGTACACTGGCGGGGGGGCCGCAAACCGCGCCGCAGCCTGGCCGTCAGACGCGCCCCGCCCGCCCGCTCGCCGCCGCCGTCTCCAGGCGCCCGCTATCTGCGTGACGCCGACCGCACGGAGCGCCTGGCGTGCCCTCTGGCGTGCCTTACGTAACCCATCCCTCTTCCAGTTTCGGCCGCCTTCCGTTGTGCGCCCCCGCGCCGCTAACTCGGCTCGCGTACCCGCCGTCGCTCTTGCCGTCGCCGATGCCCGTGCGACGTCGGCGGCACGTGATCGTGGTGACGTCACGACCGAAACCTCCACGCGTTCACGCATTCACGCAGTCGCTCCTCCCCCGCCGTCACTGACGGACCGTGGCGTTGCCGAGGCCATTCCGAACGCCATGGTGTCCTCACTCGCGAACCCAAGGGCACTACGCTCGAAGGGTGAAGGCTGAGGTTGAGAGACTCAAAATGCATTTCTTCAATACCATTAGAGATGATATTTCAAACACACATTGCACATGATACATGCGAAGAAAACAGAATCCGATGTGCGCGCCAGTAAACAATAAATTCATTTTTCTAAAAAAAGCTGTGTAAGGAATTTTTTTGATTCTATGTGAAAATCAAAGATGATACACAATTCACAAACACGAATATATTCTCATCATTTCAAAGTTTCGGAAAAAAATGTCACACTGTCAATAATTATTTATATATAAATGCTCGTGGTGTTATAGGTACTACACGCATTGTCAAAAGCACAGCACAGCTTCTAAAAATCCTCCACACATTATGATGACTGAAAATCTGATACCTGAGTACCATATCAAAACTTCTAACGCGAACAATTCGAAATATGTGTATAATCTGAAAATGTAAAGAAACTGTCATGAAAATTGTTCATGAACGTAAATCCTTATCGACACGGAAAATTAACTTCAATTTCATTCTAAAATGAATTCATTCCAGATTAATTTTATTTATTTTTTTTTCAATTTCTGCTTTATTCACAATTAGTTCTGCAGGAACTTTTGGGGAATTTTAATACTAAACTATATACAAAAACAATTAATTTACAATTATAACAGTGATGCTGCCCAGTGGCAACTCAACTTAATCTAAATTTAAGATTTAATGGTCAATGTCTTGATAGTCGTCTAACGGAGATAGATTTAATCGATGATTTTTGTCGGCAAGACGAAGTTAAGGACAGGCGACTTAAGACTTTTCTGCCGCGAGAGTGGCACAAACTGACGGCTGCCGTAGCGATTTCGGAACCAAGGATCGCGGTTTCGAGTCCCGCCTCGGGCATAGTTGTGTTTGTGTTCGTCCTTTCACCCCCTATCATCACCATATCATGTCAACTTCAGTTACGTAACGTTAAATTCAATAGTGGTTGCTAATGACCTTGATATTGATGCGACCTTAAAATTAAAAAAAGGGAGAGAGAGAGAGAGACGGCGAAGGACAGCAGAGATGCGGCGGCGGCGGCAACAGACGAGGACGCCTGGCTCCCCCACTCCCCTGCTCCTCTCCCACTGCCGCCGCGCGCCTTCCAGGCCCGCGCACGTGGCGGCGGCGCGGAGGCGGCGGTGGCGGAGGCGGAGGCGGCCACGCGCCCGCCGCCTGATGGGCCGCGGAACGAGGTGCTCGCGGAAACACGCGGATAAGGTCGCTTACTACACGCCCTGGCGCGGCGAAACATGTCGCGCGATAGCGGGCATCTGGCGCAAATCGCTGCCTCATATTAGAGCTTGTTAAGATAACGGCCGGATTGGAGGAGCACTTAGTGAGTTTATGTACAGGTACCTTGATTGGCACAAGCAAAGTACACAGGAACCTTGACTGGGAAGGCGTGTTGATATGAATTTTATTTATAAATGTGTATCAGCACATCACGAATGGCATAGGATTTTAGATGTATAACATAAAGGAACTCAGAAAATATAGAACAGTCAAAACTTCATTAGATCCAGAAATGAAATTCTAAACGTGTCTACGTTTTCTTCCATCACGGTGACTATGACCTTGTAATTGTTAACTCACAAAATCATAGTCTCATGGGTTTAAAAATAAATTAATATTAAACTAGAATGCGGAATAATTTATGTCTATTGAATACAGTCTTCTGAATAGTTACTAAGAAGCAGCAAGACATGGTCATGTCTGTCGTTTGAAGTATTCCTCCTCGTGAGTGTAGGTTTACAACAAATATTTTAATTTCGAGATATTCAGAGAGCAAGTGTCGTAAAATGCAATATATACAGACTTGTGATTAAAGAAATCCTTTCAATTTAACAAGTAAATAAATGCAATATTTTAACATATAAACATCAATAAAACGCTCCGATAACTGATGCAGAGCTACCAGTTATTTTAATTTTTTATCTAAACCATCATGTAGTTACACGTTTACAGGTCATTAATCATCTTCCTAGGAATTTGCCACTTTCTAAATTTAAAAAAAACAAAAAGTGTATTTTAGAGATTATATTACACACGAAATATCAACAAATTTCGAACGATCCCTGGCGAAACTGGATTTCGGAGATGGGAGGGCTTAGGGCCGAGCTTCGACGATGGAGTTTTCAACGTGAGCTATGCAATTGGGTTGGACGATTCCTCAGCTTGGATGATCATTCTCGAGATCGGCTGTTCTCGTCAGTGTTTTCCGTATTTTTCTCCGTTCAATTCCAGGCGGATAAACCAACGGGTCACAGACCCCGTACGATCTTCATTACCTACAATCCTTGGCCAGAGCGCGGGGGGGGGGGCTCAATCACTAATAGAAAGATTCTAGCAGTCTGGCGAGTACGCAAATACCAGCACCATTGAAGAGGAAAGACCTTCACGAACCTAGTAATCAATATGCTAATATTAGTATATTGAATAGAAATTATGGGAATGCGCTAACGTCATACACCCCACGTTGTGACGTTATACACACCGACCCGGAAAGATCAGTATAAAGGGGAAGTCCACTACCATCACAAATGCATGAGCCTTTGCGTCGCTTTCTTCCTCTCTTTCTGCGAATTGCGTTTCCCGGAAAGTCGACGTGTCAGGAAAACTAGCAAGTTCTTTCCTCCAGTGAGACAAGTGTACCTTTCTCCTTGGAGGAAGGTAAATATAAAGAATGAAGGCCCAAAACGACCTCTTTAAACATCTATAAATATCTATAATACATTTTCAAATATAACCATTATATAACTTATATATCTCTCATAACATGATTGAACTTTTTAATTCAATGATGATTTGAAGGGGTATTCATTCAAAATCATAAAACCCAAAACTTGAACACTTTCATCGCATTTAAAGACCGGTCATTAATGGGAGATAGCATATTTTTTTTAAATTTCGAGGGCTCGCATTTACACATATCTCTCTATATTTCAACTTAACAAGCTTTCATATTTTGTCGTATTTCAGAGACCCTTAAATAACTAACACTGGCGTGTAAATATTAATTAGCGGAAAATGAGTTGTTTGTCCTAACTTCGAGTTTATCTCGTTCAATGACGTACTATCAAGTGCAAATATTTGTAGAGAAACAAGACAATATACCATTAACCATTATCACGGAATTTCTTTACCTTACCCCAAATTATTTTTTAGTGGGAAACTCACATTTTTTCCACATTCACTATTTTCTGTTGTAAATCCTTTCTCATTTTTAAAAATTTGGTTACATTCTGATATAACTGGCCTTCTAAATCAAGCCCCGTCCATTTACAAGCATCATCCTTCCCATATAAAAAGCAGATCGTCGCTGTTGGCCATAATATCTTCAATTCAGTGCGAGGAATCGGCATGTGGTTAGCGCCAAATTATTGTAAATGAGGGGGAAAATAACAGTTTCGTTTTCTTGTTTGAAGCATCTGTAACTTCGAATACATTGACACAACTGTTATCTTTTGTAATGGAGATATATATTTATTCTGCCAGCATTATAAAGCTCTCGAAGGAATAGGAACGTTGATAGAAGTATTCTTAATTGCATTTGAAAATAAACTTTCAAAAATGCATAGTTTTCTCGGCAAACACCTGTTGGACTTGACAGAACGCTTTCCACAGAATTTTTTCTTTAGTGGAAAGAGCGTCTGACCAGGGGCCCATGCATGAACGCATAGGCCCGAAGGGCCGGGGCCCAGGGCTCCCAATATTCAAGGGCCCCCGACAGTTCTTAAAAATTATTTAATACTAATTTTTTCAAAACATACAACAAAAAACGTTCAAAAATGTAATGTACGATTGAACTATACGCAGAAATTGGCATAACGGAGTGTCGCACGTCATTCGATAATATTTATAATTTGGAATGTAGCTGGTTGATGCGTTTCAATTTTAAACTATACAATTCAATAAAAAAAGTAGTTATTTTCAATGTAATTATAAATATATGTTTAATTTTTTTGTTTGAATAATGTTAAAATGAAACACTAAGAAATGCTTTCAAAATATTAAAAGAAAACAAAATACAATGTGAATTGGTACGATATTCTTAATATTTCAGCATGGTATTATAAGGGAGAGAGATTGGTGAAAGTAAGAATAGGGGGCCCCCAATGCTGATAAAACGGCCCTGCTTCTGACCGAGGCCGCGTCCACATTCTCATCTTTCCACGTTTTCATGAATGCGCGTGCGCCGATCAATCGTGCACAAGGATGAGCGTACGCTCAGTGATAACGAAACAGAGCAAACTGACACAGTGCAAGTGGCAATTATAAATAATTAAATTTATTTCACACATTAAAATTAATTTAGTATGTTGTAATAATAATAATAATAATAATAGAATTATCACGATAATTTTATTTTAGCTATGAGTCTGCAGTGAAAAACATTGATCTTTTGTAATATTGAAAGAATTCGAAATATGTTTAGTAGAACAAAGATTCTTATACAATTTTCAGTTCTCTTTTAGTAGAAAATAAATTATTAATTATTAAAAGGAAAGAAACCTAAGACTGTTATAACGTAAATAACTAACATAGTCAAGTACCAAATTTTCATTCTAAAACATCTGATTGAATTGAAAATAAAGTGTAAATTTGGTCACTTTCAAATTATTTTAATTGATCAATAAAAGCATTGAACTGGGGAATAGTACTAAAATCAAAACATCCTCATACATCAAGAAGGTATCTTGCATCTATTACGGTCAATAATTAAGGCGTACTCCACAAAATAGCTTAAATAAAATGAATTGTCTTAATCTTCAGGTCCTTAAGGAATACAATTTGTTAGTGAATGTTGCCGTCACATAAAATTTCAATTACATTTTATGATGGCACAAATTGTAATTTTAATTTAACATGATTAATAAATTGTAACTACCAACAATTGTATTAATTAAACCCATAAGATTAATCATTCGTACGAGTATTTATTTTTTCAACCAATCGTTGTTACTATAAATACCAAAATATAGCTCTAAATTTTTAGTATACCGCCCCACATGAGAAACTCATTACAGGCATGTATCGTGAGTCCGTGAATTGTATCGTGCGTGATACAAGTCATATGATTACACCTCCTAATCCTAGAGGAGAATCATTTTCCAATTTAACTCTATAGCAACACTAGAGTTCTCGTGTGCGGAGAGTCTCGTTGGGTCGTGTACGATATAGGGCTTTAAACGGTGCCAAAACTCTCTATTCAATAATCGATTGCTTTAGAACTAAATATTAGCTTCAATAATGCAGGTGCACGGGCAATTCCAAATATGTTAAATTTTGCGATTTTAGGAATTTCAGAGGTTTTACGAAAATCGGACTTCTAAAGTATCTTGTATAAATGCAGTGTCATCGAAGGAAATGCGAAGAACAAAATGTGGAGTAATTTGGCCGAAAAGTCTGAAAATACACAAAGGGCATTCAAAGTACCCCTTAAATTCAATATCCGTCAGAGTTTGCAGGGCCCCGAGTTCTTCCAGTTCGATCTCCACTCGATGGAGTTCTGGGCACAGATTAAGCGGTTATTTTGTATTCGGATAGGCTGATGTGAGAAAAAAACACAAACATGTTATCGGCATCAGGGACTCCCGAAAAGTGTTTTTCCTTTAAAATCCCAAAATCGATCTTTTAGCAGCATTATAACTCTCTCTATTCTATATTGTACGTGAAAAAGTGAAAATATTAATTAAGAAAACACAAAACGAACCCCCTTTTCACATTTTAATCGAAAGAAACAAAAGGAACTGCCTTAATAATTGGAAAGTCATTAAGAAACGAAATTATATTCACGACAAACACCAATAAAATTCAAAGCTTTTCCACACTCAGCTTAGTTTTCTAACTAGACTAAGTTGCCATCACAAAGATGCATACAAATAAAAACGTATTATTAACGTTTAAAAATATTAAAATGTGCGACGATTGAAACATTATCACAACCTCCTCGAGGCAGGCTTAAAACGTGGCATTCAATCAGTTTGTGATCAGAGAAGAAAATTTCAATCGATGAAAATTCAGGCGCAGAGAAAAAAGTGAAATGTTTAAAAATTAGTACAATTTTGAGACAAATATCTTACATATTTGACTTTCGTATGAACTTACGATTTTTATGTACGACCTACAATCTTATACATCTAGGGCATATTTATTAGTAGTACATATTTTTACAGAAGGTTGTCTTAGGAATCTTTGTTGGATTCACTCACATACATTTCGGATTCAACTTTCATATCTTGTGCGTGTTTCTCGAGTGCACTTAAAAATCAACTGTTTTTGCAGAAGTTGATTCCTAACGTTTAAGTCCCACTTGATGGGGGAGATTTTCTCTTAAGCTTGTAGGTTTTAGTAGTATTTATTTAGAAGATAGCCATCCGGAATCCAAAGAAGATAAGGTAGCATACGATGAAAGTGTGATGTTCGGTACTGTAGAATTATTTTACACTACGCCAGTAAACTGATAAAAAAACACTACAAACCGAAAACTAATCAAAAAAATGTTGGTCAGGTTCAGGAATGCTGTAACTCGAACCAACTGCGAACGTGATTGACAGGGCTCGGAGTCTGATGACATGACATCTTTTCATTGGTGCATTCTAGACGTAGCTAACTTTTAAATGAATACTAGCGTACCCGTGCGAGAACTCTCGCATGTTAAAACCCACTCTTTCCTTATTCATTTGTCTATCCTTTCAATTGAGAAGGAAAGTGGTTAAAGAAACGTGTTTATTTTTTTAATGTATAAATGTAACTTCTAATGTACTTGGAGAATATCAAACAAAAATAACAATACAATTAATGTTGGAAACAAATTTTCAATAAAACTTTATTCACCATTATAGAGAGATGTTCTCGGAACAATTCATACTTCTTTAGAAACAACTTTGAACAAATTATTCACTCCTCCTTGAGAGTTCACGTTTCGCTTTCCTTGATAGTCACAAACATAATAGAAAAGGATTTTACTCTTCAGAAAGCAAAGCAAAGTAAAGTAGTGCTCAATACCTATCGAGCAAGTACAACCCTACTCTTTGCAATATTACTCGTATTTGACTTTGCTTGATTTGTTATGCGGAACAGAGGGGGTTTTGGAGAGTTCAGGGTGCCAGCTTGCTGGGGTGCGAAAATTGAAAAATCATTTGTGTATTAAAAAGTATTGGATTATTTTCAGCGTTCTTACGTACTTCAAGAAAAGCAATTCCGAGCCAAAAAATAAACTAATATTTTCACCTTTGAGTACTAAATACAATTTGTTACCATTGGAAACAATTTAGTAGGCTTAGACTTCACTTCGGTACATAGGAATGTTACTCAAATGATGTTTGCAGATTGAATATCTTAACGAACCGATTAATATCAAACGGTGTATTATTTACAATATGAGTTTGCATCTGGGCGTTGATGTACATACTTCCAGACACCACCAACATTTAAATCGTTGATTGATTGATTAAGGTTTAGAGGGCGCTTCAACTGCCAAGGTCATTGGCGCCCATGTCGAAGTATTTTAAAAAAGGGAATAGGTTCAGTATGTGTTACAGATGGAGCCTACCCTCTAATTAAAATCATATACATAAGGAGAGACTTGAATTCTACATCGAGTATTCAAGTAGTAGGACAGAAAGAATATATAACAAACACGTAAAATTCATAGTAGAACTAAAAGTTGGCTGTAAAGGGGCCAAAAATAAAACAACAAAAAGTAAAACACTATTCTATTCTCTCAAATAAGATTATATATTCCGCTTTCCCTCAAGAAGCAAAAAACTTTTGAGAGCGCGGAATCGTCATCCCCGAGCACCTCCCTTAGCGAGTTGCCCAGGCCATGTCTTCGTCGGTTGCCTAAATATTTCCTGCAGTTCAGGAGGACGTGTTCCACAGACAGAGCCGTCCCGCATGAGTCACATACGGGAGGAGTTTCTCCTCGAAGGAGGAAACCGTGGGAAAAATGGCAGTGTCCAATTCGAAGACGAGTTAAAATTACTTCCTCACGCCTAGAGGAGCGAGATGAGGAACGCCAGGGAATTACAGAATTCTTTATCCCACTTAGTTTAAAATTGGTATTGTGCCACTCTGTTTGCCACGCTCTAAACAGAGATCGTTTCAAGTAAGCCTTAACATCGGACAATGGCACAGCAGGAACGTCGATACGAGTATTACGAGTAGCAGACTTCGCCGCCAGGTCGGCCAGCTCATTCCCTGTGATTCCCACATGGCCTGGAACCCAACTAAGAACCAGGTCATAGTTGCGGGACATGAGACTATGAATCAGGTTTTGAACTGATTTTGTCAGGTAGTCTGACGAAGGCCGGGAGACAGCCTGAAGAGAACTGAGAGAATCAGAACAGAGAACTACTCGCTGCAGCGTCGTTGACTCGATGTACATTAGGGCTTTGAGTATTGCATACATTTCAGCTGTGAATGTACTGCACTGTGAATGAAGACGATATGATTTGGTGGCCCAGATGCAATGAAAACTACACGCCACTGCGTCATTGTGCGATGACCCGTCCGTGTACAAGAATAGATGATCCGGATAGGCGTCCCTCATATCCTGAAACTGCTTCTGGTAAACCAGAGGACTAGTATTTTGTTTGGGAAGATTGGAGAGTCTGAGGTCAATATTGGGGGGAAGGAGTTTCCAGGGGGGAATCAGGTCATTTGGGGGTTTCACAGGAGTGGGAAGATCGACATTAAGTCCCCGCAAAGATTTCGCAATCGAATGCCTGGGGGCTGGGGTAGCGATGTTCGAAGAATATAAGAAGATTCATATTTTGGGCGAGTGATTATTCGGCGACAAGGATGATTAAAGAGACCTGACACTTTAGCACCATAAGACGCTAATAGAATATCTCGCCTTATTTTTAAGGATGGCTCCCCAGCGTCAGCTAGAATGCACTCGATTCGGCTGGTGCGATACGCGCCTGTTGAGAGGCGAATACCTGCGTGGTGTATGCTGTTGATAGGTCGAAGGGTGGAAGGAGCTGCAGAACCATACACTTCACTACCGTAATCCAATGCTGAGCGAATGAGTGCTCTGTATAACCGCAGTAGGGTAATGCGGTCGGCTCCCCATGAAGTGCCACTAAGCATTCGAAGAAGATTGAGGGGGGAGACGCATCTGGTTTGCAATGTGCGGATATGAGAGCGCCACGTGAGGGACTTGTCAAAAGTCAGCCCCAGAAACCTGGCAGAGTCAGTGAATGGAAGCTGATTTCCTCCCAAGTACAGGATTGGATCGCTATGCAAATGGTACATTCTGCAGAAGTGCAGTCCAGTGCATTTAGTAGGTGAGAACTTGAAACCTGTCGACATGCTCCATTCATGCAGCTTGTTGAGCACCAGTTGGAGTTGCCTCTGGATCACACTTATGCTGCTGGATGAACAAAAAATGGCAAAATCATCTACGAACAGCGATGCCTTCACAGGTTCCCTCACGACCGACGCTATACTATTGATGGCTATGGCAAACAGAGTGACACTTAGTACCGAGCCTTGGGGGATGCCGTTTTCAAGGGGGTGACTGTTAGACAGTTTGTCACCGATGCGAACTCTGAAAGATCTGTCCGATAAGAAATTTTGGAGGAATAAGGGGAGCTTCCCCCTGAATCCCCACGAGTGCAAGGTTCGCAGAATGCCATACCTCCAAGTGGTGTCATATGCCTTTTCTATATCGAATAGTACGGCGACAAGGTGTTGTCTCAGAACGAACGAGGTTGAAATTTCCGTTGCAAAAGCGACGAGATGGTCAAGGGTAGACCGGTGTTTCCTGAAACCGCACTGAATTGGTGCCAGTAGGTTTCTGCACTCCAAGGTCCAGACCAAGCGCTGGTTTACCATCCGTTCCAGCACTTTGCAAACGCAGCTGGTGAGAGAGAGAGGTCGGTAGCTCGATGACAGCGACCGATCCTTTCCCTCCTTCAGAGCTGGGATAACTATGGCTTCTCGCCATACAGCAGGGATGGTGTGCTCTTCCCAGATGCGATTATAAAGGCGGAGGAGAAATTGCATCGCCACATCAGGAAGATGTTGTAACATTAGGTTGTGTATTTCATCAGGACCTGGGGCAGTTCGTCTGGCCAATGCAAGAGCAGAGCGCAATTCCGATATGGAGAAAGGTGTGTTGTAATCTTCACACGCTCTGCAGAAGAAATCCAACGGACGGCTCTCCATCCTTTCTTTGATCAAAAGAAAGTCAGGAGCGTAGTTCGCCGAACTTGACATGGCTTCATAGTGCGCGGCGAGTTCCTCTACAATCATATCTGGGGATGTAATAATTTCTCCGTTTTTCAGGAGACCTGGCACCGTATTTGGTAAAGAGTGTCCTCTTATCTGTCGAATTTTCCTCCATACCAGGCGTGGTGGCGTGTGACAATTGAGAGACGAAACGTACGCTCTCCACGATGCATTTTTGCTCTCTAAGATAGTTCTTCTAGCCTTCGCCCTGCATCTTTTATACTCGATTAAGTTATCCACTGTTGGATAGTGTCTGAGGCGTGCCAGTGCCTTTTTTCGAGCACTGACCGCTCTCGAGCAGTTCTCATTCCACCACGGAACGAAAGGATGTCGCGGTTTAGCACTTGCCTTCGGAATTGCGATGGAAGCGGCAGCGAGTACAGCGCTATTAAAATGTTCTGTCATTTCATCCACATTTCCCAAGGGACCGTCTGATAGGTTAACATTATTCTGGAATGTCGACCAGTCAGCTCGTCGCACGATCCATTGAGGGGGCCGTGCACAACTACGGCGAAGATGATCAATGTGGACAATCGTGGGGTAATGGTCGCTTCCATAAAGATCTTCTAATATGGTCCACCGCATAGCAGTAGCAAGTGAGGAGCTGCAAAGGGCTACATCAATAGCCGTGCTAGAATTCGTAGCTACGGCAAAATGAGTTGGTTCCCCAGTGTTGAGAATAGCCAAATTCATGGTGTCGATGACTGATTCCAAAATAGCACCTCTTTGACACGTACGAGAGGAACCCCAAAGAGGGCTGTGGGCGTTTACATCACCCACAACCAAGAAAGGTGTGGGCAATTGGTTTATTAGACTTAGAAGGTCATCAGCCGACACCGTTTGTCTTGGGGGAATATAGACATTACATACGGTGAGTGAGAGGGACGGCAGATATACCCGCACACAAACTGTTTGAAGGTCAGTGTGAACAGGGATTTCCGCAGAATGCAGCGAATCCTGGACCAAAGTAGTAACTCCGCCGTGAGCGCGAAGGCCGTAATCGACATCAACCCTACAAGGAGTGAAACCGCGAAAGTGTATGGACCGTGATGGAGAAAGATGCGTTTCCTGTAAGCAGAAATTGATGGTGTATAACGGGACAATAAGAGTTTTAATTCGTCCCGTCGGAGAGAAAATCCGTTCAGATTCCAGGATAGGAGAGCCGTTGTTTAAAAAGTTAAGAGGATTTCTTCTTTTCCTTTTTTCGCCTCTGCCGCCCGAAGGAGCGAGTGTCCACCCCGGCTGAAGTTTCCTCCGAGGCAGACTCATCCTGACCACTGCTCGACAGGCTGAGAGATCGCTCAGAGCGAGTTTCAGGAGTCGGGGTAGGTGGTCGGAGTTTGGAGGATCTATCGTTTTTCTTGTCCAGGCCAGCAGGCCGTGTGACATCAGCCTTCTTGCGCGGCTGAGAAGTGGATTCTTGTTCTGTCTTTATCTTTGTTGTCTTCTTGGGTGGTGTCTTGAATTTTGTGGGGATTATTATTTTCCCACCTTGCAGAGGCGATGTCTCCTCAGGGAAGTCCACTGGGGATACCTGGCAACAAAAAGTTCGCTACTGGAGGAGTAGCACGAGAGGACTGAATGCTCGTCGCTTTGACAGTGTTCGCTAGAGTGCTAGAAAAAGAACGCCTGAGATCCACAGGGTTCTTAACCAGGTATCGGCGTTTCGCTTCCGGAAAAGATACCTTCTCCGTCACCCTAATCCTTTGAATCTCCCTCTCTCTCAGATATGTGGGGCACTTGTTGGAGTTGGCCGCATGGTCTCCTTCACAATTTACACAGCGGGCTGGTGATGAACAAGGGTTGGGATCGTGCGCGGAATTACCGCACTTTGCGCAAGCAGGGCTTACGGCCATGCACCTTTGTTGTGTATGACCGAACCTCTGACACTTAAAGCAGCGCAGGGGGTTCGGCACATACTGCCGCACGCGAAGGTTATAATAACCACAGCTAACATACTCTGGGAGAGAAGGGAGATTAAACGTCAGGATCAAGGTAGAAGTGGGGATCTCTTTCCCATTCTCCTTCCTCCTGATCCTGTACACCTCCGTTACACCGTAGCTCTTGAAAAAGGAAAGAAGTTCATCCTCGTTTTCAGTCGCAAAGTCTTCATGGTTGACCACTCCCTTACATAGGTTAAGTGTAGGGTGAGTGGTCACTTCCACTTGGAGGCCGGCAATCTGTTCAGTTTTTAAAATCTTTTCTATTTGTTCGTCGGTGCGTGCTTCAAAGAGAATTGTACCATTTCTTTGTCGCACGACCGCTTGAAGCTTTCCAAAACTCTCCTCAATTGCTCGCGCAAGGCGGACCGCACTAACACTTTTGAAAGTTTTTTCAGTTTCCGAGCAAGACATCAACAGAAACCGAGGCTTTCTTGGTTTATCTTCTTCCCGGAGGAAGAAGCTATTTAGATCAACTGTTCTGTCACATCTCCTCTTCCTTGCAGAAGAGGGCAGGGGGGGTTGTTGAGTATCCATGAGATGGATATAAATTCATCTCCGTGCTCCCCACCCACCATGGAGTCCAACAAGGGGACACCCCACTGGGGTGCCAGGGCTGACACGAAGATATAGTAGGGGAATGTCACAGCGCTGCACCGCCGTGGATCCCCCCGCTCACCCTGGAGTTCAGTACAAGACCTAGTCCGAGCCGATTGATCGGGAGTGGGTTAGCTCCCGACCGCCCGTCTAGAAGAGTCCGAGGCCAAAGCGAGTGTATTGACACCTACAAGGAATGTTCCCCAAAAATACGTAGACGTACCCCTTAGTGCAAGCCAAAAAAAACATAGCACCAGGACTAGTTGGGAAACAAACAGGTCTCTCAACTGCCAGGACACACATTCCCTCCGACACGGGTCGCCATGCACGGCAAACACATGGGTGGGCGTTCAGCATACAGAGAAGGCCAGTGAGGAAGAAAAAGGAGTGAAAAGAATATACGTGACATGAAATGAAAAGCAAGACGATGAAAAAAATGGAGAAAGGAACACTTGAGAGCCTTCTCTGCATCCCCCCGTCAGGACGTGGACCAACCCACCTCGACGGGATTTAAATCGTGCCTTTGGACTGCGAATATTGGGAGGTGTCGAGTGACTTCTCTTATTCTTTCTACAATTTTAAATCTACTTGCTTTTTTTAATTACTTCACGTAGTATTGTAGGCCAGCGCGATTTGATTTTTGTTTTTCATTTATTTCAAGCAATTTTACGTTAGCTAATTTAAAACGTGTGTTCTTTGTGTTGTGCCATACACACGTTTTCCCCTACCACCTCCGCGTACACATGCGAGACCTCTCACATGTTTGACCCAATGTTAGATCCCTATCCTTATATTTCCATTTTAAGAGGGGAAGTAGTTAACGAAACGTGTTTATTTGTTTAAAAATATATAAAGGTAACTTGCAATGTACTAACACGATATCAAATAAAATAAAAACAATGCAATTGATGTTTAAAATAAATTTCCAATAAATATTTATTCAGTATCATGGAGAGTTTTCTTGGAACAATTCACAGCAATTCCTTAAAGACATTTGTAGTAATTATTCAATATTCTTTGACAGCTAGCTTTTAGCTTCTCGTGAGTCACAAAAATATTAGAAAAACTTTTTACTTTTGAGAAAGCTACGTGTCTGAACCCGCTGTCTTGAAAATTTCATCGAATGATAACGAAAATACTGGTACAGGTAAAACACAGTCTTCACTCTTCTCTGTGCACTGACATACCTCCTCAATTAGGTACACAGCACTTACAGACACCGTTAAAACGTTAGTTTATTGGTTTCACTTCACGCAAAGAAATAATCTTCATAGGTATCAAGCAACTATAACAGTACTTCTAGTTGTTACTGGAGAGCAAATCTTGAATTAATGATTATGCAAATAAACCTCGTCAAACTGCGCAAACTACGGTGTTAACAGAAAGTGTAAATAAAGATTGTCGAATCTAAGCCTCCTGAGCGTGTCACCACAAAAATTGCTACCAGCAGGAAGGGCTAAAATATTGAGGTGTTCTTGATAGTATTGAAGCGTGGAACTGAAATTTAATTGAATGAATCGGGGAATGTTTCATCTTGTAGATTATGGTGACATTTCTTTGAGGCCTCTGGCCTCAAAATTTTACTTTTTAAGGCTCTAAAACGCTTTGTTTATGAGTTACTTGCCGATATAGATTGACATGTGATGCGGGTTGCATTTTACATGAATATTTCGATGCGTTTTTTTTTTACGAAATCATCCATATTTTGAAAGTCAAAGTGGAATTCGTCAAGTCTCCGTGAAATTCTCTTTAGAGCCCTCATGTATAAAGATTGGTTGCGTGTGAGAGCCGGAACGCAAAGATATACTACTGAAATAATACAGGAGACGATTTGTTATGACATGTAGGTGATAGAAATGTATGGTTATTGGGTAATTTTTCTCATTTTGTCATTTTTAGGTAATTTTCAGTATTTTTGCGTCATTTTTGTCACTTTTAGGCATTTTGTTACCTTTTTGTGTGTTCTGTCAGTAAATGCTTCATTAATTTACAATGACACATTAAAACAAAAGTTTTTTATTGTATCGTCAGTTCATATTAATACATTTTATTTAAAATTGTAAAATTCTTTGAAAAAATTAACACTTTCATACAAATTTGAATATTTTTTAAATTACGTCTTTTCCCCTTATTTTTGTCATTTTATAGGCCGTTTTCAAAGAACTTTTAGATCATCAGAATCTGAGCCCTGTTGATTAACTATGAAATTCTGCTCCGCAAACGTGACCGAGTTTCAATCGGGCGCCCAGGAGTGAACCAAGGGCGACGGGGAGCAAACAACGCGGCCACCTGCCAAGCGGAGGGGCATCGCTCACTCGTCAACGGCGCGCGCTCACGACACTGCTGGCGCGGACACCCAGCCGCGCCACGCCGCGCCCGCTGCCGGGCCATTCCTCTCACGTGCCTGCCCCCCCCCCCGTCACTCCTTCGCCCTCCACGAGCCAAGGCACGGCAGGCCACACACCAGCTACACTCTTCTTCATCGTTCAGAGTAGGCCAACGGCTGAGAGATGAATGGCCCTGCATGTTTCCACGACAACGCTCCGAGGATGCTGAAAGACGAGGTGGTAGTAATCCCACTAGGGTGCAAGGCCTCCCGCATCGGTGCTCTTAGCCATTCATGGTATCTGGCACTCATTGAGCGACAGGAATAAACCGGACGGATCGCCGTCCAACCAATGGCCTCACGTTTTACCCAAGCGAACGAAATCAGTTTTTTTTGTCCATGACCGTTCGTAGGTACTCCTTTGCAATATCAACTAGAGCATTAGAATCGATGGACTTGGATGGAACTGTGCTAAATGTTCATCTACGAAATAAATACAAAAAAGTCAATGCTTTGCTTTGACGATAACCGCGAATGAGCATCGCAAGTATTATACATAATTATTGTGAGTTCCTCATTCACGTAGTGAGCTTATGCCACAAAGCAAGATTAGTAGTGCAATATTATCAAGCATGTTCCACGACTTGGTTATCACTGAATCACGTGTTATTCTGAATAGGCATTCAAGTTGCTGAAGTTACATAATACAATACCACTTCTGAGAAGATGAAGAGACAAAATTAGGCTCGAAAATGTGTGAGACCATTCAGGAATGAAACTATCAGGAACATATCAAACACACTAAACAAGACTCATGTATTTCTACACTGACAGCAATACAATACAATGTAATAAACATGTTTAGTAAGCGATCAAACAGTAAATACAATTATTTGTGTGGCATGATTTAATTTCATACAGTCATTTCGTGTGTAAACATAATTTAATTTCATTCAGTAAATCGTTACAAATTGTATACAAATGAAAAACCGACAAAGAAAACATTGTAATATTTTATAAAATACGAATAGTGTAAATATATAGAATGCATGGTAATGTCAAAATATTATAAATTGACCATTAAATTTCTTCTAAATTTGAAAGTTTAATTCCGATTGCTGAATAAAACGAATGGCATTATAGGCGAAGATAACTTACCAACATTTACACATTACGAACGTTGTACTGCTGTGAAAAATGTATTGGAATTCCTAAAATTAGCTAATGAAGATTTGATCCTCTTTGGGCCACTCATATTGTCTTTATTATTTTGGGAATATATTAATGGGGTAAATTATTTCACTAAAATTCATTTGATACTACATTCGCAGTTTAACAACAATTGATAATATGGTTCTAAGTGTCACGCTTATTTTGCGACCACGATCTTGGCACGAGTTTTTCTGTGGTATGAAATCCAGATAAACCAAATAATTTGATTTAATAAAAATATAATAGTAGCGACTTACTAATCATAAAATTTGTATTTTTAAGAAATAAAATAAAAATTATAGAAACTGAAATTTGTATGAGGAGTTTCATTTGCTTAGTTTGTTCGTAAAATGTATTGCTTGTAGAATAGTATTCGATTTGTAATATTAAGGCAATATGCAATCTTCCGACATGCCAGCACTGTCTACAGCATTCCTAGCCTTATCATTTGCTACGTGACACCGAAAAAAACGGAGAATGATGAGTAATTTCGATAATCTGGGAGGCAAGTATCCACTCAACCTTCGCCTCGACCAGATCTTGTCAGAATCATGACCACAGAGTAAGGTGTGTATAGGGAGTTGTTACGAGATGAACCAATAATTTTATAAGTATAGGTGCATATTTAATGCGTAAACAACGCGAGACGTACAGGCGATTTAATGAAATTTTTGTGCAGCGCCCTTCCGAGCGCGAAGGGAATAATCGACGCTAAAGAGCGCTTCACCCGCCAGTGAAGGATTAATGAGATACATTATTCAGGAGAAATAAATTGGAGCTAGATTACAGGCAATCCAACAGCAATTCACAGCCCGCGAAGCCTGCGCCCGTGCAATAATGTGCATCTCTCGAAAAAGGGTTAAAAATGTCAAAAGCTTTTAACTGCAAGGTTTCCCTACGGTTTGGTCAATCGGTGTAAAATGCGGGAATGTTTGATTCTTTTTACCACAGATGAATGTTACAGATGAATATTAACAAAACTTGAAACGCGTGGATGTTAAGTAGTTCTTGATCTCTTCTCTCGTTCGTCACGTAAAAGTATGATTCATGTTTACATAAAAAATGAACTATGCTACAAGCCTACTAATCACATTAAAAAAATATATCGTGTTAAATCATGTGTCGAATACATCATTTGTTCTAATATTCTCCTGCTCACATGTCATAATATTCACCTGCCTGCTCACGTGTCTAACATTCACTTGTCACATGTCATAAATCCAGAAAGTAAAGCAAGGTTTGGCAAACCATAAAAGCATATACGGATGATTCATGAGTCCAATGACTCATATAAACATTTACATTATTTGAATTTCAGTTAAAATATAGTCTATTCAAATAGTAAGTGTTATATTGCTACTAAAGTTTCCATCACAAAATTAGTAATATTAATTGTTGATGTGTAAATTCGTCTCGTAAAATATTTGAACAAATTTATCTACAAAATCATAAACACTAGAGCCGAACACTCGATTCGACGCATTTTCCCCACACTTTCCATTCGCAGATAAAAAGGACAAGGTTGATATCCAATGACACCACAGTTTGAAAATCGAAGGTGAGGCAATCGTGAGGTAAAGGCTAGCGGATCAACCTTTCACTCTTAGGGCCCAGGTTCGATCTTCGGTCAGTCCAGTGGAATGGAATTTTTGCTGGACAAAGCGCGCACTCTGCAGATTTTCTCAGGGTTATTCCGTTTTCCCAGCCCATCGTTCCACAATTCTCCATCATCATTCATCTCAACAACATTGTCGCTTTCATCTATCTACTCCTTAGATTAAGGGCCTTAATGACCAAAGCAGTTGCCGCGCATCTGCAATCCCAAAAAATAAATAAATAAATTCAGATTAAACACCCAAAATGTACATAATACGGAGGTAATGCTTATTAACGTTCGAATCTCAACGTTTCAATGACAATTTCGGAATCTTCTTCATTATTCTTTAATATTTACAGTAGGATGCATTTGACACCAAAAATATGTTTTGACGATTTCCCGTATTGGTCTTATACTTCACAATACATGCAATACTTCACAAATGAAAAGTCATTTATAGTAGAGAGAAAAAAAGTCTTTCGACGATTTTTATTAAAAAAATACTTATCACGAGAAACGCATAATAAAAATGAGAGAATTAACCTAGAAATTAACAAGGCCAGTGGCCTAGGTAGTCCGTTAAATATGTCACTAACAACTGCAAGCAATTTCATCGTCAGCAATATTGAACATGATTCAGAGGCGCTCTTATACAGGAAATACCACGAAGTAATTGTGAAGCCAATACAATCAGGTGCGCTATCACATTCAATTTTCAAACACTGGCACGTCACAGGATCTAATACATGACTCCACAAACGCCATAACTAGATATTGAATATTAATAACGAAAGTCATGAATCAAATACACATCTGAACATCATATTTAAATTTCTGAAGTCAAAGACATCTTAATACGATTTATTTGCCATTTAGTTTGTACTTAATACTTCCGTATCAAATAGTTCCTTGTATTAATAATCACTTGTGTATCACGTATTAATAATTTATCTTACCAATAATCTGACAAAGCTATGACATCTGTTTATTTGAACCCGACTCCATGAATATTTGCTCTTCAATATAAAAATGTTCGTCATTATCCAAACTGGAAGCTGGTGTACATCTCTTTTCTGAGTGAATCGTGTCCCTCGAACATTAAAAGCAAATTAATATTAAAACCTCGAGAGCTCACAAGAATTTATACTATTCGGTGATTTAATAACCTCCACGCTATATGGGTTCTTCATTCTTACCATTAGCACAATACCCAATCACTTCGTAATCGATTTAACAAAATAGACGCGAATAAACAATTACATTTCCCAGCAATCAGAACGAGTACAATCTCGTATAACATTAATGCTTTATCGCAACAGCCCTCGCTTATCTCAACACTACATTGGTGTCTTATACCAGTGCTTTAAAGTAATGCGAAGGTCTAGAGTATTTTTATAGTTATACGGATGTGATCTTTCTACTTCTTATGCACAATCGCATGCTAAATAGACACATTTTCAAAGAAGCTATGCCAATCTTTAAATCTCTTAACCTGCTCAAACGAATCAAAATATTCGATGGGCGAGCGGCTGGTAAGAGACAGGTGGGTGGGAGTGAGTGGTGGGTAAGCGGAGTGTGGGTAAATAGTGAAGGGTGGGAAAGCGCCGAGCGAGACGCGAGTGAGCTTACGGTAAAAAACAGATATGATGCGGTTTTGCGGCAGGTTATCGGTCGGTATAGAAACCAACTTTTTCCTGGTTTGAATGCCGGATTCTGGATTTCGATACTTGTTAGGAGTGCTTGTTACGAGTTGTTAAAAGTTCATCTAGATAAGAACAATAAGCTGTTTCTCTCGTTTTCCCCGTTTTAGAATTTTTATTCTCCCTCCCCCCCAAAAAACAGATCAATTGGTGTGTGTATGTGGGGGGAGTGCAATTATTTTTTTAATGAGTTCTACTACAGCGTTCTACTTTTTAGGATCGGAAAAAGCATTGTGCAAATTTTTCACCGAGCACAGGCAAGCATACAAGCTCCTACGCTTCCTGCCGTCACAGTGGAGGAAAGACGCCATCGATCTGCTGTGATCGCTAGGCACGGTTGATCGCGTGGGGAATTTCAAACAGAAGTCATGGGACAATCCGTCGTTGTGAAGACAGTGTCAGAGAAAAAGCTGTCAAATGGCAGTGTTCTCAACTTCGACTGTTTTTTTTCTCAATCAAATCGAGTCACAGCTTCAATAAACAATATTTCTCCGAAAAGCGCTAATGTACAAATATATCCCTAATGACATCTTAAATCACCTCTGGTTACGAAATGCTCAAGAAAAATACAAAACTGGAAATCAAGCGATCTGCGAATTTCATAATTTAGTATAAAAAATGGAGAGGTTCCAAGCAGCTGATTCATAATATTTTCATCACTGATAATAACAAGAACTGTTTTCGATAACTATGACTTCCATAGTAAAATTAAGGTTTTAATTAAACCAATAAAAACTATTTTACTGAAGTAATTAGAGCCGAGTTATGCTTATTTCTTCCGTGATATTTTCGTCATATTTACACTAATCGTCTTGGTATCAGCATTGCTGAAGATATTTCAATGTAGCAACATCCTCAAGTATTTGCCTACCTTGCGTATGTAATATGTAGATGAAGTGCTTCAAAATCATTTTAAATAAAAAATTATCGTTGATAATCCTAGGGTAATTTACATACTTATGACTTTTAACATCATTCTCCTAAATAAGGATACAATATTTATGCAAAATCCTAACTGGCAGATTACAACATATAGTAGAAGTCATACTGCTAGAAGAACAATAGGAGTTCTGAAGTGGTAGGTCATGTACATATTAATCAAACAAATTACAGAAAAATCAAAGAGAATTTAATCAGGAGCTACACATTTTATTTGTGAACTTCATAAAGCATTTTATAGAGTCAACCGAGAAAAAGTACAGCAAATTTTGCAGCAAAGAGAAATACCCCAACATTTAATAGAGGTAATAAAGAAATACAAGAATTACAATAAAAACTCACGAAAACGTCAAGATAACTGGAGATATCAACAGTGGAATCCGCCAAGGATGCAGCATGTTGCCTGATATCATTTAATATATATATATATATATATATATATATATCGACGTCGCCATTAGAAAATAGAAGAACAGATTAACGCTTTTAAATAACACTGACAATTTTGGAAGAAACAATTCCGTACAAACTTTAATGTTTGACGACGGTCATTCGAGTCGATCTCATCGACAGATGAAAATACACTGCAAAGGAAGCTCTAGGAATTGAATATAGTGGCAAAAGAATATAATCTCAGTACATCACAGGAAAAATCTGAAGTTATTGCATTTTCAGACAAATGGCGAATAAAATTTAAAGTCAATCTATCTGAGAATAAACCAATTCAAAAGGCATAAATGAGCTTTTTGAGATCTACACTTGGGATATGCCGATCCGAGGTACCAAAAATGAGATTCCCGAAATATGCAGTTTAAACACTGTGATAAGAGAATACAGAACAAAAATTGAACTACATACAACGAATGCCAACAACGAGACTTCCGCGAAAGTTCCTGTAATAATCACTTCCTGGAAAAAGAATTCTGGGTCGCCCAAGTAAGAAATCGGAGTACAACAAAGGTGACGGGGCACCAGCCCAACGCCTGAAGGAAGAAGAAGAATGACTTTTAAAAACAAAAAAATATTGGTTCATTTACATATCTAATTTCGATAGTTCGTTAGTTTCAAAACCGGCCACTTGCAACCGGTTCGTTGCGAACTCTTAGCTTCAAGAGAGACCAAAATCGAAATTATAGTTGTTTTGTCTACTTTAAGAAGAAAACGTTTCTCGCGTTCATCTCCAAATCGTAAAAACGTGTTCTCATTGAGATCTGAAATTGATTCGTAAGACTTTCCCCCTCCCTCATCCACAGGCCAGACCTTCGGCGATGGGCTATGCTAGTGCTTGGAGACCGCTAATGGAGATTCGGGAGAAGAGTTCGAATCTCGACATCCAGGCTGTGGGGGGACACCGACGATCCGCTTTAAGGTGGGCGGGGCGGGGCGGGGCGGAGAATAGCAGGGAAGGTGGGGGGGGGGACGGGGCGACATGGGAGGACGGGCCGCCGCGCGGTGGCGCGGGAGAGCCTGCCGGAGCCGGATTTCGCAAGGCCCTTGGGAGAGCCAACGACCGGGGGCTTAACGGCAAAATGTTTACGGCAAGATGGGGAGTACGTTTCCGCAGTTTACCCTATTGGCCTTACAATGCATGGCACTGGAACATTACTACCATAGAAGAGAGCTTCATTTCAAACATTAAACGTTCGTTTTATATTTTTCAGTTTTTATTTTTGTATTTTTCATTATTTTACTTTCTAGTTTTTACTTATCAAGTCTCGTCTTCGAGAACATGTATGTCCAAGGAGGGAATTTTTAATACACAAAAAGGAAAAGACATTAAAAATAATTCTGTTTAATTTGATAAATAGTTATTTCACACAAAAAAAACATAATGCTCCTCAAAACTAATTTTTGTAGTACAGGAACTAACAAATTAAGAAATAAAACATTGAGTACACACTCCTTTTACTCTTCTTACTTTCTCGCTAACGCTTACGTAGTAAACAGAAAAAGTCTTGTAATGGTGCGGGAAAAAACGAAGAATTTTTTTTTACACAAAAACTCTTATTGCCGGGCCCAGGTAACGAAAAGGTGGATAAATTCTGTCCCTCTACATAGTAAATTACTTGCTCTAACACACTGTGTAGTCAGAATCCATGTTTTATGGCAAATACATGTTTTATGGGTCCTTGATGCCCAAAAATCGATAGACGACAAAACGTGTCTGTCCTTCCGTCCGTGAACAACGCTAGCAGCTAAAACGTAAGCAGGATGTTCACCAAAAATGATATTCTCCAACCTATCTGGCTAATGTCGCAACTCCTTGAATCTGAAACCGATATTTTAATTTGGGGGGGTACTTTACACGAAGCTCCTACGACATTTCCAATTGTTTTTAAAAAATCGCACATTTTTTTATTAAATTTTATGGTTGAATAGTATCTTTGGATAGTTTGTGAGTGAAGGACGTTTAAGAAAATGGTGCAGGTCTCATTTTATTTTGAATACCTGATTTTTCGAAAATTGCAAAAATTCAATTTTTTTCGGTGTGTTCTTACAACTAAACTATTATAGAAAAATACATTTTTTCATAGTGAAATCTGTTCTTAAAAGACAGATTTTGAAATACGATCATATACACTTTTCGAAAATCTGAGTAGTTTTCGTGTAATTTTGCGTGAAATATAGGCAATCTTTAATTTTGTTTAAGCAATTTTTTTTCACAAAAACGGCACTAATGTTATTGATTAAATTTTGACCTCGGTTAGCGTAAAGGACGTGTATGGGAATAATTCACGTCTCATTTTCGGTCAAATCCCTGATTTTCGAAAATTGCAAAAATTTAGAATTTGTTCGGCGACTACCTACAACTACAATTACGAAGATTTTTTTCTTAATGAAATTTGGTCATCGACATTCTTCCACTAACAGGTCTAAAAACAGATCTTCAAATAACGTGTTCAGTATTTCTTACATAATTCAATATCTTTTCCACATATGTAGCAAATAACTGTAAAGAAAGTGGCGCTGGTCTCACTGTCGGCTCCCTCTCTGAACTTTCGAACAAAAAATCCATACTGTACATTGGAAAATTCCGCGATTGGTTTGACTCTCTGTCAGTTCGCAAAAAAGGCCATACGGCGGCAGGAGATTCTGAGGATTTTTGTGATTGTGGTCGTCGTATTAATCGTATTCTTAGGAGAGGATAATACAAGTTTGTTGTTTCTGGACAAAATAATCTAAGAATCATGACATTAAAAATGAAAACCGGCGTTGGTTCGCTAGGCTAAACAATAAAATTTGAAATCACTAATGTTTAAGATATATATCTACCTCTAACTGTATGTATAACAGCCAGCTGTTTGGAAAATGGCATTCACTTAAAACAGCTCTACACGTCCCGCCCTCCATCTCAATATATTGTCACAAAAGTTAGTATTTACGATAAATAAGTCTTTTTACACAAAATCCTCTAATGCCCGTAACTAGCGGCATCTCGCTCACTCTCAGCACTGACATCGACATTATTATCATGGGTATATGTTGCAACCAAATACTAAATACAAAGCAATCACATTCCCATTAATTTAGGTGCCTAAATAAATCTTGATGAATTAACTTGTCCCAAGAGGCAGTCACCGCAATTTGGCCACGTTTCACTGCTCTCTATGGAGGTCAAATACCAGATTAATTGAGTTAATTATTTTGAAAATTTAATACACAAAAACAGATTTGGTAATGCAATATAGGATTATTAATAAAGTTATATGGAAAGGAAATATAGTTCTCATTCAATACCAGGAAATACTCTCATGACGTGGATTATATATTGTCCTTTCAAAACTAATTTCAGATTTTAATACCAGCATTTGTCATTTAACGCAAGTATACATTTTGATATATATTAAATGATAAGATTTGCTTTTAAAACGCAATTATAAAAGTTACCTTCCATTGTCTGGATTGCAAATTTGCCGTCTTGTATCCTGTTTTGTAGAACACTGTGTACTGTCCAATCTCCATTTTTTTCTTTTTTTTTGGGGGGGGGGGGGGGTTCTAGTGAAATTATATCTATCATATGATCCCGAGAAATACCACAGGCAACGGTGATAAGTAAAACAGTACATGAAAAAAGACAGAAAAGAGACGGAATGTAAACGAAAATGAGAGGAGAAATGAAGGAAAATTCTCTTTAGCTTTTTAAAAAAGTTAATCTAATCAAAATCGCGGAAACCCAATTCTAGGATTCCTTCACCTTAACATTTCATGTAACGTGACCACCGCAGTGGCGTAAAGCGCAGACGGCCGCGTGAAAGCCGTCAGCGGAAGAGACGGCCTTCCTCGTGCCTGGGCGAGACGCATTGCTGGCGCCAGCGGGGAGGGCGCTGGGACGGGCAGCGCCGGCGTGCCTCGCGAGCCTCGCGCGCAGCTGAAACGGAAAGCGCAGGGCGGGGCGGCTGCGGCGGCGGCTGCGGCGTCCGCGCCAGCTGCGCGTATAAATACTGGGGCTGGGCCTCGTCCAGCCCTGGACCGCGCCGCTCCCCGCCTCCCCCTCCACGCCCTCCCTCCCGCTGGCCGCAGTCAGCGCCTGTCTCGCAGTTTCCAGCGGCTTCATCTCCGAGTCAGAATGAACATCCTAATCTTCCTTCTTAGTACTTCATTTACAAAACTATTCATTTTCCGAGGTTAAGCAGTTTGTTAAAAGCTCTTACTTTCAATGACATGAAAGGAACAAAAGAGAACTTGAACAATGAATTCCAAAAAGAAATAACAAGTGCAAAAAAACAAAGAGCACGTTTGTTTACATGCATATTTCCTTCCCCTCTTCACTGTTTTCAAACCAATAACCGAGATGATATGGACGTATTCGGATTGATTGACTGTGATTCCAGGCGCGTCAAATACTAGAATCTTTATTTCCGTAAGTGTAGTGAGTGTTTTTCATCGGGAGGTGGCGGTGATCTTCCCCTGCTGGATGGCGAGATCCGGCGCCGACCTACCGTCGGCTAGCGGGGTTTTCCTCGACCAGGTATCTCCCACCAGCGGGGCACCGCCCCAGCCGGGAGAAGCTCTAAGCGCCCAACTACCCTCCCGGCATGTTTGGTAGTGTAATCTATATTCGGTCAGTAAGCTATTTTTCACAGGCACGATCTTCACTATAGGTCAAGCGACATCACGGCAATAGATGGATCACTTTAATCTCACTTGCGCAATATCTCCACACTGTAGTGGATACTACTGAATGCATTCAGGGAGGTAAGAAAAAAAATTAGTTATGTGATGCAAACGATCTATTTATTCTACGATGGATTCTAGTGGCCAGAGTTTGGAAAGTTCGCACATACTACAAAGAAGATACTTAGGAACTGAGAAAATATGATTCTGAATCACACACATTTTAATAAAACACATTTATTTAGAGTCGTCGAATTACATGGTCAAGAAATGTGTGATGTGTCACCAAGTGAACTAATGGTGCTACAGAATGGCACAGACTTTCCCGTATTAGTTTTCTATTTCCTTGGGTCTCCGCTAGCTATTCGGAATTGCCACATACTCTTTCTTGCCAGCTACCATCTATCACCGCCAAAAGTACATTTTTTTGTCATATCCTTAATTTTTCGGTTTCCTATAGGTAGAACGGAAACATTAATTTTAGGATATTAAAAAACACAAAAACCTAGTCATATATGGCAATTTTCTTTTAAAAATTATGTGCCGTTTAAGAGAAAATGGCGTTTTAGCACTACTAAAAATGCGAAATTTGAAGCTCAATTTCACAGAAAATGTTTGAGTTTTCAAAATACTTTATTTGAAGTTATTTTCAAACATAATAATGTTTACAAATTGCTGGTAATGTGTGTATTAAAGATGTGAGAGATCTTTCAAAAAAATTACAATTATG